>OX376201.1:11743839-12343839 GCA_947363905.1 Lithophane semibrunnea
TTTTTTCACTTTTTTATTGTATTTTGTGAAGTCGTTTTTTTTTTTTTTTGTAAAAAAATTTTTACACTTATATACTAAAAATAATGTCCTGTTCAAAACATAAAATATACGTAGGTATACGCACAAACATAAGTATCGATCTATACAAATATCAGCCTTCCTTGCATCTACCATTAATGAGGCACAAGAATCGTAGACAAAAATGGCGACCTACGTGCGCATGTCTGCGCCCCTGCATATTCTTTGATCAACATTTTAGTGTAGCGCGCCACCGCGCGTGTCTAGAGTAGGGACTTAAGCTCCGCCCACATGCTCAAGGTCAGTCAGGAAACTATGGCCCTTAATCAATCGGTTAGGTATTTACTGAGACCTACATAGGCCTTGTGTAGGTATGTACTTAGTTGCCCTTTAAACTACTACTTCTTATAAATAGATGCTAGTAGAATTATCCAATCATAATTACCATTAACTGCAAACTCAATCGGAAGATAATCATGGTACAAGGGCGTATAGGATGTATTACCAATGTACATTTCACCATTTATATGGGGAATCTTGACTCCTGGGTATAGCAGCCAAATGCACGCCAATGCCCAATATAATCCCTGAAAAAATATAACATAATAAAAAAAGTCCGGTCGCAAGAACTGAACCGGCATTACATAGTTCCTCGAAGGAGGTAGGCAAGAGGTCCAGAACACTCATATTTCGCCAGTTTTGTTTAAGGCCTAAATAAAATGGGGCAACGTTTTTGCCGTCAAATGAATAAGAAAAACCAGAATATGGTCATTGTTCGATTGGGGAATCGAACTCAGGATTAATTGCTAAAAAGTCCCGCTTGCGTCTACTCGACCAAAAAGGTAGGTACTCAATGAGCAGTCAGAATACTTACACAATTGACGACAGGTGGTAACAATGAGGCTGAAATAGCTATACCGATGAGCGGCCCAGCACTGCCCTGAAGTAAGGCCAGTGCTACTCCTGTGCCTGACGTCAGAGCCCACAGCACAGCCATCCATAGGGAACGAATGTTACCTCTAAAACAAACCTCCATTCATTATCTGTCCCAATTCCCAAAAGCGTTTCTAGCTTGTTTTGCTTACCTACTTAAACGTTTCATAATATTAGTAATTAGGTTCTCTGAAAACTTAACTCTAGGGGCAAGTTTACTTGTAAATAGTTTCAGGATTTAATATTTTATTAGCTTTCAAAGTTACTAAAATATTGACAAAGACATGATTCGAGGAATTCGTATATCGTATTACTTACCGTCCCTTCATTTCTTCCGTAGGCCAGTCCCCAAATCCCCAAGGCATGTCAGTACTCCCCAGTATCAATCCGAATATGAACCCAAACAGGAGAGAAACCAACATTCCTACGACCAGACTCTCGAAGCCGCTCCTGACAAGGCTCCAGTCAGCTATGATTACTCCGAATGTGATGGACATCACGGGTGCCATGAGAGGGGAAACCAACATGGCTGCCACAATATTCGAAGCATTGTTTTCCACCAGACCCAAGGCTGCGAGGGAACTGAAACATAACTAACGTCACCATGCTTTCTTAGCTTCTAATACCTAAAATTAAAATGAACTGTAAACTGTAATAAATTTTTGTGCCGTGTCGTGGTGCCAACTTGGCATTTATAATATGATAATTCTAAAAATGACTGGAAGGTTTTTGTGAAAATAACAAGAGCGAGATTAAAGATAGGTCAACCCAGCCTATCGCAATCCACTGTTGGACATAGACCTCCCCCGGGCTACGTCACAACACCCTGTCCTCCGCCTTCCGCAACCAGTGCGTCCCAGCCACTTTCTTAAGGCCGTCGGTCCATCTCACCTCACGCTACGTTTGCCGATACGCGGTCTCCACTCCAGGAAAGTAAGATAGGATGGATGCGACATCTTTGCTACTATTTCTGTCAATATTATAAGCGTGATCATTATAGCAAGCATTATAGTTACAACATACAAATAATATAACGGTCTATTAGAAGGCAGCATTTTCAGCTGATTATAATGATGATGATGATGACTAAACTCACTCAGCCGTTATAATTAGCGTAAGGTAATCGAAGGACAGCTCTCCTCCGCTTCGCACTCCGTCAACAACTTGCTTGACAGTTAATTTAGATCTGATGGATTCTACGAAGCTTCTCCAACGTGTTGCATCTTCTGACTTTTGTCTACGAGAAAGGGGTAGTTACAAATTAGAGTACCTATATACCCGAATTGGGCTAAATAGAGATGGTGTTACTTACAGTGCTGAGTCTTCAGTGATTTGTTCATTCGGTGTAGCAGAGTGAACCACGGTACAGGGGAGTACACTGAAAAAGAAGGCGTTTTAGCTAGTTCAGTCGATAAGTAATGGTGGAACTATATATACTTATTATTTAAACATGCATCAATCTGAGATCCAAGTGGACAAAGCTACAAGATTTTCCAATTGCAAGTTTTCAGTTTTATTTGGTTCTTGATTTAGATTTTATGCGTTTGTTGTCTATTGGGTACTTAAGTATGATACTTATATTAGTGAACTTAAATACTTTCCTGATTCAAGAACTAATAATCTATATAAAGACTAACTTCTCAATGGTGCAGTTGCGGAACGTCTGATGTTACGGGTTGCAATTCAAATGTTCCTATACTTGTTTCTATCCAACCAACAAATAAATATTTTATTGCTGCGATACGCCAGATTAGGGTCATGATATCTGTATACGGAGGTACCTACTAGCTCGTGCAATACAATATATTTGTAATATTAGTCCTACGTAACAGAATGCGTCCTGGATTGTACCTAAGACAATGCCAGAATTTAGTGCGAGCTATGCTGCATTGTGAGGATATACAGCTTTAATGGTCAGTCGCGTTACCTGACAATAGATTTGCATCGCACACCAATCCCGAGCTGCGTGAGACAGTGCAGCATCGTCTCGCATTGATCGCCAGTTGGCAGGGGGAATACAATCTCGAAATAATTCCCCGTTTTGTCACTTATCCAAACCACGTGCTCCACGTGTAACTTGCAGAGTAATTCTTGAAGAATCTGTACACAATGTTTGCTATTTAACACTTTTGTAATTATTTTTCTTGCGTCCGGTCTGGGTGAAATGCTGAGGGCTATCTACAGTGCGTTGGTGCTTGGTAGCTATTGTAATGGTATTAAAGTACCTATTTAAAGTCTTCGATTATTCATTATCGTAGATAAAAGGGCTCTTGTAGGCAGGGTCGGTCTAGCTCCAGGGCATACCGGGACTTTTCCCGGAGGACCGGTCTCTCCGTGGGCCGGTCCGGTCCATTTTCCCTTCATTTTATTTAGAGCAAAGCCGTGATTAGTAAGATAATTATTATTTTATTTCGAACCTCAAAAAATCCCGGTAGTTGTTTGGGACCCAGACCGACGCTGCTTGTAGGTATAGCGTGGTGGCTATTGCGTAGCTCAATCGAACTACCAGGTAAGTGAATATTCATCTTCTATGTGCAAGAGACGTTTGTAGGGGCCAAAGAATGCAAGAGACGTTTGTAGGGGCCAAAGAATTTCCTATCCATTAGCATGGTTCGAATTTCAGTTAAATAATTACGAATTCGTTAGGAATATTTTTATGTTGAGATGACATTTGTTTAGTGTAGCTACTTCTACATTTTTTGAAATCATTGTATAGCTGATGCCCAAATAAATTGGCGACCGCTGTGAAATCTAAAGCACTTACATTTTCCATAGTAAAAACTTCGTCACTTTCGTCAATGTTTTCCAAAGGTTCATTATATCCCTCGTTATAGTAATGTTGCGTTAAATGTATAGGAATGCTTCTCGACTTCTTATTCCTTAACTCGACTGCTACTCGAGCCGGCTTCAGTGCAGTATCTCCGACTGGTATTAAATCTTTTGGTTTGCCAAATCTTAGAATATGTTCATAATTACTTGAAGGTATGTACACGACAAAAATGACTCCGGAAGGCATTTTTACTGCACTTGAGTCGTGTGGACGGGTGACTGAAGGTGTCCCGATGTCTGACGGAACTAAACGAGCCGTTTAGCATATGTGCGACACTTAATTAAAGCCTTAGTTAAACAATTATCACTTCGAAGCGTAATCATGTCGCATTCGATTACAGCGTGGGGAGTTCTGTTCTAAACACATCTAGGTAGGTATCTATGTACCCATAGGGGGATGTTAGGAGCCTGCATAGTCTAGGCATATGTGTGGTATTAATGTCTGTTGTTAATGGACTTATTAATGTGGAGGGATGTTTCTTGAATATTAATAACCTACATGCTCGTTCGCTTAGTATGCAGTGTAGTTTTCAGATAAAAATAGGCCAAGAGCTCAGCATGTTCCACTTTCGAGTATGTAGACCACTCAATTAACTGTTTACCACCTCAACCAATCTGCCTCTCCTTTTCTCAATCTACCTATGTTGGGGTCGGCTCGGAGTCTAAGCGGATGCGGCTGAATACCAGTATTTTACACAGAGCGACTGACTAATATGACATCCACATCTTACTTACTGGGTATCACGACACCCATTGGTAAGACTGGTTGTCTGACTTTTGGGCTTCTGAGTTTTGACTAACCGTAACGACTGCCAAAGATCTACGAATGACAGCCGGGACCAACAGCTTACATAGCGTGCTTTCTGAGGCACGGAGGGATCTCGATGTGGTGGATCCCCGAACCGACGGTGGCAAACCTAGACTTAACCTTCGATAAATCCACCGGCTGTTATCATAACTTTAAAACTTGTGTATAGTTAAGGTACTACAGCTCTATCAATCCGAATTTAGCCATGATTATTTTATTAAACTCTTACGCTTTCATTTTAATAATTTTTCATAATAATGGAACTTTTTCTGTTTATTCCAAAAGGGTAAGTAATACAAAAGCGTTGTTAATTATTTCTTTAGTTAAAATATATAAATAATTATTCTCTATTTCTAAAATGGATACAAAAATAACTTATACTAGGTACTTAATTAATAAATTCAACAAAATTTGTGCATTACACATCGTAAGACTTATTAAGTAAAAGTACTCCACTCTTTGAATTCACTGTGCAACTTAGCGAAGGATCTATAGTGGGGTACTGAGGTTCAGGTACTGCAGATTCACTCTTTTCGAATCCTAAATTATAATAACTATGGTCTAAATCTTCTGTGTTCTGTGGGTAGTTTACTTTATTCCTAGCTTCACTCTCCATAATCTTTGTGCTGTTACTATCGCCCGTTTTGCTGGTTTGTATCTCGAGATCTGCAGCTATTTCCACGTCTATTGGGATGTAGATGTCTGATAATCTGTAAAAGTATATGATATTAGGACTAGGCTTAATAAAACTAGCAAAGTGAAAGCGGGCGGCGTCAATAATGGGTAGGTTGCGCGGAAGCTCCAACAACATCCTAAAAACATTGGTCGACAAGGCGGACAGCCCCTTTAGTAGGCACTGGATGCGGAGGCACGTGCCAACATGTGTTGAGCCACGTAGTTATTAGTTGTCGGTTAGGTTAGCTTGTAAGTTTTACTAACATAGTTTTTGTTACTAATACTATATGGATTGTATGTACTTTTATATGTGATCCGCAATAAAATTAAATATATAGTGGCAGCTAAGGAAGTGGCTCGTGGCAATATGGTAAAATATTGTAAGAAGCATATAGTGTTCAATAGTTTTGATCTAATCCTCTTCTTCTTCTTCTTCCGTTTCTGGTTCCGTTATTTGGGGTCGGGTCTCTCTTCTTCCGTTTCTGGTTCCGTTATTTGGGGTCGGGTCTCCTCATTTTCTGCGCCAAGTTATTCCGTCTCTACTCCTAAAGTCAATCAATCTGCCCAGCCTTTTCCCAATTATGGTGGGGTCGGCTTCCAGTCTAACCGGATGCAGCTGAATACCAGTATTTTACATGGAGCGACTGCTTATCTGACCTCCACAACCCAGTAACTCGGCAATACGATACCCCTTGGTAAGACTGGTTGTCAAACTTTCGGGCGTCTGACGACCCGTAACGACTGTCAAAGATCCACGAATGACAGACGGGACCAACCGCTTAACGTGCTTTCCGAGGCACGGAGGAGTCTCGGTATGTAAAGATGGTCACCCACCCACAGACCAACCCCGGCAAGCCGGCTGATGGATCGACTCGTGCGGCTGTTATTACTTAGCCACGAGCTCCTCCTCCTCTACTCCTAAAGTATTTTATTTATTAAATATTCATACATAGAACTCCAGTGTTAATGACATGATCGTCTTCCATTCATCTGAGAACACATCACAGTTAGTTTCAGCGTCCAAGAGAGTACCGTTGAGCGCGGAGAGAGTGCGTAGGCCGCGTACCTGCTGTATGCGTAATTGCGTATGTACCTAAGAAGAATGCTAACAAAAGGCATAAGATGGCCTATATGAAATCATTGTCCAACCACATAACGGAAAATCATCATTGTATTAAAAAATCAGAGCTTCGTCCGGGGATTTCAGATGGTAATGTATCAACATATTTAAAAGTAAACTAAAAAAACACGTATGTACCTTATAACGTCACCATCGCCCCAAACGCAAATATTGTATTATATTAAGAAGCAACTTTGGATCTCATCATAAGTGAAAGTATTCAAAAGTTCTTATGAGAAATAAATATCTTTAAACCTAATGTAAAGTACCTATTTGTTGTCTAGAGAGGCTAGTCTATGGGTTCTTTGCTCTATTGCGTCTTTGGGGTAGTAGCTGTAGTGTATAGTTTACTTACTGTGAGTTGGTGAAATAACCATCTATATTTTGTGCTCTCAGCTGCTTGATAACCGTCGGCCGTCTTCGGAATGTAACTGTGTTATTGTCCACTAGTCCAGGATTAGGATTTGTACCAGTAGCTGGCAATACTTGTCCTTCATTACATTCTTCTTTTGCTTCTGATTTTTCGTCATACCATTTGCTGCAAAGAAAGAAATAAATGGATTGTTATTATTATGTATTTGCACTATTTTTTGTTGTTGTTTAAATTGTCATAATTTCAGTTTATTGCTAAAATAATGTACGGCTGTGAGAGACAACTGATTTCGAGACAGATTGGTAATACCACCAAGCATTTTATAAAAGGTGTGTAGTAGATAATGAAGTGGGAATAACAAGTTTAGATAATAAGTTCAGAAATCATAAGGCATTTTAACATTATTGAAGTCCTTATTTATGAGAAACGCTTACTTGTAGGCATCCCAATTTGAATTATCCTTGTTTTGTTTGGATTGCATGCGAGTTCTGTTAGCCTTCCACCACGAGATGTCCTTTCTGTCCAGAGGACTCACTTCTTTTACCTGGAAACATAGTTTAAGATCAGTTTATTCCTGGATTCCTTTTGAGAACTCTGTTTTAGGATTTGACTAGGAATCTATACAAAATTAAGAGGTTCTATTCCATAACGAGAGATGAGTTTCTTGCCCGTTCTTCTCCATAGGAACCTACTACGCTTTGGAATGGGCAACCAGGTTCATATCTTGCTGACCAACCGACCGCGATCCCTTGACAATTCAAAAGGGCCTGTAATATTGATATATCTTTAAACGAATAATAATGCTTAAGAGTTTGTTTTTGTTTGAACGCCCTAATGTCTGGAACTACTTACCAGTCGGATTTGAAAAAATCTTTTTAAAAAAGCATATTATGGCCCAATTCTTAAGGAAGGTTATGGGTTATTTACCATAACGCTGCGACCCTTAGGAGCCGAGCAAAAATAAAAAAGTCGGTAAGACCGCTAAGCGAAAACGAAGTACCAGAGGGCCTAGACGAGTGACAGTCGCTTCGAAAGCGTTTCGTATTTCTACAACGACTTTCAACAGGATTGAAATTAAGTTTTTCGATAGCTTATGTCAGTCCTATACATTTTTGCCTTTTCCATCATCGTTATCGCTGATAGAATGTCACTTTGTCTAGGGCCTCAGAGCGGGAGGGCGATGGGATGCGACGTGGTGGGTCCGGGAGGAACATTCATGGGGACGAAGTCGCTGTCTAAGCTAGTCCTAATCCTAACTAAATAAATAAATGCGACAGTGAGTTTGTTTGTTTGATTATTTGTTTGTTAAGCTTTCACAAAGGTGTTCAATTTAATTCCATATGGAGATCCATTTTCTGAATGAATCGCTTATTTGAGAATGAAAATAAGGAACAACGAGTCTGCGGACTCTGGGGAAATCAAATCCGGGCCGTGTCTGGGTGATCTTAGAAGGACAATAAGTAAGAGGCCCTCGAAAGTCTAAACTTGAATTTCATACAAGAGATATTAGTACCTACAGTACTCCTCTTGACCTGTTTGTGTTATTGTGTTTGACAGGTCGAGTCTGAGGTTAGTTAGATAAAGTAAGTAAGTACATAAGTAAAGTATTAAGCTATTGTTTTCTCAGTTAACGGTAATAATACTGGAGGCAAAGAGTGTTGATATTAATTAAAGTTTGTCAATCCATTACTTAGGGTTAAGTACCTACTCCTAAAAGTTCCGATAGTTAAATCTTAGGCAGAAGAGTTCTATGTACTTTATCTTTTACATACTCAGTTCCTTTAAAACTAATTATTATTAGATGTGTGTCAAGGCTTAAGTACTCTTGGTCTGCCTAAAATTCCTTAT
This sequence comes from Lithophane semibrunnea, assembly GCA_947363905.1. Taxonomy (NCBI): domain Eukaryota; kingdom Metazoa; phylum Arthropoda; class Insecta; order Lepidoptera; family Noctuidae; genus Lithophane; species Lithophane semibrunnea. Next base: position 11,752,444 of record OX376201.1, read on the forward strand.
ACCGGATGACATTTTTTACCGTCTCGAGCATAATCAGGTGTGTTGTGTAAGTGGGACAGAAGCCATACCCGAGAATATTTGCTTAGTACCATTGAGATTGTACAGGTTCGGAATTTCCTTCAAAAATCATGAAAACTATCCATCCTACGGCCCGTGCGTAAAAACGAATAATAGCCAAAATAGGAGATAGTAAACGGCGTAGGCTGCGATGGCGCATTAATGATAGTTGTACGTGTGTGCGAGCGAAACGCACGCACATTTCTTTTGCGTAGAAACCTAGTAAGCGGCCGCCCCTCGCATGGTACAGTCGTGTTGAAAACGTTTCCAAAATCAACGCAATAACATTCACTTACTAATAAACTAAGACAAACCTGATCTACAAATAAAATGAACACAATACCCAAAAATTCTCAAACATACAATACAAATACCCAATTGACCAAATAAGCCTCACACCAAAAGAATAAGTAGTAAATAGGTAATAACTTAACACAAGTAAGAAAACTTAACCTACCTAAAATAATAAAATACAACAAATACTTACGTAAGTACAAATAAAAACCCCACCAATTTACCAATTAAAAAGATAAAATAATAAGTAAACCTATCCTTACAAATAATACGAAAACAATAACAAAGACTCGGAACGAACTTTTAAAACAATCTACGTAATCTTTTTTAAATAATTCGAAACAATAAATACTTGAATAAGCAAGAATACTCGACTGTACTTCATTCAAAATGAAAAGGACGTGCATACATGCGGGAGCGAGAACATTGACAGAATGTTGTTCGGTCGACCCGTTGCTAAGTAACGTCGGCGCGCCTACGCACACACACGTACATAGAAACTTGATGTGTGCGTGAGAGTTCACTTACCGGGGTTCACGTACGAGAGCCGAGCAGCTGAGCGGTACTCGCGCGCGGGCGACACGAGCGACAGACGCGCACGCGCATTGCGCGCATTTTACAAAAAATGAACTTAGGTCTGTACCTACCTTTTTAGCGATATCGCAGTAGGTAATTATTGTTCAAAATGTTTCGTTCTAAACATAAACTAGCACGTCTTTGCATATTGTTCGGTAAACTTCGAGGCGTGTCTCTATCACTTTTCAAAACATTAAAAGCGTTTTAAATTATTCGCTGTTTTAAATCACTAACGCTTTGAGCTTCTTCGGTATACACTAATCGTCAGACTAAACGTTTTAGGTCGGCCCACAAATAAAAGTCAAGGGGTGTTGTGTAGGTCTGGTGACCTCGGCCGCCAGTTCACAGGTGCACCGCGACCTATCTACTTATCACCAAATTGACCATCGAGATACGCGCGCACAGATCGTTTGTAGTGAGCTGGACATCCGTCATGCTGGAAGTACATGTCTTGCAGATAGGGATCAGGAACGTCTTGCAACATGGTGTCAATGACAGAACGGTTCTGCACCCAGTGACAAAACTCCATGCGGGGTCCGAGGGGGAATTTGAGGAGAACGGATACCGTTCCTTCGCAGCGACTGAAGATTTTCTTCTTCTGCGTACATTCGCCTTGCACTGGCTGTTTTCACCAAACAAGATACTCTACGTTAGAATATTCGTACATGTTTAGATACGACAAATATGACCGGGTGCACGATGCATACGTGGAAACAAACAGCGCGACGTCACGCCGCCGTGACTAATCGCAGGTGCCTGAAGCTCGGGACGCGGGCGGGCGGGGGGATGCGCGAGCGAGCAGCTCCGGCGCGGCGGCGGCGGCTCAAGCGCCTGGTGATATCAAAGAAGCCGACGGCAAGTGCGGCGAGTACCTATCGGCCGCAAAGGAACGTATCTAATTCATTGATAAATTCCGTGCATTTAGTAGGGTGCGTATGATTTGAATTTCGATATTTTTTCATGGATTTATTTAAAAAAAAAAATAATTTCTGTTTTTATTGTTTTTGTATTAAAAGTTTACTTCAAATGGGTAGTATTTTTAGATAAATCAATTTGTTTAAAGGGTATAAAAAAATAAAAAAAATTTAGTTGACTATGCCATTGGCTTCTACTCCGTTCACCTACTACACCCTATGTTTGTCGAGACGGTAAAAAAAATCATCCGGTATATAGAATACCCTTTCTCCCACGAGAAGTCTAAATCGAGGAGATAAGCGTCAGGGATATCCTTACGACATCATCCTATATGCAATGTCAGGGAAGTTAATGGTTATTAAGGCCCTACCCTACCCCAAATTGCTTAGCATGATCCTCCGTTATGCCAAAAATACTGCAGCATTAATTTTGAAATTAATGTATGTTAAAGTTGAGGATTGATGCTAGGTTTCATGTTTGACGATAACACGATTACATACCTAAACTATTCGAGGCTTCAGAGCCGCCAGCACCCCACTCCGTCTCGCCCTCACTCAGGCCGCGAGTAGTATGGTGCGAGCGAGATAGACTTTGAGGTAGGGTATGGCCTTAAGCAAACATTACAGACTACCAACTTAAATTGTCTATAGGTAATATTTAAATCGATACTAGTCTTCTTTGATAGTTGTATGAAATGGCTATAATACGAAAATTTTACCTAAGGTGTAATTACACCTTAGGTAAGCTTAATTGCTAAGCAAATCTGCTTAGCAATTAAGTTCCCTGACTTTATGTATCGGTAACTATACCTTATACACAGCTACTCCTGCGAGGAAGATGCACACAATGTTGACGAGCGTCAGACACAGTGACGCAGTACCCAGCACGGCCAGCTCTGAGGGTTGCACCACCAGCCAGCGATCTTCGTCTGACGTCACTGTCAGTCGGGTCAGCGCCATGGCCCATAGTAGACCCTGGAATTTATAATATTGAGTTAGGTCATCTGAGATCTGCGACAATTTTTGGTATTTTTGTTTTAGCTACATAACATAATCATCACGCCTGTATTCCCAGAAGATTTAGGTAGATGTAGGTACCTACTATTCACCAATTATGTTTAAGTCCCATCCATGTACCTATTATACCGAAATCCTACGATCCGCGATTTTGCGGACGGACACCGACGAGCCCGGACGACGGACCGTGGGAAGGTGAGCGTGTGGGGTATCGCGGTGCGTGGCGGTCTGTGGTCGTCTGCCGTGCGTGTCCGTCTGCAATATTGCTGGTCGTCGGATTCCACCATTAGAGAACGAGCCTATTGCCATCAACCAGTCACAAGTCGAGACTCCGGGCTGCTACTGAGAAATTACCGATGGAAAATCCCAATCACACTCCCCGACCTGGGAGTCGTGCTTGCGTCCACTAGACTTGACTGGACCAACGAGGCAGTCATTTTTTATACTGATAGACCTGCGAATCCTTTGGTAAAAACTATATTAATACATAAATACTCTTTTCACACCACCTGCTCGACAATGTCAAATTATATGTCATGCAAACCTAACCTAAAGTAAGTCATTAAGACCTAAGAGTCTAGCAGGGTAAAAATATTGTACTGAATTTCATTATGACCCACTGGTCATTAATGTGATTTGAATTTCGAACATAGAGTAGAACATTTATGATAAGTAGTAGGTACATACTAATTCCATGCATTCACCATTAAGATCTGCACCAAAAATTAACTGTTCGAAAATCGAACTGGGCACCACGAGTAGAATATAAAAAAAAGAAAAATAGAACACAAATTATAAAGAGGCGCGAATACTAAAAATTGAAGAATTGCTTTGTGCAACAAATTACTTAACTAATACAAATTTTCACAAAAATGTCGAGTGACGATAGTGATTTGACTCCGGAGTACATTAAATCCGAAGCCATTGGCATTGCCAACAATCTACTGCCAGAAAAGTCCAAGGAATCGTACATTAAAGCCTACGACGATTTTTACAAATGGAAAACTACAAAGGGCGTCAAGTCTATATCTGAATCAGTGCTTTTAGTCTACTTCCAGCATTTATCATGTACAAAGAAGTCAAGTAGCCTATGGTGCATCTATTCGATGCTCAGGTCAACAATTAAGCATCAAAAATAATATACAAATTAATACATACCTACACCAAATTACTGGCATTTTTAAAAAGGAAATCGGAAGGACATCATCCTAAGAAATCAAAAGTTTTCACAGCTCAAAATGTGGAAACGTTTCTAAATGAAGCCCCTGACCAATCAATTTTGAGTAACTAAAATATCTACTGTACTTACTATGTATAAGTAAGTATAGGTACTAGCTACCCGCTCATGAATCGATCGCTTGTATGCGATCTACTGATAGGTGATGTTTCAACTCTAAGTTAAATAATAATTATTATTGTAAACCTTCGTAAGGTTCTTAGATTACTTTCTTATAACATGTAATACATTAAAATTAATATATTACGTAAGTTACCTTCCTACTTAAATACTAACCTACCTACCTATTTTTGTTACAGGTGGCATGATTCTTGGAGTGAATGGCGCTTGTCGTGGAAATGAACTCATAAACATTAAAATCGAAGATATCGAAAAACATTCAGATGTGTTGTTGGTAAATTTGCCAGATACAAAATTAAAGAAAGAACGGTCATTCGTAGTCCGTGGAGAATACTTAAGAATTATCGAAAAGTACCAAACTCTACGCCCCTCTAATATAAACACTAAAAGATTTTTCGTAGCTTATAATAATGGCAAGTGCACCAGGCAAGTCATTGGAAAAAATAAGATCAGCAGCATACCGAAAGAAATTGCGAAATACCTGAAATTAACAAATGCCGAGCTCTACACGAGCCATTGTTTCAGGAGAACATCGGCTACTCTATTGGCGGATTCAGGAGCAGACATGACCCAGATTAAAAGACACGGTGGCTGGAAATCTGATGTAGTAGCAGAGGGCTACATTGAAAATTCTATACAAAATAAGGATAAAATAAGCTGCCGCAACTTGGTGACAACAAACTTGGTGACAACTTCAAACTAAAAACACCGTTGATAACTGATCCTTGGACACCTTTGTCACCACAACTTTCCACGTCAAAACACTATTCATCTAGCCCGCTGCCTCAAACACAACCTTCACCAACTTTCAAGATGCAAAATGGTCCTCAGCAGACCCAAGTTTCTGAAACTTTACTTAACAGTAATACTCAAATAAACTCTACCTCAACTTCAATAAATGTACCGAATAAAAACATAACTTTGTCTTTCCACAACTGGTCTAATGTATCAAACATTACCTGTAACATTTAATTGTTTTAAATAGGTCTACTAACTGGTATTGTAATTTTAATAAATACTTGGATTCTAGTACTAATGCTTTTTATTGTCTCGTAGATGGCGTGAAAAGTAGAGTATTCTCCTTGGGGATAAAGGTGCCTTCGTCTTGGGCGAACTTGAATCCCACGCTGCACTCAGGATTCTTGTCTTAACTCCATCTTCTAACTGTTAATTCTAAACTCCCTCGCTCCGCTCGGGAGTTAACACTCAGGATCCTTCGTTTTGCTCGGGATTCAATACGGCGCCCGCTACATAAGACACGACTTTATCCCCTTAGTGCATAATCTACTATTCGCGCGAGTCTGTAAATCAGACAAACAAATGAGATAAACAGGCTTGATTGATGCCATTCAAGCACTTGTAAGTATCTAATTGGTTTGTCTTAAAATCTCTTTGATTTCGTTCCTAGATCATTTTCACAGGTAGACTAATTCTAGTTAACCCACCCACACCATCAAGTCTTATATATATAATAACTACTCAACATCCTAATAATACATAATCTTTAGATATAGAAGTTAAGTTATTTATTTCCATTTTGGTATCCCTTGATCTAATTTTGTTAAAACAAATTCTTGATTTAGACGATCCCTAAATATCACATTCTAATTTTAGTGTATGAATAGGAACAAGATACATATTGACCCATTATCTACCTTTAAACGTACATTCACGGACTTTAATTGACGAGCCACCTTCAAACTTTTCAATTTTGCAGTTTCATACATTCACGAGATTACACGATTAAACACGAACTCAAATCGCATGCTCGTAAACAAGATGACAAATAAATTACTTTTAATCGGAAATAAGTCTTATCCATAGAGGTTGACTAATAAGTTCCCAATGATAAAAATAAATACAATGTTGCATTAAGTTTATCAAATCTATTTGATACCGACCTCCTTTGAATCATAGCTCATTAACTCGATAATTCTGAAAACTTCACTGAAGACAGTGACAGTTGAAGTAACGATGTCAGAGACGTTACTTACGAACTTTTCGACATGCCTTTTAATATTTATCCGTATCGCAACAGTAACCTAGCAACGATAAACAATCGTTGCTAGGTTACCGTTGCTAGACCTGCAATTGGTTGACTTTGGGAAGTCACTCTGCTGTGTAAAGATATGAAATATAATTTTCTTCTTCTAATACGAAGACATGACTTTGCGTGTCGGGAACCGAATAAACCCGATTTGCATTACACGGCTAAAATACGAACAGTGCCAGGTGGCTCATCAATTAAAGTCCGTGACTGTACCTCTATGAAGTTTAAAAGGGGTATTAGCCAATGCTATTTATGTACATAGTTATTTCATCTATGTTTTCGCTAGAAATGATCTTAGCATAAGCATAGTTTATTCAGCGTATAGCTTTCCCACTGCTTAGAAACAGGCTTCCTCTCTTTGGAAGGGAAATGATCTTAATGATGGTGAAAGAGAATTACTCTAAAATCCATGCAGTAAGTAGTTACAAATACACAAATAAACGCTCTCAGATGTTGTAGGTTCCCAACAATTCAAACCTCAATCAATATAAGTAGGTAGGTACTTTGTGTCTATCGAAAAATCGACAAAATGTATGGAACAGCTGATTTTTTTTTCGCGATTTCAATGTTGGTCCCATAGAAAAAGTTGTTCAAAATGATGAGTACAATGACCCCTTTTCGGGTTTAGCATAAACAAAAAATAATGTTGTATAATTACTTACCTAAAAATAAATAAATAGACTAATTATCATAATATACTCACAGCATTAACAGCTGGAGGCAATAGCGAGGCGGATATGGCAACACCAACAAGAGATGACGTGTACTCTCCGAGAACTGCCAGTGCTACTCCAGCACCACTGGGGATCGCCACCAGAATACCAACCCATAGGGAACGGTACTCGCATCTGGAAACCAGAAGAATGGGGTCATATTGGGTTATCGACATCAATCATCTTTTTCTTTTCTTTTCGACGGTTTAACTATGTTGTTTATACTGTTTGGGCCCAATAAGTGGCCACGTTTATTGTGGTTATAGAGGCGTAGTTCAGATCGTCGGGGCCGCAGGTGGTGCTAACACCATAATTTAAAAAAAAAACAATGCTGCTCCGACGTTATGAAAAAGTTGTATGAGAGCGTGCAACGGATGAAAATCATTTGAAAGATGTTATTTACTAAAACTAAAGTCCCCATTATGTATTTTCATTTTCAGTAATTATTTTTATTCTGCTGTGGGAGTCCCAGTTCTTTTTACATTAATGTAGTTATTTTCTAGCCTGCATTTATATCCATTTTGTAAAAAAACAACATTACCCTTTTGGGCGTTGCCGCCGTCGGGGAAGAAGAGCCCCCAACAAAATTTTGATACAGCGCTTATTTCGGAGTAGCTACACCGTTGATAATACTGTATGGATCTAAGAATAAAGGCTTAAATTATTATTTAGTAGTTGATGGCTTCGCCCGCGTGGTTATAATATACTAAAACCTTCCTCGAGAACCACTTTATCCCTTGGTGAAAACAGCATGAAAATCGGTGCAGTAGTTTTTGAGTTTATCGCGAACAGACAGATATACGCGGCGGAGGACTTTGTTTAAAATATGTAGGGATGAAAAATTCCGTAATGATGAATTCATGGAACCAAACAGGCCAATTAAAATTGTTAATCTTCCAATACAACCTTGTCATTTTGTCAAGTTAGAGCGACTAATTACTAATTTTCCTTGAATTTTTTCACAGAATCTTTTATCTTGTCATTCATTGTTAAAGTTAAAATTACAATAACAAATCTGTATGTTAATAGAGGTTGTCTTGCAAAAAGTGTGTTCTACTTTGTTCATCCTCAATTTATATGTACTTGGCCCATCAATCCCTCGCCATATCTTTATTTTTCTTATTTATCACAAATTGCTTCAAGAATAAAGTTTATAAATTAATTTATGAGCTTTATTTTATCCCTTTCATGTAATTCTTATCTACTGTTTTGTGTTGCGTACTTATTTATTTATGTATTTGTACTATTCGTTTTGTACTAATATAAGGTAAGTATTGCTAGGAGTAAGGGCCACCTATTGCGGTGAGAGCCTCCTCCAAACTGTTCTAGGTGGCTCTACCCTTTGCTGTCTGGGCCATAAGAGTTAATTCACTAATTATTTGCAGCTTTGATGAATTATGGCCTATAACTATGCGTTTATTGATTTATTCTAATTATGTAGTATTCTGTTACTGACGTTAATATCATGTTATTACGATATATCTTCACCGCGAGGAAACAAATATGTTAAGTAATATAACGTTTGTATTGTTCTGTCAATCAAGTTAGACAGCCACAGACTAATTAGTCTTTAGACAGCAGAATGATGGATGTATCATGAAATGTCTCATTTATCACGTGGTGACAACTTTATGATGAAGGAGAAACAACTGCCGCTCACACTCGTTTATTGCTGTTTTAACTAGTTTTATAATATGTCTACCCCATGTTGTAAAACCTACCCTACATTTTCAATTTTCTTTTGCAATATCGGAGTCAGAAGAACTTTCATATAATTGTAAACTGACTGTTATTTTTTGAAGTGAAAATTTATTTAGGCGCGTTTACCACTTTTGTGAACAAAAATCATGGAACTCGCGTCATCGTCACCAAACGCTTGAAGAAATGAATGAATGTTACTTAGTTTTCACTTCTATCGGCAGTCCCCAAAGGGGCAGTCTTTAGTTTTCTGTATCTTTCAGCAACAGTGCTAGTAAATTCCATGTCCAACAGTAGCTTAGGTAGTAGATATCCATGAGAAGTGAGCCTTTTCGGGCTATCTATTACACTTAGCAAACAATTTGTCATCGATGCGGCCTAAATCGGCCACATTAGCAACTGTCATTAGCAATTCCTCTAATTTGACCTAAAAACAATTTATAATGTGTGGACCATTTAACGAATCTCCATAGAAAACTGTCAAACAGATGAATTATTTCGTAATATGAATCTCACGCAGATCATGTTATGAATTGTCAGTTTGTGACATTTTACGATGATTCATAATATTTTCCTATTATGATTCTGCCAAAGTGACTGTTTTAAGCCCCCAGGATCATGAAGATACAATTTGTGGAGAAGATTCTTGTAAGGGTGTGGGGACATTCAGCATTTATTTGGGAAACATACAGTTATTATGACGTACCTTGATATCATCTCAGTAGTGGGCCAGTCCTCAACCACTCCGTATCGCTCGTCGATAGCACAGATGGTGAGGCCGAAGAGGAAGCCCATGACGAGGGATAGGAACAGGCCTAGGAACTCATTCTTGACACCCATGAGTTGTAGGGAGCGGTCTCTGACAGCTGTGCCCAGGGTGCCTGCTGTAATTGGACCCTGGAAGACATTGTCTTTATATGAAACAAATTGTACCTACTGGGGAAGTAGTTTAGCGATTTTCGTTTATGTAGCTTTAGTATGTTATCATCTAAGTTATGCTTTTGAACGCCTCAAGTAAAGTGACAATTTTATTTACTGAATAAGAAATGTGATGAATGTCCTGATTTTTTGTGGAGCTATACCGTAGGTTTAACATTTAAAAAAAATCTAGCATAGGATCAAAAATTTGTTAAAGGTCTTTGGACTTTAGCTAGTAATTAAATAATGCATTGAGGCAGCTAGAGACTCGCACTGTCCCCTATTATGTAGTCCACTATAATAATTACTAGCTGCGCCACGCGGTTTCACCCGTGTAAGTACCCCTATGTCCTATACCAGATCATGGTCTATCCCTGTGTAAAATTTCATCCAAATCTGTTCAGCCGTTTTACCGTGAAAGCGTAACAAACAAACAAACACACTTTCGCATTTATAATATTAGTTAGGATATAGGTTCTTTTTAAGGAACTGGAATTGTTAAAGAATCATGAAGGCTAGTTCTCAATTAATCATGCTTACCATAAGCGGTGAAATAAGCATGCTAGCCACTAATATGACAGTCGAGTTCTCGACCAGTCCAATAGCAGCAACGAAGGCAGCCACCAGCAATAAGAACACCCAGTCGAAGGTGAGGGCTGCGTCTGCGCGCACGTCATGTAGAACTTGCGCGAGGTTTGTGCGTGCACGCACAGAGGATGAGAAGCGAGACCATGCTGTCTTTGATACACCACTGGAATAGATTATTGTAACTGTTTGAAAATTGTAGATGTCTTACAAGTCGTGTAACCCGCAGGGTACTCCATCGGCAAAAATTACCCCTTTAAGAGGTGAATTTTCAAAAATCCTTCCTGGAGTGCTCACTTTCGCTATATGTATAGGAAATTCTTGTTCATGTTTCTACACCCAGCAGTTTAGGTTGTGCGTTGTCAGTGAATGAATTTAAGATTTTTAAAGGATCTTACATACAGGGGCGATTCGCCGCGCGACGCGACGCCGCCGCATTGTTCGCCGTGAAGTTTTCTCAGAACGCGCGGCGAATCGCGCCAGTATGTAAGAGGCTTAATGCGTTGTTAGTCGCCATGATGCCTGAGCAATTATAATTTACGTATTCCCTAATACGATCTAAAAGGAAAGCTAGGTGTAAAAAAAAATGGGTTACAGAAAACTTTGAGGTCTGGGTTTTTTTACATGAGAGGTTTGGGTTTGAGTCTGTTAAAAAACAATTGAAGATATTAAAATTAATAATTGAAGAAAACTGATCATTTAATTAAACATTTGGTTTCCTATCATTATTGTGGTACCTACCTACATTAATTTGGAGACGTATATTGACTGTATATAATAGATCTGCTTAGAAGTGAACGATCTCCGGTTGACATCGTCGTTGATATAATGATGATGGTAATGACGAAATGATCGGTTCAACAACTATCTCGTGGAAAACTTACATTTTTAAAACTACATTAGGTAAAGATTTTCGTGTTTTTTAAGTAGATACGAACGATATTCATACTTTACGTTTACTGTTAAATTGTACCTTTTAAGTAATTTCTGGTTTTGAATTATGTAAAGTTTTTATTAATATTCTTATATCTATTGGTTGCAGGATCAAATTCGGGCAAGGCAAAATGTGACTTTTCAATTCGTACTTTCGGAGTTTACCTATCTTGTACATTACTGTTGTCGATGGAGGAAAAACATCGTGACCAAACCCTCTGTGTGAGAGAGGCCTTTGCCCCGCAGTGGTGCAATAAAAGGCTGACATGATACGTTTAATTAAATAGTTCCTATGCCGTAATGTTGGCTCCACTGTTGTAGGACCAACACGAATACGCTAAGGCGCTACCTAATAAGTCTGTTTTTTATTTAACAGAGGACCCAACATTATGGCAAAGGTACTATTTGAGGAAACGCACATACCTACTTACTTATGAGGCAATTTTGCAAAGTATTTACTGATCTATTTTTAGCTAGCTAAAGTGATTAACAAGGGATCAATTAAATACTTATCCAATTTATTCTTAGTTATTAATTAACTACAGTCATTACCGGCCACTTGCTGAAAGTCAAGATCAATTGTTTGATTACAATAATTCTTGAAGAGGAAGTAGGTACGTGGCTAATTTTAGAATAAAACTAAGGTTGTTCTGTTGCCTTAGTCTAAGTCATGAACAGCACCTCTCGGGAACAAAAGTATTTTTTTGTTTTTTGTGGTATGTTTGTGGTATTTACCTACGATCGCAGTAATGAACTTTCGCAGTAACGAACATCGCAATAACGTACTTTCGTTGTAACGTACATCGCTGTAACGAACTTCGCTATAATGGGGTAAACCGGTATTGAAAGAATAAGCATAAGCATTATCAGCCTATAATGTTCCCACTGCTGGGATTCAGGCCTCCTCCCTTTGAGAGGGTGTGGGCTGTAATCTACCACGCAGGCCCAGTGCGGGTTGGTAGATGTCACATGTCTTCGAAGTTTTGGTTCTACGACATGCCGGTTTCCTCACGATGTTTTCCTTCAGCGTTTTGAGAGCAATGGTGATGAAATTATTTACACAAGTGCATCCTGGGTTAGAACCTCCGTTACCACTGGGCCACCACTGCTCATATAGATAACACCTCGAAAAGGACTTGTCTATGGGCAATATTTATTTGCGCTAACTTGTGTGATATCGCAAGATACCTATAGTAAAAAAAAAAACAGTTGAATAATTATTTTTATCTACACCCATGCTATAAATCCTCTATACAAGTTCCTGAAACAGTTAGCTTATTGCCAACATTAAAACAACCAGAGTCATAGTAACCATAATATCATCCAAATGGGTTATAACACCCATGCAACTCACTTAAAAAAAGAACATTGTCATGCAGGCGCGTTTCACGAGGTATTCCACTTTTAGCACTGATTTCAACGGCACTTCTCCCAACCGCACTTGTGCACGTCTACTAATAGCACTGAAACAAAATTTTGATAAGTGCGGTTCGGTGGAACAGTTTATTAATATTATTTTCAGTCTACGAACGGCACCTACGTAAAATATTTTTTTAGTGATGGGACGTACTTTTTTGTCCAAGGCATTATCAAACAAAACATATCGATACAAATTAGGGCATGAATCTCGGAATCTCGGAATATCGGAATCTCGGAACGTAAGTAATTTTAATATCGGAATATTACAATTCCGATACTGAGTTATCCAAATAATACAAATCAGTAGAAGTTTAGTTAGGTCTTGTACCGGATAATTCCACCTTGTTTACCTGAAGCAAGGAGTAGATAATATTACCTTCAACTTTTAGGGCCAATACAACATACTTATTATTTTTTTACTTTTAAGATGCTTTGTTTTTGTCGGGGGTTCTAAAATCAGTATCCATAAGTGCTCCAAATACGAATTACTTTTTAGACTTATTAAAATTTTACAGCAAAGACATGGTTATGTTTTTCACGCGTATCTTTGGCGTGTTGCGTCGTAATAATTGTAATGAGTTTTCGAATAAAATCGACAGCCATGTGGAGACCCTGATCTCTTAAATGATTAAAAACGTTTTTTATAAATCTTTGGTATTGGGTTCGTCAGTAGTAGTTACTTCATGTTTAAGGTTGTCTAAGACTTCTTTAAGATCTTGTTTGATAATTTTTGTTGGGCACGTGTGCTTGGTTATTTTTACTATCTCTTTTTTGGTATCCTGTACACGGTTGAGACAAGCAAAAAGAGTGACCGCTTCTGTATACCCTAAATTTTCTATACTGCTTTTTGTTACATATAATTAAGAGTTACGGCCCCTTTTCTACTTGATCCGTAACTGATGTCACTTTTGCTGCTGCAACCGGCTGCGGACTCCATTTTATGCTATTTTATATCTTAGTCACGGACCGAAAAAATATATAATTATCGTTGGTGAACAGTTATGGGGATATCACATCAATCATCAGCATCATACAAACATTTCAATACCTCGATGTAACGCCAGTCAATTCAGTACACGAGATCAGGAAATAAAAAAATTAAGTGAGGTAACCCTTTTGTCGCACCACGGTTCGAGGCTTCGGTGTACTAACGGCGTTACATATTAGAATGTTATTCAATAGTTTCTACTACAGAGGTTTCTTTACAAATGAATATTCTCCTTTTTAATGGGGAAGGTCGGTAGGTAATCATATAATTTTTTTTCTTTCTGACGTAACCCTCGAACTCTGTTAAATAAAATAAAAAGAGAGGGAGGCCCTTTTGCCCAGCAGTAGGACACAAACAATGACCCCCGTCAGGAACGAAGTTCCTTCTCACATATGATTTAAAATAAATACTAAATTTTCGCAGACATCATGGATTTACATTTTGACCTCACGACTGACTTTAGCGCCCTCGAAAAGTGTGAAAACGACACCCAAGACGAAAAATATGAAAATTTTCGCAGCTGCTATCGTAGATTTTCATTTTGACCAAATTCACACTTTCTCTTTCCCTCTCTCTCTTTTTCGTCCTCTTTGAATTAGAAGAAGACAGTTGCAAGTATGAATGCTTTTTCGCGTGACGATTTCTGCCAGTCCAGTACCGCAAGCCGCGTTGATAAACTTCATTTCAAAAACTTAACGAATAGCTCTAAGCTACAATCTACTATTCTTACGGTATCTCGTAAAAGGTGGACTCCAATTTCAAAGTATTAAGGTACACAACAACGAGTTATTTTCGGAAAAAATAATTCCTATACTATTAGCTTATTGTAGAAACTAGATACGACTGCGCCATTTTGACAGATGTCTTCCCTATTCACCATTACGTACGATAACGGAGCCCTTAACGGAGTTAGGACCAATTCATCATGTACACGACAAGGATTGTGTCGGATCTAGGCACGAACACCCCTTCCGCACCGCAGTAATACCGAGTGTCGCGTCTAGCGCAGATAAGATTTTTTTCTTGGTCAGCGCCGAAAAGCAGTGTTCAAGAGTTCGTGTGTAGAAACGACGGCGGCGACTTTTCTTAGCGTGTACATTATGTACAAGCGGCCTTACCGTGCGTGGGTCGACATGCAGTTGCCGTATCGATATGTTGGTAATGTCCTGGACAAAGAATACATACGTCCCAACACTACAAACTGTACGCAGGTGCTGTTCGGAGACTGAAAATAATATTAATAAACTGTTCCACCGAACCGCACTTAAAAAATTTTTGTTTCAGTGCTATTAGTAGACGTGTTCAAGTGCGGTTGGGAGAAGTGCCGTTCAAATCAGTGCTAAAAGTGGAAGCCCTCCGTTTCACGAACAAAGCACCGTAATTTAAAAGAAAAAAAAAAACAAATGATATTCGAATTCGAAACATTCGAATTCACGTGCGTCGTATCCCTCCATTTTTCTTCGATATTAGTATTGCAAACCTTTTATAGAGGATTTCATGGCAGATAAAGTCTTGTATGCAACTGTAAATAATTAGGTATTAAAACACTCATGTGATACGATAAACTTACATTCGTGTTTTAATACCCCTTATTATATAACAGTTGCATAAATAACTATAATACTTACTCTTCTTGTCTCGACACTCCTGCCTCTGAGTCAGGTGGGCTCACATCGTCATTGGACTTGTAGAACAAGGCACAAGGCAGTACGCTCACTGAAGACTGATGCCTCGTCCCGATGCCAAAGGTCCTCAGCACTTGTAACAGCTCCTCGCTTAGATTCCCCGACTCAAGGGAGAAAATTACCTGTACAAAACGTAAAAAACTCACAGGCAATGGGTAGGGTGAGGAAGGGTTTCCTCTGTACTGTAGTCGGGTAAAAAGAAATAGGTTAGTTAAAGATAATGTAGAGCAGATTATGGGTAGCCAAATATTTTTTCTGCAGCAAATTAGTTTTTAACGAGATCACTTAATTGGCTTTTGGACTTTTGCCAACTTATCTGATTGCGGGTTAAATTACCATATCCTTTGCAGGAAAAATCTTTTTAAACCATCCAGGTTTGAAGTCTGTCCGGCCCTGGTCCAAGCCATGGTACGGAGCAAGAGGGCATGGGAAGCCGTCACCTCCTTCTGCGAAGCAGTAATGCTCGCGAAGGAGGAGGCGGAACGCGTGAGGGTGAGGCAAAGTTTGCGCCCTCACGCCCCTAACCGCCGCCGCAGGAGACGCCCTGGGCGTCGGGAATCCCAGGCGGATTCCCGGCCCCCATAGGCGCGGGCTTGCGGACGGCGAGCAATGGGTAGCTCGCCGTCCGATAAAGACCAGGCCCGGGTCGATGAATGGTGGTTCCACGCGTGCCTCAAATAGATGTCAGCACAATTGGCGGGGTCCGCTAGGACCGATGCCTGGAAGGGTTGCGGGAAAGTCCGAAAGGGATACCGGGACCTTGGTAACAGGCAACTGAAGGAACACGGGTAGGTTTTAGTCAGTGAAAGTCTAACACGCCCTTCCGTTCCGCCCAACGGAGAAGTCATTGGATTCACCCATGTTGTGGGTGGGAATTAATAGAATTTTCATTGATTGTTTTTTTTTGTAAAATAGCCATGACCGTATAATGGCAGTTGCAACTTTCAGGATTTCTTAATACTAGTTCGGTAGGCCACATGCCACATCTGAATGTGACTAAGGAAAAGATCACACCGGAGCTGCGTAGGATCATGAGGAAAATACAATAGCTGCGAATCAAGAAATGGAAAATTCTTTCAAAGAATTCAGAACATAACTTGACAACATACTCTTGTAATCCCCAAACATAGTTCATGAAACATTTCTTTCCGCTAGCAATTAAGAATTAATATTAACACTTTAATCTCACTTTGGATATCAATAGGAGTCTCAAACGAGTTTGGTTAGTTCTATTGTGTACTTGTATGGGTAGAAACAAAGCATGTTTGTACCCATACGTTAATTCTTTACTTTGAATGACTGCCGCGTTCGTAACGTGCAGGTATGACTAATGACTGAGATCCATATCTGTCTAATAGGACCTACACGATGTAAGGACGTTTTTAAAGACAGTAAGGAAGGTGTGACGTCATAATTATATTTGGGTCACATTTACATTCTGCTGTTTTGTTTAGGGAATGCTGTCAGTGATAAATATGAGTAGATAGACTATTTTAGGCACAGCTTATTTATAATATTGTAGACACAATGCCTCTACTACCTAATTAGGTTTCATTTATTGAAGTGTTCAGTGTTCTTACTAGCGATACCTCGTCGTTTTGACCCAAATTCGTATGAAAAACCTTGTTTCTCGTGCGTATATTTAAATTATTTATAGATAAAAGAATTTGAATAGTTGACTTAAATTCCACTACGTTTGTCGCTACAAGTGGTTTAGGTACCTACATTATTACGTAATTTAGGTACAAAGTACTGACCTGCCAAAATTTGTCATCTTTCGTTGAGCTCCACGCTGCATTTTTGATGTCCAGTCGCTCCACAATTTCTGACAGGATCTGAGAGCAAGTCATAAATTATTTAAATTTACGAAGGGGTTAAAATATAGTCCCGGAGCTTGCCGATTTAATGGGCACTGGGAAGAAACTACGAAACATTTCAAACAGACCTTTACCTACAAGATGCTATCAGTCAATTTTCAACCTTATGAGTAGAATTTATGAATAACGTAAGGTGTAAGGTGATATCGGCAGCAACCAGCAGTAAAAGTAATAGTAAAATTGTTATATTAAACATACCTTATAATTCAAAGATGTTATTACTATGGTTACTAGTCATTCTCATGACGCAAGACTGTTCTATAAATATGTATGTAAGTGGCCATTTTATTTTCTTGGTAAGTATAGTAAACATCTTTCATGTTGTGGAAATAGCTAAGCTACGATTACCTAATGGTAACTACGGACTAATAACATAGTAGGTATTAAATCAGAGAATTCTAGGCACTATAGAATAACTACTTAGGTAATGAAAATATTTTTGGAACTGCTTTTCTGAAGGATAAGTTAAAATATTTTTTATTCCCATTACTTTTACTCCCTATCTATACAAATAAATAAAATTGAAGTGTCTGTTTGTAATGTCAAAATAACAGCTTTTTACTAAATGTATATGAAAGTATTATACGGTACGGTACTTCTAACAAAAAAACTACTTTTTTTGACTGTCTGTTTGTTCCGGCTAATCTCCAAAACGGCTGGACAGATTTTGACGAGCCTTTCACTGGCAGATAGCTGATGTTATAAGGAGTAACTTTTATTTTAGGAACAGAATTATGGTCCACGCGAGTCAAGCCGGGGGCAGCAGCTAGTAATTTAGCAGCTAGTTTAAAAAATACAGCAATACCTATTTTACCTCGAAAAAAACGGTTTAATACATGAACAGTATCTTTGTTTTATTTAAATTCCAAGTTGCATAGCAATACAATTATCCGTGTGTTCACCATTGTGAAAAACATTGGCCGACCTATAAACAATGGGAAGTGATTACCTAAAGTGACAGTTTTGTATTTCCTAATCGTAAATAAGGAAAATATCTCGTGTTTATGGAAGAACTACCGGTGTGGAGAAACATGGAAGACCTTGGTGAAAAGTTTTTGAAATGTAAGGAAATCTCTTATAACTAAGGCACTTATGTTCCAGTATATGGCTACTCCGGTTTATGTATTTTTGTCCTAGGACATCATCATCCGGAATGGCTGGTTAATCCAGCTGAGAGGACTGGTGGACTGGTGAAGTTCTCAACGAAGTAGGTACTGTACGAAGGACATAATAATGGTTAGGTAATTAAATTTGGCTTTTGTGGTTCATTGTTTTATTTTCTGGATCATGGTGAAGTGTTCCGGATGGCAAATTAATGATCCAGATTCCTGATTTAAGAATCGAACTTTGAAGAAACGAAAACGATTATGGTTTTCGTTGCGAATGTGGTGAGTTGCCAAGCTGTTGAGTTAAGAATCTGGTGAGTTGAGAATCTGGTGACTGGTTCTGGTGGATTTTTAAATATTTTATTGTGAACCAGCAGACTCGATAGATGTTGTTCTGGTCAAATTAAATTATAGAAAAAATTACGGACGTTAAAACTTTTCCCGAATTTGAAAATTTCCAATCCTTATTTTCAAATTCTTTTCCAGCACTCTAATTGCGTAATGCACGATCGGTCAGAATTGGAATCAGTTTGAAACAAATGTCTAATCCATTGCTACATAAGTTCGAAAAAAAAATCTGCTCAACAACGTAACTTACGAACATAAGAAGTAATGGATTAGACATTTGTTTCGAACCGATTCCAATTCTGATTGATCGTTTATTTCGCAATTAGGGCAATGTTCTCTCCATAAAGTCCCAATTCGGACTATTACGAACATTTTAAAATAATAAAGAGCCATAATATCGGTCCAACCGTTCTCAAGTGACGCACCTACCAACGAACACCATTTTATTTAAAATAATAGATAAATAAATAAATAAGCTAACTAGTACTACTACTACTAGTGTTTACTTATTTGTATCAATGAAAGTTGTCACTCCAGCAATTTCAAAATATTATGATAATGATTATTGTATTGTCTAAACACTCCATTGATTGTCAATTTAGAACAATAGTAATGACTTAAATGCTCGGAAATGTGATCAATGGACAGTTATTATGAACAGACAGCCTGTTTACAGGGCCGTGTCGTCATACCGGAGACATTTTCGCACTTTTTAGCAGGAAATCAATTGTTGATTGCATTTTATTTTGCAATTTTGCCGCATTGTCGTCACGTGGCTTGACAAATTGTTGGCTGCCGGAGTCTAGGCTTCAATTACCATATGGCTGCAATACTTTGGTTGTAAGATTAGAAATATTTTATCGTGGAGGGAAAATAAGAGCACCGAATGCAATGATCGCTATTACTGAGTAAACTGCGAGAAAATCAGAATTCCAAACATTATGTTAGGTCCAATCAATGCAACATGTAAGTGTCTCCTTGTTATTAATTTATAATAAAAGTCACTTTTCTCTTTCCAGTAACTACGCAGGATTAAATACGTATATAAAAAACTGAGTTTTTGTACTCAATGAATGAATTAATGACTGGGTTGACACGTTATTTGTTTTATAATATCGTCTTATCAGACGACTAGGCGCCGTGTGACTTGGTAAATTGTTGCGACATTTTAATTTTCCAGTTCTAAGAAGTGGTGGCGATTTTATATAAAGCAATTATACCAACATTTTTGCTGTAAAATCCACAGTTTTAGTTAATTCAGAGCAAGTGGATACAGAATAAAGTACGACGGCAACAGTGAGAACCGCGGTCGAAGTGGCGGTGCTTGGGGGAGGCATCCATATGACTAGCAGTGGACGTCTTTCGGCTGAAATGATGATAATGATGATGATGAAATAAAGTTCGGAACTTATGTTTACCAAGGTCACTGGGTGTTCAAAGTGTCTACTTCTGTGTACCTATGATTATTAGGCCCTTATGTAGTGTAACCGATAACGCTCGGTAAGGCATAGAAAAACAAGCAAACTTTGCGGGCATTTTCCCTAATATCTTCCCCTACGAGCCATGTATACTTATTTCTTGGCTAGTAAAGCTGTCCGGGGTCAATGAACTCGTTATAACAAACAACTTTTTTGGCTGCCATAAGTCTGATGTGACGACATTTCGCATCAGATACGGATCTTACGTAAGTATCTATCTACTTACAATAGTTTGAACATAGAGCAGTATTCTCAAGATGCTGATAGAAGTAATTGTAACAAAGAAAAATTGAAATTCTGTGTTATTATATAGGTAAACAAGACTTTTTCTTAAAGGCTCCCACAAACAGGCGCGTTATCGCGGGCGCGACAAGGGTAGCGCTGCCTGTCAGGCTCGCGATATCGCGCCAGTTTGTGGGAGCCTTAATGCAATCCCTCTTGGATTGGACAGTTGGACCTACCTTACTAAAAACCAAAAAATTAGGTTTTTTTTTGGCGCTAGGTAAACGAATAATAAAGTATGTAGTACACTATAAGAGTTAATTCAACTTTAATTTGCTCTTAAGTATAATAACGATAACACGAAGTATCTGAAACATAAAGTATTTTTCACAACAACAAGCTTAGCTTCGTAAGTATTCTGAAGCTATTTCAACAGATTTAAGTATCTTTATTTGAGTGGACATTTGAAAAGAAAAATCTATCCATTTAAATCGAGATAAATCATGACTGGCCATGGTCCTAATAATACGACCTTTTATAGGTATGTAAATGTAAATTCTTACCTGCAAAACCGAAAAATCTTCAAGAATGTAATAAGACACCTTGTCTTAGAACTGTACTAGCTTTGCCCGCGGCTTCACCTGGGTGGATGTCGGAAAATATCGTACAGAAACGTACTGCCGGGATTTCAAGTACCCTACTACTATCTGAGTGCCAAGTTTCATCCAATATTTACGCGGCGCAATCCAGCTCTCCCAGTCGCATGAGTTTTTCGACATCTTCAACAATAATTTTCATATTTCAGCCAATTTACACAAAACCTTAGTGATTTATACACCTTTAACCTCCCATGAATCACTCCGTCCATTGGTGAAAACCGTATGAAAATCAGTATGTTCAGTAGATTTTGAGTTTATCGCATACAGACAGACGCGGCGGCGGGACTTTGTTTTATAATATTTAGTGGTAGGTAGTGATTGTAAAGTCTTACTATGGTCTTTATTATGGTAAGGGTATAATAACAGCTTTTGTTTTCATAACTAAACATGATGCCCATCAGTTAAATCGTGAACTTTGGGATTTTCATGTCATTGTCAGCAGTTGTTTACTGTCCGATACTGTACTGTACTGTACAGGGGTTGTTTACTGTCCCATACTGTACGATTTCCAGTTAAACATCGATCCGTATTACAACTTACAACACAAACTTACAAGTGTGTAAACCCAACATTTCACTTTGCTTTTAGTATTATATTGGCATGCAGATTCCAGAAAAACAAAGTGATGTTAAACCTTATAATAAAATCTTCTTAAAAATTCTATTCAATCCTACTAATATTATTAATGTGAAAGTTAGTCGGTGAATCCTGCATATTCCTTAGGCTGTATATTTGATAAATACTTAACATACACATCCTATACAACTTAATATCTTAAACATTTAAAAACTACCTTTCGTGGTTTATCGATTTCGTCGATGTACGTGTAATAAGGTAGTTTAGCACTTACAGTTTCAAGCGGGGTGTCCCAATGAAACGCTGCGAGGATGTCGACTCCTCGCACAGGTCTAGATATTTTCAGTTTGTTCTTTCGCGGCTTTATCACTTGTTTTATCTCTTCCCAGGACGCCTTCACATAACTTTTCCGGTCGCCCGGCTGTCCCTCTGCTAAACAACTCTCACTTCGGCACTTGAGTGAGTCCACTCTCAAGTTCTGATGTAAACAATCGGTTGATCGGCACTTAGATATTATAATAACATTGTCCTCGCCCTGTTCAAACGACTGTTTTGATCCTAACTGTTTTTCTTTTAATTCCTGGATTAGTTTTGTAGCCGTTTCATATTTTTCTTTTTCGAAAATTAAATTTGGAATAATGTTTCTTTTTAAATAATTTTCATATTCTTTTTTAGGTACGTTCACAATGAAAAGTACACCAGCCATGATTAAAATAACCTAAATTACTATTGATCGTCGATGGAGGTGCAGTGTGCGCCCGCGCTCGCGCCTGCTTGCGATCTAAGCTAACGCTGTCACACCACTTACTAATTTAACCGTAGTATCCATTGTTTTATTTGCTGTCGAAATGTCGCCTCTATGTGCGGAAAATTACAAAACAATCGGCTTCCGTTCTTGCCAAGTGGACAGCATTAAAGTTGTTTTTTTTCTTCACAGATTGTTTGTTTTGGTTTTGTAATTATAATGTAGATAAGAAAAACATTATTACACCTCGGAGTTTAACTAGCATTATCTTTATAAATCTACTAGTACGTATCTAGGTACGTTTTAGTACATTGTATAATAAATTATAGGTAGGTATTGTACCTACTTAATAATGTAACTACAAAATATTGTTCAGCTTATATGCATATTAAAATTAGTGCTCCATTCTTTTGTTTAAACAATGAAGCAATGAAGATTGTTGTCATCTTAATTTACGTTGAGTTGAATCAATCTTTACAACATAAAACGAAATATGTCCATATAAAACAATATAGAGCGCTGAAGTTTATTGACAATGTTCACGTGGCTGTTTCATCTTATCACGAGCATCCCCTCGGCAACGGTTGCGGGTCAAAATAAAAGCTTGCCGCGCAGCCGAGGCGTGGGGGGCAGCGCGGCAGGGCGGCCGCCGGCGCCCGCCCAGTCGCGGCACAACCTGCCGCCCGCGCGCACCACGCGCCCTCCGCGACCACGCGATCAATAATCGTTATAACCACAACTAATATCACCAAAAACCTTCTCTATTGACTGAAGGCAACGTATCTCCGACGCGTCCTGCTGTTCTCGCAGTCTTCACGTGGGTACCGCACTTCGTAACGCCGATAGCTTTTGTCAACACCATAAAACATGGCTACCTTCGAAAACACATGATCGCCATCCGTTTATTGGAACGTGAGTCTATTCTCGTTGGCCCATAGTACGAGGGGTCACATGTAACCCCTGTATCCTATGTATTTGTGTTTTTTATCGTAGTGTTACGTAAATGCTACGCTACTGCCGTTTCAAAATCGATAAGTTATTATATCTTTATGAAACGATTTGATTGGCGCCTCTTACTGTAGCACGTTGTGCACGTCTTTGATTGAAACTTTACTTATAATGCTTTTTATGTAAATATAATGTTATGATCTTTGTCTCATGCATGAGGTCCGGTGACTAATTGACTTTCACTGTCGTGTCGATTCCTCAGGGCCTCAGATTCTCGGATGTTGTATAATTACCGAAAACGTGCGATGCTCGTCAGGATAAACTGTCATTATATAACGCTATCCTTGTTGTGACGTAAGTGTTGTGGACAGGTGAGCTCCAGACTGTATGGATTTATTTATAACTAGCTACGTAGTTAGATAATATTAACAAGATGCGCGACACGGTGAAAGCTTTTAGTTTAGTTATAATTTATTCAATTAATTAATATTTTCAACAGAAAAATTAACCCCAGAAGGTACAAAAACCAAAGTCAAGTTACATAAGCTTCAGAAAACGTTGTATTTAGGTACTTATATTTATTATTTAGTTCGAGGTAGTCACGCGCGACTTTAGACAGACGCCTGGGGCTGTGCTTCAAGGGTCGCCGAGTTAACTCAATGTCAATAAAATACATGTCTGCACGAATTTTAAGGGAGTAATATTAAGTAAGGGGTGCTAGTCGGTCGTGTGAAGGGGTCTTTCCAAGCCGACGTATACCACCCTACAATACTATCACTGATTTTACTATAGTAAGTATTAATTTTTTAGAAAGTCTGACAACCAGGCTTGCCAAGTGGTGTCGTATTACCCAGTTACTGGGTTGTGGAGGTCAGATAGGCAGTCCATGTAAAATACTGATATTCAGCTGTATCCGGTTAGACTGGAAGCCGACCCCAACATAGTTGGGAAAAGGCTAGGCAGATGATGAAGTATTAATTTTAACTCGAGCTGCCCTAGAGAACCATCCGTTCATATAATACTTATTCATTGCATATTTTGTTTGATGTAATCATAAGTATGTATGCTCACACTCTGTCCCTTACTCATTTCAACTCCTAATAAAATTATAGTATCTAACTTATAATAACTTTAGAGAATAGCCATAATTTTTTAATCAAAACTTTGTACGCGGTTTCGTAACTGTGTTAGATATTAATAATACGGCTTGGCAACATAAGGGTACATAATATTTATGAAAATTGGAGCATTGCTACGCGTTAGAATAGCCACGTAACCATCCAAATTGCCAGCAAGACAGACATAATCAATAATATTCCCATTTTATTTGCTAACCCGTACAACACACATTACATACGCCGCTTATATAACTAGTTATATGAAGTAATTTGTACACTATTTTTCGTGAACGAAAATCATCGGTTTCAGTAACGGCTGTTTAACCTTCAACAATATTTTCTAATGATTTGATTGTCGCGCGTTCAATGTCAAGATCATAGACAATGTTCGAAATTTGAAATTATAATCAAGGTTTGATGTGACGAGAAAAAAAACAAAGTTTTTTTTTTACCTTTTTAAGGATTGATGGCAGTAATGTAGGTCATGGAACGATAAAACTTTTAGAACGAAAATGTCGAGTTTAAATGGTAGCCAGTATTTTATATAGTGGTTCTTTGTTAGCGTCGTAAACGTAACCTAATGAATTGTGCGATAGCAGTGCTGAAGGACTGATTGCTTCATTTAATATCTTTATTTTCTTCGTTACGTTAATTACCAGCGTCTTTCACTAACTTTACGTCTCTTTTATACCTAGGTCTTACGTTTTCTTGACAAGTCGGCGAGAATAAAAGTAGCTTATAGCTTTATAGGTCCTCTAGAATCTAGAGTTTTATCTTTCTATGATTAGATTTTTTTTTTTTTAAATTTATCATTCATACAAAAGAATATAGGATTTTCCATATTAAGGGGTATGTGCTAAACTAGCCCGCGAAATTCAAATGCGAATATCAAACATGGATATACAGAATTATAAATATTAGAATCAGCAATACAACTCTCTAAGTTCATTTTAAGTGTATTGAATGACTATTTCATGAAATAATAACTTTGGCACTTATATTTAGGAGTTGTAATGCTGATTCTAATGTTTATAATTCTGTGAAGCCATATTTGTTACGGTCGCGAATCATATTTCGTTCAACATACAACCTGATGCTGACTGCAAAAAACGTAAGAAAATCTGACTACTACCTTTGAAATCTGACTACTAATCTGGCTACCCTGCAGCTTCCGCCTAACCGCTCTCCTTTAAGTGTGGTCATAGGGATTCAACAATGAAACAGCACATTAACATTACACATTTATTTTACAACTAATCTAAACAGCGTTACATTTTGATTGTAGCATTTTTTTTATTTGAGAACAAGCATTTAGATTTCTACGCATTTTACTAGCGTATGTTTACATATTTGGCACTAAAGCATTTTGGATAGTTTAACATTAGATAAAGTCCAATTATTAATTCACTGGAGTAAATGACAGGTGATACTAATATTACAATAGAAATAGGACCATATTATGTTACTAGCATCCGTCATTTTACTCCAGTGAATTAATAATTCGACTTTAGAGCCCCGGTATCAACAGTTGTATTATCTACAGACATAGAATAGATCACTTGAACTCTCTTACCCTTAGTAAGCAAACCATTCCAGTAAAACCCTATCCAAATGTTCATACATCAGCCATTTTCTGTTATTCTTCCCGCCAATTTTAATTCTTCCGCCATTTTGAAACTTACAATACCATAGACTAGACAACATTGCCACTAGAAAAAATAACTTGAACAGAAATATCACAGGATTTTATAAACGGAATGGACTAACACTGATTATATAATTTAAATTATTTACATAAAAAATTGCACATTGCTAGAACACGTAGCTATTATATTTACATTCATTTTGACATCTTATAACTATAAATATGATACGTCGATTCACTACCTTATAACTTATGAATTAAAGGGGTGATAGACATGCGAGCAAGTACGCGTACTTATGGCTAGGCGAGCTTATTCGCCCGTCTGTCATAGCCGCGAGCCGCGAGCCGTGAGCCAATTCGACAATGAAATCTGAATGAGACGAAATTCAAAACTTGTATAAAACGCACACTATGCAGGCAGGCATATTATAAGTTGGAGGATTACGTCTCTGATAAAAATGCTTGGCTTAATGCTGGTCCTGCTCCACAATCATAACTAACTAATTAACATTCGAACATACAGTTGGAGCTGCTGAAGATTTTAAGATCATCATCATCTTTGCATTGTATAAGCTCAATCTCCTTTGTATTATATAATTGCATAGCACAGGTGTGAGTACTATGTACTATTGAGCTACCATTTACCGGGTAATCTGTCTTTCATTTAGTTGAATGTGCCCTGGCGGCTGGAAATGTCATGCTCACTTAAATGTCTCGCTGATGGTGGCGCGTGTGTTGGATCATTTAGCTCCCTTCAAAATGGTTGAGCTGAATGGTGCTGATCCATGCGTCATGTTCGTGAACGGGCGCCGTCAGTTGTGACTGGTCATCTCTTAGCTGCCATGGCTTATTTTAATTTTTGAATTGTTTGTATGTCATAATTGCGGACGCTTTTAACGCGCTTTTTACATTGTTCTCACATTTATAATTTCAACATAAATGATGTAACCCATATATTGTAACAATATTTTGATTTAAAAGAGTGTCCGTGGAGTTTCTTGCTCGTTCTTCTCCATAGGTACCTACTACGCTTTGGAATGGGCAACTAGCTTCATATTTCTGACTGACCGACTCCTTGACAATTCAAATGTGCCTGTAAATGGTTTAATTGAAATAAATGCTTTGAGTTTGAGTTTGAAATTTTGAGCAAGCTTCACGTGTGTTACCGACGGCGAGCCGAGTAAGATCGCGAACTTAAAAACGCAAGTCGTCGTACGCAAGTCTATCACCCACTTTCAAGTTACAGAATTATTGTATGGGAAACATCTACCAGAAAATATAAGTAGGTACGTACTTCTTCTAATTCTAATTATTGTATCCTAATTACTTACTTGTACATATATCTTATTATAAAAAGTTGCTTATTGTCATCACAACAGTTAAATCGTGTTATTTTATTATTTAATAACTAACAAGCATATTTTGCACGCATAGCAGCAACACGTATCATAATGCAACAGTAATAATAGGTAGTAGGTAAGAATCCTAAGACGAAAATCCAAATATTAACAGTATAATAATTACACATTGCACACCTCTTTTCGGGTCTCGGCCTATTTGCATCATGAATAGCGTGAATCTGAAAGGCCGGTAAGAGTTACCGTCAGTAGTAGCTTCTCACCGCTAGATGGCGCTACTTACAAGAAATCTCGAGATTTTTCATTTTGAAACAATTAAATTAATTAAAAATAATTGAAGAGACTTGAGACAAAGACTATTCAAACTAGGCAAAGGAACAGTCGTATCTTTACTGCACTAAAGTTTGCCAATGATGACTACTCACCGCTAGATGGCCCCACAGACGCGAAGGTACTTTGTTTTAAAATTGTTAACCAACTGCAGCGAAGCTAAAAAAGGAGGTTTATGTGTTTGATTTAAAAATAAATTAATTGTAAATAGTTAAATTATTGTTGTTTATTAATTATTTGATTAATTAATACTTCGGTACTCATTCGCATTTCAATTAAATAAATTGTTTTAAATAAATTTTAGTTGTTATATTTTATCGAATTTTCTAGTCTTTTAAAACAGTTTAGCTAAGATTTGATTATTTTTACTTAGTAAAGTTGATAGCTTCACGAAATTGAAGTCTCATCCATCCATATGCATGTAAATTTATTATAACATAATTTAAAAAAATATTCATGTAATCGTGTTATACCTGTTCTACCAAGGCAGGAAAAATTGTATTTAGTTCGGCTACAGGTGTCAACTAGGTGAGTCAAACCATTTTGATATTTTCTTTTTTATAATTGTTGGTTTTAATGGCAGGGACCGCCTGTATCAGATTAGATGCAAATACATTTAAATATACCTATTTTTAGATGGGACTTTCACGATATCTGGCGAAATGAGGGTTTTCTTTAGCACTAGGTACCTTTAGGGTACACCTCTGCTTAACCCCATATGGGAATACAGTCGTGATGTGATGTTATGTTGTTGTTGTGTCTAATGTTTCCAATTTCCAATAGTGCTGTGTCAGTGTTGCGGATTTATCTATAGTAAATTAATCTTATTATCGATACTGTTTGATTATCGACTTCTATAGTATTAACACGTTTCAATTAAATCAATATCTACTTTCGAAATTAGTTACCTAGATTCATCTAGGGAACTACGTAAGAGTAGATTATCGATAGTAGTGTACTCCAAAGAACGCATCAAAAGTGTAGGTACAATACCTACACCCGGCTACACATCAAGCTATACATTTCCAGTTTAAGCTGATCTCACATTGTATAGGATGATTTCCGTACAAAGCGAGGTCAGCTTAAACTGGTAATGTATAGCTTGATGTGTAGCCGTGTGTACAACATAATCAACCGCATATGCGTCATATAGTGCGTGGCAACATTTGCACTATGAAAATCAGCCTTACTGTTACGATGAAAAGTCGCAGTCAATGTCAAATTGTTACCAATGATGTGCGGTTGGATAAATGCATCCCCATGTCCATCCTGCCCTTTAGTTGTGGTCGACTCAGCATGTATATTTCTACAATACATTTCTATTAGCCGTTATCTCCAGATTACATTTCCTTCTCACTTTAGCCATATCAGCATAATTTGTGTTATCAATAGGTACTGTCTATAGCATGAATTTGATTGGCGTGTTAATATCGATACAGGTTATTAACTTACTATAGTTTTAGAGGAGGCGACCGAATACTTATCGGTACTAGGTAGCTACTGTATCGATAAACCATTTTTATTCTTTCCCCACATTATTAGTTGTATATTTGTGATGATTAAAAAATGACATAATTTTCGTCCTTTTTTTTTATTATAAATGTGAAAGTTTGTGTGTTTGGATGTTTGTTACTCAATCACGCAAAAACGGCTGAAAGGATTTGGATGTAATTTGGCAAACAGATAGTTTATAACCTGGATTAACACATAGGATACTTTTTATCCCGATATTCCCACGGGATCGAGACTTACGCGGGTGAAACCGCGGGGCACATTATTTATAAAAACCAGTTCGTATAATTATGAGCCGCACGTACTAGTTTTACTACGAATACTTTATATTATAATTTTTATGCTAATTTTAAATAGGCATGTATTTTCGCCGCAGGTTCGAGGTTCAATAGGCTATTTTAAAGGTTATCATGTTAGCATGTTAGTTTTGGAAGCATTTACCTTAATTAATTCTTAGATACTTCTACATAAAGGGTTTAAAAATATCCATAAGGAAGCCGAGAGACACGCAATTATTATTTTTGCTCATAATTTACTTAGTTTGATTTACAGAATGCGTAGATGCCGTTATATGTCTTTTTACACCCTGTATACAAATAAAGGATGCCTACCTAGGTATTTAATTTGATATGGTTGTGATACCACTGAACTACAAATAAATAACAAGTATGTTTTTATCTAATTAGTAAATAGGTATATATTGGTTGTTAATACCTAATTTTATTGTCCGATGCATGCAATAATTGGAAGAAAACTCAACTAATTTACGTTACTGTTGTTATAGGTACACACGGCTACACATTAAGCTATACATTTCCAGTTTAAGCTGACCTCGCATTGTACGGAAATCCTACACAATGCGAGATCACCATAAACTGGAAATGTATAGCTTGATGTGTAGCCGTGTGTACAAGACGCTACAACTCGTATGATTTCTTCAAATTATTGCATTCAACAATTAAATTGCTCATTGCAAATGAGACTTTATTCATTGCAATACATACATAATAAATAATATATAAGAAATATACAATACATTTAAGAAATAGATAACAATAATATTGGAAGACGATACTAATACCTCTTATTATTACGTATTTATATTTCAAATAATAATTACATAATATAGTTATATTACATCACTATATTACAAAAAGATTGAATATACAACCGCGATAGTGAATTTTAAATTTCGAAAAGAGTGTTTTTTACACTAATTAGGTATTCATTTATGCCCAAAATATATCTCGCATAAAATACTTAACCTGCATTGATTTGCACGTACACAATACGTGCATGATACTAATGTATGCTTTCATACATGCTTGCACTGTTTTTCCATCGCCACCGTCAACGGGATGTCTGCGGCAAACGAGATTATTTGAGCCAACACGCTTAGACCACAATAGAAACGGGTTTTTTCGACGGAAGAATAGAAAAAAAAAACAACCGACTTCAAAAAAAACACAAAAAAAGTGCAAAATAATTTTAATTTCGGAAATCGGTGTCTTTGCTTTTTAATTTTCGTTTTTTGCCACCGACTTGTTTTTTTTTGTAAAAAGTTTTTATTTTTCACTTTTTAGTGGTGGTACCTACCCCACACAAGTTACTAATAATAATAGTCCTCCAGACCGTATTTTCGGCCACGGCGGCTAATCTCAACGGAGACTAGCCATTGGCGCGGGAGATATTATAGTGCACAAGTGTTTGCGCAGACACAAGTGCACTCTCTCTTCCCTCACTCTCATAGTCCGATGGGACGGCAATCCGACACGACCGGAGAGAGATCAGGCGTAGGACCAACGGCTTAACGTGCTTTCCGAGGCACGGTTACTACCTGCACAAGTTACTACCTGCTATGTAAATAACAGTGAAGGAGTCTAATAATTATATCGTCTACATAGACTGTGGGAAAAATACGTAATATTGAAGCAAGCTCAAAAACTACGCACGCAAACTTAATAAAATTTATATGGGACCATCTCGGGAGTGTACCCTTTCGAACTAAAAAAGAATTTTTAAAATCAGTTCACAAACAGCGGAGTAATCGGTGAACAAACATAAAAAAAAAAAAAACAATCATCCGAACGTAGTACCTCCTCCTTTTTTGAAGTCGGTAACAAAATGACAGATTGTGATTGTTTATCTGTCATTTATCTGTCATTTATCTGTCATTTCGTCTATTCTTCCGTGGTTGATTATGGTTGTCATGCTACGCGTGCAAACGTGACGTCCGGTGGTGTGCGGTGGACACTGGACACGCGGCCATAGTAAAATGTATGTCGTTACGTCGTCATCTCATTCTCGTTAACGTCCCGTTTACGGTGTCGGTGGACAAACAACCGTAGGCGTAGACGTCCATCGAATGTATACCCAGCGTAAACACTACGCAAACTATGACTACAGATTTTTACCCGTTTACGTAACGTCTACGTGGCGTCGGCGCGACGTTAAGCGTTTAACGTTTAAGCTAGAAATACGCACTGTAACTAAAGTTAAGGAAAGTTTTATTATATTAAGTAATTATTGTGCGTAACTTTTCAAATGTTAGGTATGTACATAAAGCGCGCTTTTACTCGATGTAAATTGTAGGTATAACTTATTTTCTATAATCTATATCTACATATACCTACATATTATTATAAATTAAAATCGCCGTTAAAAACCGTGTGAGTTAGTACCGGGTCGCTAATTTAGTAATAAATAAGTACGGTATGTCAAAGAAACTAATGCCCTTTCACTAACGTTGACGTAAGCAGGTCCCAGCCGGAACCATTAATTTCTCAGTGAGGAACTCATATGCTTCGAAATCTACATTTTTGACACATGTCTGTTTTATATGTCAAGTTCGGTGTTTTTGAATATCGTTAAAAATCTGTTGCTAGGCAACCCGCAATGCCCGATGCATTCTGGGTTGCCTTTTTTTTTTTTTTTTTTGGTGGGAAGTCATCCAATGACTTCTCCCGCTCTGGGCGGAGCGGAAGGGCGTGTCAGACTTTTACTGACTAAAATCCACCCGTGTTCCTTCAGTTGCCTGTTGCCAAGGTCCCGGTATCCCTTTCGGACTAACCCGCAACCCTGGCAGGATTCTGGATTGCCTAGCAACACATTTTTATCGGAAACATTATCGCAATATTTTGACGTCACCTATATGTTATTTTTTCGCTAAGTTTGAAGCTGTTAATCTACGCATTGCATTTAGATATCAAATAGTGTTACTGAAAACGGGCATTATTTTCTTATTTCTAGAACTCACACCGAGACGCGACACGATTTTTATGATCCGATACAATATCGAATTTATTTACTACACATTATGGTACTACACGCGTTGTGCAGCACTGCGCATCTGAACGTACTTTGACGCGTGTCAACCCTCGCACTGAAATTATACCTTTTCGTGAAGAAAATAAGTTCAATAATTACTATTAAAAAAAGCGCGCAGCGTCGCGTCGCTTCACGTCGCGGTGAAATGACACTTAGGCGTTTCAAGGAGACAAGTTTGAAGTCTTTTATAAAGGATTTTTTAGATATCGCTCAATCTTGCTTTCGAGAAAATTAAGAAACATTAATTTTGTTTGAGGGTGCACTTTAGGTGCACCTCTAACCCTTCGGGAAAAATAGTCGTTATGTTATGTGTAATATTAGGTACATATATTAACAGGACTAGTACCCATTATTTACTTACTAATAGGCCGATAAACGATTAACGGATGTATATACAATATTTTAGTTTGTTAACAAAAATTACCCTAACGATGTATGATTACCCTACGCAATAATTAATACATTTAACGGAAAAGAAAATAAAGAAAGTTTTTTTTTTTTACCTAAACATTAATTCTAATTTTTATTAATTTAACAGTAGGTAACGAGGTTGTCGAAGTATTTATTTAAAAAAATATAAGTTACCTTTTATATTTACAGATAATAATTTAAAGGTAATATATTAATTGATTATAATTAATTTACACATGTATTTTACAAACTAACCCTTACCTAATGGAAGACGTTTGTGATATTGTTTGTTGTGATTATTCTTGGTTGATTTATAACTACGCACCCACACACAGACACACACCATCATTCGTGTTCCAACATTCGTTCGTTTCCACTTACACACACATTAACACAAACGGACATAAAAATCCAATTTACACATACCTCCTTTCTTAAATAGCAACCAAAAAACCACGAAGGTTTAAACTTGTGCTATCATGAGTCTCTCTTAATATACAATGAAACATTCGTAGGTTCGAACAGATAGGTAACGTTTTCCTGACTGGCGTACGAGGAGTTTTTAATAGAACACAAGTGATCGTTTTCTTAATTGAGTTAAGCTATCAGTACCTAGAACCAAAACAAAAAACTTTTTACAAAAAAAAAAAACAACCGACTTCACAAAAAAACACTAAAAAAGTGAAAAATAACTTTAATTTCGGAAGTCGGTGTCTTTGCTTTTCAATTTTCGTTTTTTGCCACCGACTTCCGAAATTAAAGTTATTTTTCACTTTTTTAGTGTTTTTTTGTCAAGTTGGTAGTTTTTTATTTTGTAAAAAGTTTTTATTTTTCACTTTTTAGTTGTGGTATCTACCCCACACAAATTCGTATACCGTTATCTGATATGTAAATGAAGATTAAGATATCGTCTACATACGCAAAGTGGGAAAAATACGTAATTATTGAAGCTAAATCTTTTAATTATTGAAGCTAAATGGAGTAACATACATACAAAAAAAAAAAAACATACAGACGAATTGAGAACCTCCTCCTTTTTAAAGAAATCGGTTAAAAATGTAATAAATAAGCTCTTATGTACTTATCGAAGTAGCGTTATAGAAAATAGCACATATTTAAAGATTTTCCTAAGCGTTAATTACAATCTTCATTATATTATGAGGGAAATGTAAACGGAGCCTGCAATCATGGGTTGAAAGGAGCTTAATCTCCTGAAATGTTAAATTAATTTAACACATTTAACAGATAATGGACGGCGTGATTTTGCTTTTACTATGCAAGGTAAACGTAGAGAAAATTCTAGAACAACTCGAGTCGTATACCTACCTATAACGTTTTAAATTCTGAGTGCAGTTTATAAGATAACTGACACAACACAGGTACCTACATCTTTCTAATATTATAAAGTTCAGTTCAAACCGAGCTCCAACGCGTCGTGCACCTTTTATGTTCCGACTGTTCCGAAACAATATCGAATTTATTTACTACATATTAAGGAACACGCGCTGCGCAGCACCGCGCATTTCAGCGTAGTTTGACACGTGTCAACACTCGCACTGAAATTAGACCTTTTCGTGCAGAAAATAAGTTCAATAATGTCGCGGTCTGAAAGGACCCTAAAATTGTACGTATGTTTATTTCTGCTTGACGCCTCTACGACTCAACCGATTGCAACGAAATTTGGCACTCAGCTAAAACAAACCGGAGATAAATACAGGTGGAGGATGCGAGGATGCGAGTGACACCGCAGCTACTACTTAAACTTAAAATATTTTAAGATCCATAAAAGACATCCTTCTTTAGATGACTTGCAAAGCAATAAAAACATTTCAAACAGATACTTAAAAAATGTCCTTACAATATTCATTGGATATTCGTGAATATTTTATAGCTCAGTAATGAACAAAACTTTATGCATGACAAAGAGACCATTTCAAACTGACACCGCAAAATGAAAAGCACTTGTATTTTGAAGCACTTTGCATAATAAATGTGGATTGAATCCTGCTGTCAATTTCGAATAATTTTTAGTAACTAAATACCCATTTTCTGCAAAAATTATAGTAGAAACAAGTCAATCTGTGCCCCATGGCACAGATTGACTTGTTTCTACTATAATTTTGGTTACTTACATATACCTAATTTGCTAATGGAGAGACTCGACTGACTGTATCTGATTTCCCCGTTGGTCTAGTCGGTCGGTCCCCTGGTGGACGAGAGCGCGACTGTTCCAGGCGCGAGCCGAGGGGGAGGGGTGCTTTACGAACTAAAAACTGTATGTACTTGAGCCAGTTGAGCCACAGTGACCCCGATGCATATACAAAAAAAAAGTTTTTAGAGTACTTATCAATTAGGTAACCATTTCCCTAAAAATATTCCACGGTACCAGTGGTGACCCCCCTCCAAAATCTTGGGCTGCGACCGCGCCTGGGCGCAGTCTGCCGCGCCTGGGCGCCTTCGTGATGTCCTGGATTCATCGGACTTTCTGGAGTCTAGATTTGTGCCCAGTTTATGACAAAATGGCCCTCACCATTAACTGGGACTTTTAACATGTAACGAAATGTAACTACCATACAACAATGCCTTCGGGGCGCGATGCTGCTCTCTATTTAGCAAATACTAAATCAGTTTTGGTAAAATATTAGTTCGCTCATCTCACAATGTCAGTAAGCAAATCAATTTGGTACATTGCCAGAGTAATTCCTGTATCAAATCGTCAAATATTGGAAGTCCAAAGTTAATTAAATTTCGCGCATCGTTCCGAGCTGACCTCACATTTTCCGTATTTAATAAACACGTTCATGGAATTTGAGCGTCTATACTTTGTGAATTAAGCTCTAAATTCCGAGCTTATTCGTAAGCACTCAAAATGTTTGGTTTGAGTGTAATAAAAGCTCGGGAAGCTTTACAGGTGACTCATAAGAGACGGTAAAAGCAAGCGTTGTTTATTTACAGTGCTTTGGTACCAAGTGGTAGCTAATGGCTTAGATTACGACGGCGATAAAGTTTATCTGCTGATGCGAGTGACCAGTGTTCTGGAGCCAGACTGCTGGCTGCAACTTGCAGACGTCTGGCGAAGGGCATCGCACTATCATACTTTAAATGCTGAGCTGGAAATATACGAGAATTGCATTTTAAAGTTAGAAAGATTTACAAACGGGTCGGGTTGCTACTAGTACTGGTGAAAATTCTAGATGAGTTTTACAACGGTGTAGTTTTTCGCAAATGAGAAAAATGCTAAAAGTTGGTTTCAATTTTCGATAGTGTTGATGTTATTTTCGTAATGAACCCAGCACGATTATGAGGCCTGACTATTGAAAAACCTCACTAAGGAAAAGCAGAAACTTAATAGGCGAAAGTAACAATTTATTTTTGTACCAACGTTGCTCACAAACCGATATAATCAGTCGTTTGTGTAAATTTTCCATCAATCGATTTGAGCACAATGATTGTGTCTGACTGGGCAGCCGTTTTTGTACCTACCTAACTACTTATACATGTGGTAGGTACTGTAGGTGGGACGCTCAAAGAAAAACGTAGACAAAAAAGGAAATACAATTACCTTCTCCAGTTTACTTACATAACTTGAGAACATAAAAGTAAACAGAGAACTTCCAATATCCGTGTCTATATTTTATTTCGAAAACATTAAAGGGAAACTAAATAAACATGGTATTGTTTACTTTGGAAAGCAAAATATTTGGGGAAAGATCTGAGCAATACATCAAAAACATTACTGACTATTATCCTTTAGAATAGAGAAGCTCGTGGCTAAGTAATAACAGCCGCTCGGGTCGATCCATCAGGTTAAGCTATTCTTGCCGGGGTTGGTCCGCGGATGGGTGACCATTTTCACATATCGAGACTTCTCCGTGCCTCGGAAAGCACGTTAAGCCGTTGGTCCCGGCTGTCATTTGTGGATCTTTGACAGTCGTTATGGGTCGTCAGAAGCACTAAAGTCTGACAACCAGTCCAACCAAGGGGTATCGTATTACCCAGTTACTGGGTTGTGGAGGTCAGATAGGCAGTCGCTCCATGTAAAATACTGGTACTCAGTTGCATCCGGTTAGACTGGAAGCCGACCCCAACATAGTTGG
Organism: Lithophane semibrunnea; assembly: GCA_947363905.1. NCBI lineage: Eukaryota > Metazoa > Arthropoda > Insecta > Lepidoptera > Noctuidae > Lithophane > Lithophane semibrunnea. The sequence goes on from OX376201.1 coordinate 11,789,405, forward strand.
GAAAAGGCTAGGTAGATTGATTGTCCTTTAGAACGATTTCTAAAGGACATTGATAATGAAACCGTGATGGTGTGGTGTGCTCTGTAGGTACCGAGCAGAGATTAATGGTAGAATGTCAAGAGTGTCAGTTGTCTAGTCGTTATAAATAATTTATGTTCACTCTCTCTCTCCCTCTGTAGGTAGATATTCTGTAAACAATTAGCGAACAAGAAAGGTAGGTACTATATTAAAAATAACATGAATTTGCGATGAGACTTGATACTGATAACTAGAACAGTGGACCGATGAAGCATGAGCTCGATTTAAAGGCATCAGAAAAAGCTCCTATAGTCAGTAATCGGACCCATTATTTTAGTAAAATAACCTACGTATTGTACCTCTACATTTAGTGTTTTTTTTGTAATAATTAAGTAATCTGAAGGTTATTCTTAAAGGTCGCAGGCAGGCTTCATTAGTCTTGGTATTCTTAGACACTACCGAGTTGATTAGCCTTGTCTGTCTCTATAGTTATTTTTGCTTGGGAATCAATGAAGATTGAAAGAATCAGTTCTGGCCTCTTTATACATACAGACAGGTCTAGCATATATGTTGCCCTTGGCAGGTCTTGGCAGCACTGCCAAGGCGTATGTCAAATCATGAACACATAAATAATGTATTTGTTTCGCTACATCGCAACATTATTATACTGGACATTTTAACCTTTCCTTATCTTCTACTAGCTGCGCCCCGCGGTTTCACCCGCGTAAGTCTCGATCCCGTGGGAATATCGGGATAAAAAGTATCCTATGGGTTGATCCATGTTATAAACTATAGGTTTGCCAAATTTCATCCAAATCCATTCAGTAGTTTTTACGTGAAAGAGTAACACACATCCATCTATCCATCCATCCATCCATACTTACAAACTTTCGCGTTTATAATATTAGTTAGATAGTGCAAGTTTTTTCCAACAGAGCAAGGAAAATTTCACATGATAAGCCATTATAAAAACAGAAAAGATTAAAACTTTGTTTTTATTGTAAGAGATTCCTTGGAAAACGGTGTACTCCTAGGACGAAGCCTTTTACTTCGGAATAGCCTAACAATAGACCCGAGAGATTGTTGCTGATAAAAGCAATTTAGGTTCCCTACCTACTTAAATAACAATAAATACTGAATTGGATCTATTGTACATAGATAATGTTAAATGTAAAGTTATTATGAAAGTTGTATTAATCGATCTAAGACACTTTACGGGACACGTTCAACAAATATTTAAGTGCCAAACAAAGCAAGCCAGTATCGCCTGAATTAATCAATCAAGGCTCTATCACCGTTAAAATCACAGTGCTTAGTAATAATTTCAATTATCATCGCAGCTGCTAAAATAGATCGAGGTGATGGACGCCCACTATGGACCGCTAAATGAACAGTTAACTCTTTACTTATCCCTTCAAATGACAGCTGTCAAATGTAGTTTTGAAAGAGTCTGATTTTCGGACTATATTGTAAACATGTCAAAGTTAGCTAGCTTGAAAGTCATGTTGCAAGTTTATTTGATTATCGACGTATTACAAACGCTAAAATGGTTCTAACCGATTAAATATTACCACTTTTTTAACAAATAAAATATAAATAAAAATCTTTTTAAAAACAAGCTTTTCATGAAATAAAATGTTCTAAATAACATTTACGTAAACATAGAACTTTAATATTTTCTTAAAACCTTGAGGCTTATTTCAAGTTTAGTGTAAGAAGGACATTAACGCCTCAAGCTGACCTGCATGACCAATGAATCCAAACACGATGGTGCTATCTTGTTTGATTAAGAAGTTCCTATGACCAACTTCCAGCTCCATCATCAGACCAGCCGCATCATTCATTCATTCACCATTTTTTCAAAATGTCTCGGTTGTTGTATATGTATGCCAAGATTCAGCTCAATCGGATTCCAGGAAGTGCTTGAAAAATGGAGTACAATATTAGTAACCGGAAAGACATACGAACAGAGCAAGCTAATATAAAGCTTGTAAAAACACAAAGCACTGGACCAGTAGGGACGTCACTCACAATTTTAGTTAGAAAAGCTTCAGTTACCACAACACACCTTTCTGAACACAAAATACATTTTATCCTAGCCGCGGCCTTGCGTGGTAAATAGCTGAAAGCTAACGTTTTCATTTTACTTTCAAACGTCAAAGGTTAAAAGCTAAACACAGCAAAAAATAATTCTGCATAAATTACCTATGACTATTAAAATGCCAAAAGTCTAGGTCATTTTTTTATAATTGAGGTGTAATTTTATAGATTTTAACTTACACGTTACGGGGTAATAACTTACACGTTTCTTAAAATCTGTAATGTATTGAACTCGATGAAAGTTACTTCATAATTCAAGTTTTTATATAGTTTTTTTAGTGACCTTAATGGCGATGTTATTCAGAAAGGTCAGGTCGGAGGAGCTCGTGGCTAAGCCGTTGGTCCCGGCTGTCATTTGTGGATCTTTGATAGTCGTTACGGGTCGTCAGAAGCCCAAAAGTCTGACAACCAGTCTTACCAAGGGGTATCGTATTACCTAGTTACTGGATTGTGGAGGTCAGATAGGCAGCTCCATGTAAAACACTGGTATTCAGCCGCATTCGGTTAGACTGGAAGCCGACCCCAACATAGTTGGGAAAAGGCTAGGCACATCGATTCAGAAAGGTCAGGTGCGTAGTACTCGCAATCGGCGTGCGTGTATGACCAGTATATTCATGGATGGACCAGATGGTATTAAATAAAATGGTATGGTAAAATATATATGGATATAATATAATAAATTTGGGTGGTAAAATATATAATATGGTAGTATAAAAAATACTGGTATTCAGCTTATTGCAGCTGTATTTTCGAAGTTTCGAAAATGATTAATATTTAATAGCCTATTCATTAATATTTAATAGCCATTATTGTGTAGCAGGTTGAGCGACAGTCCATCACTTCACCTTCTATTGAAATAGAGGACACAATATGAACTTTTTAATAGACGTAGTGGCAATGAAATTTCATGTTAGTAATCTAAGCCCCTATATTCATGCAAACTTGACATTTATAAACCTTTTAGAAACACTAGCTGTCCTTGTAATTTTCATGTCAATGAAGAAAGAGGGCAATATGATATGAGGGACCATAAGAACATTTTAGATAATAATGTGTTAATGAAAAGGGGCCAGACGTTTCCCCTCTGGCGCCTTTTTCGACACCGTCAGGTCAATTTAATATGTAGGATGTTATTAGGATGATATCCTCTAAAGGTGCCATAAACATAACATAAAGCATATACGTGCCACGAATAACATCTTTAGTAATATGTATTTATATGACTAGTTTCAGTTTATCCTGAATAGGAATTATGACTTTCTTTTTGTCCTTCAGGTAGTTTATTAAAAAATATTGGACACGTATTTTTTCTCTTTTTACATAATCAAAAGATTACGGCGATACATTGAGTTAAAAAGTGCCATGACGTCACGAGTATGTAGGTTCCCAGCTTTAATGAGTTTTATGTAGGTAATTTTTATTAATACAAAATACTTTTCTAACACTTTTTTAATAGCAGACTGACGGACTAAAAAGAATTTCTTTTTTTTTACCCAGGCGTCATCCCAATTACGTTTCTTATCTACTTAACAAAAATCTTAAATTCTCTGTACTGTTTGTACTGTCTGTACTATAGGTACACCTCTGCCCAACCCTTCGAGGAAACAAAGCGTGATGTTCTATTATTATGTTGTTATATTCACTGACAAACAACGCACAGTCTAAGCCACTGGGTCTAGAAGCTTGAAATTTTGCACAAGAGTTCTCTTTATCACGAAAGTGCGCAATAATGAAGGATTTTTTTTTATTCATCTCCTAAACGGTTCGAGGTTCGGATATCTATGGGATGAAAGTATGTATGGAAGGTCGAAATTTTCGCCGATGGGAATGGCTATTAGGCGCAAAGGCTTGTACTGTAATAACGTACAAATTATAATTTAAAATTATTTGACACTAGCTGCGCCCCGCGGTTTCATCCGCATAAGTCTCGATCCTGTGGGAATATTGGGATAAAAAGTATCCTATGTCCTAACCCAGTACCTATATGCTAAATTTCATCCAAATTTGTGTAGCCGTTTTAGCGTGAAAGCGTAAAAAATAAACAAACAAATAAGGGAGGATGCGGTCAAGAACTACATGTAGTGTGTGCGCGTAAAATTTCAGAAAAAAATGTAGAATTGCAGAGAAATTGCTCTTTCATAAAGTAAAACAAGTTTCAACTCCATCAAGCACAATCTTGAACCTCTACGCACGAAATCAAATCGTAGCTGAAAGCTACGAATCCAATAAATGCTACGCCGCGTAGGCGGGGCGTAGCAGTAGGTCAGTCGGGAAATAACATGGATTCATTTGAATTAAAATCCCTCGTAATTGAAAAGTATTTAACTAGGTTTTAAATGGCATTGGATTCGTATCGATTTCTTGTATTGTGCTAATCCACTACAGCTCGCTCGTTGACCCATCGAGCGAGTGAATCGGAAACCGCAGTAGATAACGTGTTATGTATAGCAGATACATACATGTACATTATTGAAGATAGAAACACGTGCTGCTCGACCAGGAGCCCTTCCACTTTATCAGTAAATTTAGTTAAAATGCCGATAGGTCATGCAAAAGGTATTTCGGGATCTGTAAACGCTTCGACGTGACGTAAATGGCACCGTGTAGCAGAGTCAAGGTTTTGCCACATCCCAGCGGTTTCAGTAGCCGCATATTTTTGAAATTAGTGTTTGTTTTCATGTGTGTATATGGCTTCGCTAGAGTATCATTTTTTTTAAACGAATATTACGGAACAGTGAGGAGCTCGTAGCTAAGTAATAACAGCCGCACCGGGTTGATCCATCAGGTTAAGCTACGCTTGCCGGGGTTGGTCGGTGGATGGGTGACCATCTTTACATGCCGAGACTCCTCCGTGAATCGGAAAGCACGTTAAGCCGTTGGTCCCGGCTGTCATTTGTGGATCTTTGACAGTCGTTACCAGTCGTCAGAAGTCCGAAAGTCTGACAACCAGTCTTACCAAGGGGTATTGTATTACCCACTTACTGGGTTGTGGAGGTCAGATAGGCAGTCGCTGCATGTAAAAGACTAGAATTCAGCTGCATCCGGTTAGACTGGAAGCCGACACCAACATAGTCGGGAAAAGGCTAGGCAGATATCCTTATTTCCATGGAAGATGGGTAGGCCTTTAGTGTGGGACGCAACGTGTGTCGATACTCTTGCGCCATCTCATCTTCCTGGCTCGGTGTGCTGTGCTGGCGCCGCCGCTGAGGCTGCGGAAAACCTCAAGCGGCGAAAGTATAATAGCCTTATAGGCAATTATATTTTCGAGCCGTTTGGGGTTGAAACCCTAGGGCCGTGGGGTCCGAGTGCTCATAGTTTATTTAATGAAATCTCGAAACGGCTGTTTGACACTTCCCGTGACCCAAGGGCTGGCTTTTACCTTGGTCAGAGGCTAAGCATTGCCATTCAACGTGGCAATGCCGCCAGTCTCTTGGGTACACTACCAGCCGACAGCGATGCAGAGGAATTTTTCGACGCCATATTTTAGATATTAGTTGTTTATTTGTACAGTTAGTTTTATTTAATATTAGTTAGAAAATTGTTTAGTGTTAGATTGTATATTTTATTGAAATATTTATTACACCAATTTATTGGACCAAAATAACGGACTTTCCTCTGAAGCAGACTTACATACTTAATGACATTAACACACATTCGATCATTAGGTATGTAAAACATAGTACCTATGTTTTCCTTGAAATATAGGTCAAAATAATTCAAGGTTTTGCAAACATGACATTTAAATACTAAAAACCTTGTGGCTACATCATTGTGATAAGGCAGATTGATTGAATATTAAGGAACAGTATTTATCCAAAATTTTCTTTGGTTTGGCTTTGCTAGACATCAGAGAGCTCACAAAAAGAAAGAAAAATATTCTGGGTCGCTATCACTGGATACGGTGTAGAGGATTAAATGCACTGCGTTTCTTTGTAAAATATATTTTTTACTAAACTCCATGATATTATTGTCAGTGGTTTCTGCAATGCGCTGTCTGCTGGGCAGTCAATCAGACACGAAACTGATTTATGCGTTCAAATAAATAAGTTATGAACCTGTAAATCAAAAGACCCAGCTAACGCACAGAAAGATTTCAAGTTTGTGAAGAGGTTCGACTGCTATGCAACGTGCTCGTAATGCCTACGTCAATATAAAGGCTGGATGAATGCCGACGTCACTAAGCCGGCGTTTATATGAAACATAATTATGTTGCTTTCGCCCCCTCTGACGTCACAACTCTCGCGTTTCGTTTCTAAACATGCAGCAGGCTCGCAATGACGCATTTCTATTGCTTTCGCTCATTACTGCTTATAATTAAATAGATAAATAATATAATACTTGAAACTAATCAAGCGGTTCCATTTTTTTGATGCATTTGCATAGTGTAGCCTTTTCCCAACTATGTTGGCGTTGGCTTCCAGTCTAACTGGATGCAGCTGAATACCAGTATTCTTACACGACTGCCCACAAAGGAGTGTAGGTAATGTTTTACATGGAGCGACTGCCTATCTGACATCCACAACCCAGTTACTGGGTACACGATACCCCTTGGTTCCATACATTTGTGTTCACTTAATTCCAGCTGTTCCATACATTTGTGTTCACTTAAATCGACAAAATGTATGGAACAGCTTTTTTTTTCGCGATTTCAAGGTTGGTCCCATAGAAAAAGTTGTTCAAAATGATGAGTACAATGACCCCTTTTCGGGTTTATAAACAAAAAATAATGTTGTATAGATTATATTCTATTTTGTGAATGTGAGAACGTTGTAGGCTTAGTGGACTAGATTTTCACCTGCCTACTAACACTTAACTGTAATTTGACAATAGTGTATTGAAAAGAGTAACCGTAGAGTTTCTTGCCGGCTCTTCTCCATAGGAAACGACCGATTGGAACTGTGCACATAGCTTCTGACGTTCTAAAGTGCCCATGTAGGTTTATGTGAAATAAAATATTTTAATTTTGATTGAAATCACCTATCTAATGATCTAAAAACATTTGTGTGTGAAGTAGGTATGTGGATACTGGATAGCAAGTTTTAAATCTCCTGTGGATGCAGATGTTTCCTCACCGTAAATCTAGGGATATTTCATTGATCTTTATGGTCGTATGATCACGTTTTATGCGAAAACTTAAAGTGTTTTATCGATCGAGGTTTTATTGCCGCGGAATACCGTTCAAGTAGGAAGTACTAGGAAGAATCTTCAGTAAGGAGGGTACTTCTACTTTTATTACACTGCTCCAAAGGGATTTAGGAAATCGTCCGTGAACTTCTGATACCTCCCAACTAACATTTTTTCGAAAAACTTTATTTTTATTAAAAAGTCCTAATTTGGATTAAAATAAAAACAATTTTACGTTCCTCCTGTAAAATTTGTTTGAAAGTAGATAGAAGATCTCAGAAGTTCACGGACGAAATGCGATGGAATTTGATAGTTTTTTTAAAGTGAAAACTTCTTTAAGCGCGTTGAGTCGTCACGTCACCGACATTCTCGCCCCGTAATGATGTACCTACTATAAAATATAGATGGTGCTAATATCAGTTTTAAGTTTTCACTTCTATCGGCAGTCCTCATGACTGCCTATTATTTGAAGTATTTATTACCCGACTACGGCGAAGAAAAAGGAGGGTTATGATTTTGACCGGTATGTATGTATGTATGTATGTTCATCTGTTCCCTTGTATCTTCTAAACCACTCATCAAAATTTGACAAATAAGGTATCGTTAGAAGCGTCTTGATTGTCCGCTGGCGCCTAAAAATGGCGCCCTCTAGAGGAAATAAAGTCAGGAACTAAAAAAAAAATATTGTTTAATCGTACTATGTTGGGTATCAAATGAAAGGGCTTAATGAGCACATTTCAAAAATACAGGATGTAAGGGTAAATCTTAGCTCTTGCACGTAATCTGTTCGATTTATGCCGCCCTAACACGTGTGACTCCGGATTTTTTAATTTGTCTGTCTGTGGTGTCTTGTTTATACCTTTTCAGTCGTAGTTGGGTTTTAGTTTTTATTACTTAATTTTTTTTCCTGCTAGAAGACAATAACACTTTTGTCATTGATTTTGGTTATATGGGTAGGTACTCGTATATTGTCATAATGACAGCGAACAGAGTCCAAAGAATTAACTCTATTATGAAAATGTAAAGAATGCGGATAAAACTCTTTACCTATCAATTCTCTTCTCATTTTTCCTATAAACAGCATAAAAAATGAACTCCGTTCTTTTCTCATAAAGTTATTTGTCGTGTCATATATCGTTTCTTATATCTTAGCGGATATTTTATAAAAGCGTTCCTTATAAAAAGCAAACCGCGGTGTTGTATTACTTACTGAGGATATTGGATCCTTTGCGGCACTCGTCCGTCTCTCTGTTGCTACAGATTATCTTTTAAGTACTCTTAACTTTTGTTACGGATTCAAGAATCGTTGCTTTTGTAATAACAATGACGTAATCTCTTGAAGACCTTAGCAATTTTGGTATTATAGTTATAAAATAATACCCTAGTCCAGCGAATTTCAAACTTTTTTGGCGACGGAACCCTTTTGGAAAACGAAATTTTTGACGGAGCCTTAGAATAATCAAAACCGTTCGTCGTTTTTTCAGATGTTGCAAAACTTGATTAACAGGGTTCAAGTAACATTTTTTTTAGATGTAGGAACAGTATATCGCGTGTAAAAAAAGTAAAGCGCCTACTTGTAGCTCCATTGTATCCTGCATAGACAGGTGAATTAGCAAATGCCACCATATCTAAAATTAGTTCTTCAGGAAACTGGGCTCCTCAAAGCCTCTGTGGGAACTCCGCGAAAATACTGGTTCATTATGACCAGTAATTTCGCGGAGCCCCACAGAGTCTTTGTGGAGTCCAGGGGCTCCGCGGAGCACACTTTGAGTAACACTGCCCTAGTCTATTATTGTCCCACTGCAAGGCAAATGCCTCTTCATATACTAAGAAGGCAAGAGCTGCTCTGCTGCATTGATGTCAGTCGGCAAGGTTGGTAGCGACTAGCGACCAAGTGAATATATCAGAACTTGCTAGTCTAAGGACCTATAAATGATTACGTTTTTACGACGAAAGCATTTATTAAAACTAATAAGATTCCATAAAATTAAAAAGAAAAATCGTTTGCTACACGGTTTTTCCAAAATGACTTAGGAATACAACACACGATGCGAACATATAATGTTATAAATAAGTTCCCCTGTGCCGACTATATAGAACTTTGATGAGAAAACAAGCAGGTGGTACCCACGACGTATTTCTTTTACTCTTTACTTGCCAGTCACTAAACACGGCCCGAAGCCTATTTTACTTAGTATTTAGGGCGATGTATTCCTTTTGCGTTTTACTCCATCCATGTTTACCTACTAATATTATAAATGCGAAAGTAATTCTGCCTTTCTATCTGTTACCTTTTACGCCAAAACCGCTGAACGGATTGGGCACCCGGATAAACCATGACCATTTTGTTTTTCTGTGGTGAAATCGCAAGGATATGTCATCGTATGATTATGAACTTCCTTAGTTTATAATTTATCGGTAATAATTCCGTTAGCTCATAAACTGTCGAAAAATTGTGAACTGCAATAAACCATTACTCATTATTTTTCGATAGGTAGTTTACAATCTATCCATGGGAAACCGTCAAATTATGAACTGGTATCAAACTTGCTTGCGACGTAACGCACCTTGCGTTAATACTAAATAGCCTGCCTAAGCTGCGAGTAACTTGGATGTAGCGGTCGCCGGCCGCTACCGCGGCACCACCGCTCGCTTTGCTCGGTTTGCCCGCTCGGCTCGCGCGCGGTTGGTCACAGTTCTAACCTAACCTAACCCGTTTCACCCAGTTCACAATTTTTAGACAGTTTATAATCTAACGGAACTAATACCGATAGATTATAAACGAATCATCATTTCATCATCTGCCTAGCCTTTTCCCAACTATGTTGGGGTCGGCTTCCAGTCTAACCGGATGCAGCTGAATACCAGTATTTTACATGGAGCGACTGCCTATCTGACCTCCACAACCCAGTAACTGGGTATAATAGATTATAAACGAATGGTTCTCACAATCTCACGGTGACCGATACACTCCGTCGGGGAAGAACGAAGAGTTATGTCGGACTCCTACACACTAAAACTCTACGGTTCCTTCCACTACCATCATTCGGGGCCCCGGCGATACTACCACACAAATTCGCGCGACCTTGGTTAGGATAGTTTTCGAAAGCCGCGCGGGCGAATTCCAAACAAAAGTATCGCATAACATTTGCAACCTCCGTTGAAATACATTTTCTTCTTAAGCAGAGGCTTACATCCTTCGTTAACGTGTTTGTTTACGTTTGAGAAGCTAATTAGTTAGTTAAATCCGTCTCGTTTTAACTTGTGCCAGGCACTGTTTGAAGTTGAATGTCAGATCGCAAGAATTTGCATGTTGATTCACAATTTGAAGAAAAGCAGTGCGACTTGCGACTTGGAATCTGATTAGCGTGCTGAAACTTGAAGGTGAATGAACTGTGATTTACTTATTTATGCAGTTTGTTTGGAGCTATTCAATTGTAATTGTTGGTATTGTTAGGTAATTGTTGCCCTATAGTCCTGTACTACGGTACAGGACTATAGGGCAGTATTTCGCCCCTATTTCTGAGAATACATATTTTTATTTATGTATTTTTAGTATCATTGTCATCTGCAAAGAAGTATACTTTAGTCTGTTCCAAAAGTACCTACCTATCTGATGAAAGTGTAAACAAACCTTGTTTGAGTTTAATTCTTACACAATCATTCACAGGGATTTAGTATCATATTCATTTGTTTTAGAAAGTCCCAACTTTATATCTCAACACGATTACCGACAATTATTATTGTTTGAATAACATTATTAGATTGTGATAGATAAAATCATTTACGAAAATTGAGGACATAAAATGTACGTTAATTTTCAAATGAAAAACTCTCTTTAGGATAATTTAAAATTAGAATTTCCCTGGTAAAGTATTCAAATAATCAAATCAAAGCACTCAATTTTTATATGGAACTTTTAAGACAAAATAAAATCTATTTACTAGATTTTCCATTTGCAAGTGGCACTACAAGTCCGCATTCATATGTACATTTATTGATGAATTTGTTTCATCAGATACGTTTCGAACATTCCATAGCTAAGTGGTTAGTCTGGGAGCTGGAATTATACGAGGCGACGCTGGCGGTTCCGGTTTCCGTTCATTACGAGCCGGAATTACGATTTGGCGGAATCGTATACAGGAATAGGTGCCCGTAAATCCCGACCTACTTGTGCCACTTTAGTTGCCAACAATTCATATTTATGGGTAGAAACAAACCTGTCATGAACAATAATTGTGATCTTTATCATCGTGTTACTACTGGACGTATCAAGGTTGCTCACTCACCCGCGTTGGCACTACTAGGAACGAATACCACCTAATGACCTGCCTAATAAAAAATTGAATAGGTAGTTTGTATTTAAATCGATAACATAGTTCGACTGTCTGATAAGAGTGTGGCTAGAAGCTGAAGCTAGATCTATGTAGCTAAAGATCATCCTTATTTGTAAATCCGGCTTTGTTTGTACCACAACGGAGAGCTGTGAATTTGTTTCTCGTAAACCAATGGATAGGTCTGCGTTGAAATAAATAGAATAGTGTTTATTGTATAGGTACTACCAGAGTACCCGCGAAATTTCGCGTGTTGCATAACTTTTTAATTACCAGTCGAGATTTTTTATTTATACTTATTCTTTATATCACCACTTTAGGTCCTGAGATAACCGAAAATCAAAAAATATTTGGCCTAGCTCTTAAGGGGGAGGCGTGAAAATTGATTCGCTGGTACAATGTATACTAAGTAGAATATTACATTATAGAACTTTTCAGAGTTACATAGGGTGCTCAATGTGCGGGTATATCGCTAAAAGTCATCCATCAAAGTATTATATTTTGATCGAATAAAAGCGATATAATAAGGAGGGTCAAAATAACGCAAACTCAATAGTTCGACCCATCTCCTCTTTACTGGGAAACTGGACCTTAAACGGTTCCAGGGATCGAAAATGCTTTTACAAAACTAGGATGACACGACAACAGGAAATGAACAGCTTCACAAAGCGTGTTTTTGTCATCCGCCCAAAGTCCCACAAACAAACCACTCGTGACGCGCTTGCTATGCATTTTAGAACCGCGGAATTCTCGTAGAAAAATCCAACAAGATCCTATTCTTGTAATGTTCTATGCATATTGAAATGTCTTGCACGTTTTCTGCCCCACAAAGTCGGTTGCATTCTAAGTGGTATCGACATAAGCCGCGTATCCGACACCGCCTTGGATAAAAAGATTGCAACAATGGACGATAAGCGACATGCTGCGGTCTGCACTTAGATGTCGTGAGATTAGGAGTGCATTTTTAGTAGTAAGGAAGATTTTAAGGTGCAGGCGAGGCCTGGCGACGACGTGTCGCCACGAAATTAGTCTCTATGTAACCGATGACGTGTCGGCTACGGAATGGTACCTTTACTATTGTTTTATAACTTTCTGGTCGGAAATTCTCAATCCGTATTAGGGCCATGGGCTTTAAAAATTATGGCAATATATCGGAGTGCCTTCTTACACTTCTGCCAAATCTTTCGTGGAATACAGGGGTGATATATCATGTATGTTGTTTCTTAGAACATAGTATAAAAAAACATCACCCTTCCTTGGCACTCGGGTAATAAAGGTTTAAGAAAGTTTGTAGAGATTCTCTTTTTTTACTTCGGAAAAGAAGCAGAACATCTCATCCCAGTTATTTGTCTGCGTTAGTTTTTGCTCCTTCCTCCGTTGAGCTCAACTAATGCAGACGAACATAGGCTATTCATTTTCTTAAGTAGTCAATTTTTTTCAGAAAAACTCTTAGCTGGAGTGGTTCGCTTATGTATTTTTATAAATACTTTAGCACAACTTTCTTACTCAATTTATTATTTTTAATATTATAGTCTGTTCGCAGTAGATACCTTAAGGCAATACACGAGTGAACCAAATTGAATTACGATAGATCCAAATTCAAGTTAACACGATTCAATTTGGTTGCTCTACCCAATTTGAAAGGCATAATCTAGGTGAACCGTGTATTATTGCGATAATTTTTTCTACATTTACATCAACACATTTTATAATTTAAAGTCGCTTTTCGTGTCGTCTGTGTGACGGTGTTGTTTTTAGAAACAACGCAACGGTTTTTGATGAGGTTTTTCAAATAAATTCTGTTGTTTTAGAGCACGTAACAAAAACCCGGTCCGACCCGAAAGGGGGCGCATGGGTACCGCTATAACATTACCAAAAAGTTATTAAAAATATTTTTAATTTTGGGAAAGTAAAAAAGTTATTGCTATTAAAAAAATCACGTTTTTAGTACCAAAATTACCCCAATTTCATTATAAATTAGCAAATTTATACAGAGGTCATAATTTATGACGTAGACACTCGCTAAACGACGGCCGTACGCGTCCCAAGTAAAACCCGGTAAAATACCCCATTTAAAAAAAATGCGGAGATTTTTTTTTTTACAGCACATTTCCACATAAATAGTGTCAATATGATTCTTCGTTTTTGTCACTCACTGTATATAAAGACAATTTATTAAACAACAATATGCAATTAATTTTCCTAGATGATTTTTAAGGCTGGTAGTAATTACACCCCGTGCAAGTTTTATAGGGGTTCGTTTAATTAACGACTAAGAAAATAAATTGTACTTACGCGGAAGAGTTGAGAAGTCGCGTCGTGTGTATGAAGGTGCTACAACAGTGTGTACTGCCCTAGTTTTGTAAATAAACTCCGTCTTTTGAGTTTGCATGATATATTTTGATTAAAATTGGTTCTTGTACCCCTTTAGTCATGGTTCAAATTGAAAGACTTACATTTTTCTATATTTTAGTCTTGACTTTGTTGGCAATTTTAGCTATTAGCTGGCGCCGAAGAATGTAGATTTAAGATCAACGAGGTTACAATACTCTACAACATTGTAGTAAAACAGTGTTTCGGAAACTTGACTAAAATAGTCCATGGGCGGCAACGTCCGAGTATAATAGTGAATGATAATTCTGGACGAAAATAAAAAGGTACCATAGGTATACCTACTAGGTACAGTACATTTTTATTAATAAATAAATAAGCTTTTATCTTTTACATCTTCGAAACTAAATAGGTAGGTACCAAAAGTTCCATCAAAATAAACCCTTCAAAAGTCGATGCAGCCAAGGCAATGTTGACCATAAACGTTTCAGGATGACTAAACATTACAGGGTCAAAAAAACATAAGCGTTGCATCATCCATGGCTAACCTACTCTCGGTCTTAGTAAAGTAAAGACTATAAGAATATTAAATGCTTGACCCAGTTAATCCTATCCCATGGATCGTTAATTCAGTTGATGAAGATAAATACATTATCCCCGTTTACTATCCTTGTATGCTAAAAGCCGTAAGTAGTTATATTTTATAGTTGCAAGTTTGTGATTAACCCTTTATAATAGTTTCTAAGGCCCGTTTTACAGAATCTCACTCAAGACTAAAGACTAGTCACTAGTCATTACTTAAGACTAGTTTCAACCAATCAAAAGGCTTTAAACGAGTTTTAAGTAATGCTTGAGTTTCGAGTGAGGTTCTGTAATACGGGCCTAAGATTTCTGCAATTTAGATCTGACCAGGCTAAAGTCTATGCAAAGTTAGGTTGTTGAGGCGCCAATAAGTAGTGAGGAGCTATCTATTAGATATTAGCACAGTGTGTACTCGAGTAGATTACTATTGTAGCTTGACTGTGATATTAATTTTAAAAGTACCTAAGTCATAGTCTAGTAGTTATTCGAATGTATAGCTAGAGGTTTCACCACACTTTTATGTCTGCTACCATAAAGTATAGTTTCTAGAATGTAGTAAAACCTGTAATTTATTTCGATTCAAGAAACAGACAGTCTCTACTATAAAATTTTACTGGAATGGTAATAAATCTACGAGGACTATACATAATAATATATGAGAATTTCTACTTTTCATTTTCTTCGAACGCAAGCTTTTGATAAAAAACATAAAATACAAATAATAGTGAAAAAAAATATTCTGAACCAAAATGTCATGATATTGGATTTTATTCATTTAGTCTATGGCCTGTTGCAAGATCGGAACTGGCATTATTCCATTTATGAAATCACCATGTAACATAGGGGCATGAACATAAGAAGCCAATGGTATTGCAACTTGCAAGTCAAAATAAAAATAAAACTTTTCACTTTGCCCGCTAGCGTACCGCTGTAGGTTCGTCGAGTCGAGTCGAGCAGTTTGTACTAAATTGAGTCGTCATCCAATGGGGCGTAAATAAACGAGGAGCTTTCACGTCACACACGGCCGCGGCCGCTGCAGTGGCCTTGAACTGCATTCGTATTGTCATGTCTCACGGCACCTGTTTACATTTCTAAATACCAACTCGAAACAAAAGGCCTTTTGTGCTAATTAGAAACAGTTTAAACAAAGACATTATCAATATATCATAGGAATGTCAGTTCGTACATGTGCCGCTGAAAATCCTTGTACTTAGTCTTCAGAAGATGTTTCCGTCTGTGAGTGGAGGAAATAAAGCGCAAGCTGCTGCAAGCTTTCTGAAATTGCTTTCATTTGTAGTAAAACTAAAATATTATACACCCCATCCCTATAACAGATTTGAACTTTTTTATTGATACGTTTTGTTTAACTTACGTAATAGACGAGAACATAAATCAGTAAAAAAAAAACTTTTGAAATGGCATTGTGCGCGCAAGATAAGTCTGTGCGCGATTGGTGGCACTATCATGCTTAATTCTACACTGTAATATTTAAAATATTCTAAGTATTAATCATAATTAATATTATTAATTTATTAAATAATTCATAAATGACAAGACGGCGGCATACGATTAGTTCCGATTTCAGCTGCGCGCAGACTTATCTTGCGCGCAGTCTACTCTGACCGCTGCGCGCTGGCCACTTGTCATCACAGAAAATTTGATACTTATGCCATATTATAATGTTTCTTTTTTATTTTTATTTCATCAAAACCAGCATTTTGTATTCTAGATTGATTAATGTAACACAACCTTTTTTGATAAAATTATAACGAGGCTTGAAAAAAATATGATCTTGTAAGTAATTAGGTTTTGTTATTAGTCAAATTAAGTAATTCCAACTTAGCCCTGCTTTGCACGGTTTTTGTGACTTGACAAGACATCGAGAATTCTTTCATATAACATTATGTTAGTTTAACGTAATAATTACACATAAACCGTCATGAATAAATTTTCTAAATTATGGTGAAATCTGCATTAAAATTAGTTGCATAGTTTAGAAGAACAACGCGGTCAAACAGACAGAGACACAAACTTTAACTTATACATGTACACGAACTTATGTATGGATTAAAAACTTATAAATCAAAGAAAACATATAAAAATATTTGGTATCTCTAACCATCTGTAGTTTGCTCCTTATTTAATATTCACGCGGGTCTTTTTAAGCTCCATTAAACATTGCGAAGGACTGTGCCTGTTACGAAACATGAATGAACCACAGATCCCTGTAAAACATAAAACATTCTTATGTAATACCTCATTTGATGCCTGTCCAGGAGAAAAGGAATAGGGAATATGCATGTATTTTTTTAATATTTTTATTTGATAGTTCACATCATCAAATAATAGTTTAAAAAAATTCGACGGCAAAAAACCAATTTAAAGTACTTTTTTTTTTTAATATCCTACCGATCCGCGCTATTTAAACGCGCTTGGTGTGGTGACGTCACAGTCCGTGAAAACAGACAAGCAACTGTCAAGTCAACGTCAAACACTCCTTTTTCTATGAGCGTTCGACATTGACTTGACACTTGTTGATTGACTTGACATTGACATTTTGATTGTTATCCCGGATGTTACATCACATCTGCTCTTAGCCTTTTCAAGTATTTGAATTACCCACAGATTTTTGGGACTTTTTACAAATTAATTTTTCGCTCAAAAAGAAATTTTATTCAAAAATATTGATGGAGGCATAATTCTGAAGTAATATAGTTTATATAAAAAAAAAATTGACCCATATTTGAATCACATGCATATTCCCTATTACTTAGCTATATAGTCCGCGTTAACGTGACCGGACGCTTAAATTCTAAATACAATAGAATGATACTTACATAATTCCGCTGGTTTCGCACGGCAAGAAGAAAATCTACAGCCGTTCGTTGCTAACGTAATCGTACATACACACACATATACCTATGTAGACAGTTATGTGCCTTCCAATGTGAGAGTTCAAGGGCAATGCAGTATAGACATGCGACACTGGACGTAAAAGCACATAGCACACAACACATCTGGCAACACATCATTTCAGAATAAATAAGTAATATCCTTTCAGTGAAAATATCAAGCGATTTGTAAGCTAATTTTATTTGCTCAGCTGTTTTATTTGATTGGTTCGAAGTGTTGAACCAAGAATACAAGAATTTACCAACTAATTTCCAAATCGCAAGGCTATCCGCAAGGCTAAATATTTGATATGGAAATTACCTTTTCGACTCATTCAACATTTCCCAGAATATAGGTTCATCAAGACCTATTAAACACAAAAAGTATTATTCAAATAGTAGAAACGGAACTTTTGGTATAAGAGTTACCAATATTTCAAGTTACTTTACATAATAGTTTCCATTCTACTGCATACTAATAAAAAATACACATTTAGACTCGGAGTTATGGAGCTTTATTTACTGTGACCAAGCCATGTGTTCTGCTATAAAATACTGACTCAACTAGGGCATGCCCTACGACCCCCATGAAGAATGGGGCAACCGTCAGTTCCTACGGGTTATAAATTTAAGTAAATTGTGCGTCTAACCCAGTCGGGTGCGGCAATGCGGTCAAGGATAGACAGAATATTTCAAACGAAAATGATCCAGAAATTAAGCACAATATCTAGATGGAGGGCTTGAGAAGCTGTAGCAGATTAATAAAAAAAATCCGTAATTTAAATACATTTCTACAAATTAGACTGAGAATTAGACCCTTGACTTGATGCAAATACGTTTCAGAATTTCAAGAGGTGGTGCCTATATTATAGGACTTTGATTCGAAAACTAGGTACATAATTTATTTCGTTACTATATACTCCAAGTAATACAGATATTACACTTATTTCTAAGCTTAAGGCCGTTGTATTACTTTCATGCATCTAATAAAAGTTGTAAAACCTACGAGACAGTATCTGTGATTTATCCATAGTAATATTATACATTCGAAAGTAACTCTGTCTGTCTTTATGTTACCTTTTCACGCCTAAAGTCATAAGGCATAAGTCATTTATTTCATAACAATATGGAAACATTGTGTTGAAAATAATATAAAAATAACAAATTGCAATGAAATTAAATTAAAAATAACAATTAATACGGATCAAAATTCATTAAAATACATCAAAAACGTTGAAAATATAAAACAGTCCATGGCAATTAAATTACATTCAAATTACAATAATAACAAAATATAAAAAATTACAGTGAAATCAGATTAAAATTACATAACATAACATTATAATTAAATCAGATTAAAATATTTAGAAATGTCAATAAATAAACCACTGGACGGATTTCGATAAAATTTGGCAAGGAGATAGATGGGATCCCGGGGAAGGACATAGGCTAGTTTTTATCGACATACGCGCGCGAAGCCTCGGGCGGAAGCTAGTGAAATTATAAAGGTACACGAGAATAAGCAGCGTTCTCAAAATTGAAATTATGATCAACACAGATATACATATCTGCCGGGTTTAAAAGATCTATAGGCGAGTATTACTTAAGTAATTGTTTGTCTATCAAAATATTTATTAATTGGGTATGCGTACGTACCAAAAGAACAATAAACGGTGGCATTGTGTCAATCATGTATCAGTCGTCATCACATTGGTGTACTAGTTTACTGTTGAAATTTTCAATAGTAAACAACGCTGCATTGTTTACTCCGTCGAATGAAGCGTGCGGTACGCTATATAGTTGCCTACTAGTTGGGTAAAGCCGTGTACCTACTGACCGGTGGTACGGGGTGCAATGTAACATGTTACAAAGCAAGCATTCGTGCAATCAGTACGTGGAAACGAGCAAGAACACGCGAGCAACGAACGCATGTTACACGGAGTTTCGAACACGGCGTAACGTAACATGCTCGCTGTGAATGGTACATTACGCCCGGTAACGCCGATCAGTACACTGCTTTATGGTGTAACTCGTTTACGACCATTTTATTCCGTTGCAGTGCATCATTTCGATTTATTTACTGGATGTGTTGGCAGTATCCACGTGCAGACGAAACGTGCTGGCTTTTACAATGCTTTGCAGATACTATTTATGTAATAATAGCTTTGGCTAGTCCGTTACAAATACTTAAACTATTTTTGGATGAATGGTGCTCATTTTATTGCTATTTTACATTGGCAGTTGGGGGAGATGTAGATCCAGGGCATGGCTAGTTAGACCAGCTGCCGACTAGCTATCCTAACTTCTTAACTAATATTATAAATGCGAAAGTGAGTTTGTTTGCTACGCTTTCGCGCTAAAACGGCTGAACGGATTTGGATTAAATTTGGCACAGGGGTAGACCATGACCTGGAATAGGACATAGGATACTTTTTATTCCGATATTCCCACGGGTAAAGTATACCTACTGATACAAAATGTTTAAATAAGTGCAGATTGAATATTTGCGATTCATGGTCACCTAATCGGATCTGACCTACTTGTTAAACTTTCTTTGTAGCCTTTGACAAACTTTTGAAACCAACTTGCAGGGTAAATAACTATGGGCACGCCACAATTGCGGCGATAAGTCCCCTCTTTGAGGAGTGGCTAGAGAGGCGCCACGGCGTCCTCACCTTCCGCCTGACGCAGGTCCTCACCGGACACGGTTGCTTCGGGAGGTTCCTGTTTCGGATAAGGCGGGAGGAAACGCCCGGGTGTCACCACTGTGTGGATCGCCCGGAGGACACGTTGGAGCATACGGTGGAGGTCTGCCCCGCTTGGGTGGAGCCCCGCCGTGTCCTCTTGGAGGCGATTGGCGGCGGTGACCTCTCGCGTCCGGCTCTGGTCCAGGCCATGGTACGGAGCGAGAGGGCATGGGAAGCAGTCACCTCCTTCTGCGAAGCAGTAATGCTCGCGAAGGAGGAGGCGGAACGCGTGAGGGAGAGGCAAAGTTTGCGCCCTCACGCCCCTAACCGCCGCCGCCGCTGGAGACGCCCTGGGCGTCGGGAATCCCAGGCGGATTCCCGGCCACCATAGGCGCGGGCTTGCGGACGGCGAGCAATGGGTAGCTCGCCGTCCGATCAGGACCAGGCCCGGGTCGATGGCGCGTCGTGTTCCACGCGCGCCTCAAAGAGATGTCAGCACAATTGGCGGGGTCCGCTAGGACCGATGCCTGCCAGGGTTGCGGGTTAGTCCGAAAGGGATACCGGGACCTTGGCAACAGGCAACTGAAGGAACACGGGTGGGTTTTAGTCAGTAAAAGTCTGACACGCCCTTCCGCTCCACCCAGAGCGGGAGAAGTCATTGGATGATTTCCCACCCTCAAAAAAAAAAAAAAAAGGGTAAATAACTAGATCGATTCTGCATCTTGTTTGAATCTTGTAGGATTCACTGTGAGATTACGGGAGTTCTTAATGAAGTATTTATTCCTATATTTCAATTAAACCAATTACAGGCAAATACTCACTGACATATTGTAATAATAATTATGTACAAGGGAAAATTATCAAAGGGCATCAAATAAGGGGGGTTCTTGTATGGGATAGTTAGTCAGTTTAAAAGCTCAATGATGAATCTTGATGAGTTTTACTGTTCATAGAGGTCTTAGCTTACCCTAAAGCAGTCCCTTTGCTGTTTTAGGGTATACCAATGAAACTAAACGCGATCAGAACATCTAAACCGCGTTTAAGAGCTGTCAGTGTCATCATTCTAGTGAAATAATGTCACTGACAGCTATTGAACGCAGTTTAGATGGATTGTTCGCGTTTATTTTCATTGCTGAAATTCCCCATGTATTCGCAGTTAATATTACTAAGTTGAAATCTATATATGAATAAACATGATGAACATAATTGTTTATGTATACGTTATCACCTTGTTATCATGTTCGTTACCTAGTTACGATGCAAATGTAATTAAAACGAAACACATGATTGTAAATTGTAAACTTATAATATATGTACCTAGCTGCGCCCCGCGGTTTCACCCGTGTAAGTATCCTATGTCCTATTCCAGGTCATAGTCTACCTGTGTGCCAAATTTAATCTAAATACGTTCAGCCGTTTTAGCGTAAAAGCGTTACAAACAAATAAACAAACAAACTCTCTTTCGCATTTATAATATTTGCTTAATAGGGATGTTGTACAATGATATTGTGATACGTATGCAGCAAAGCCGTCATGTTATTTTGCATTTCAAGATTACCGTAGCAAATAATCTATCTACAGGTACTAATATTTTTAATATTATACTTATTATGTAATTTAAATCTACTCTATAATATATATAAATGCAAAATTAACTCTGTCTGTTTGTCTGTCTTTTACCTTTTCACGCCCTAACGGCTGAACGGATTTCGGCACACAGGTAGACCATGACCTGAGTTAGGACGTACCTAGGGTTCCTGTGGGATACTTTCCGATTACCACGCGGGCGAAGGTGCGAGAAAAAGCTAGTAACAAATATATTTTACCATAACACAGTTAGGTACTGCCTATATTTATTCAGTACAAAAATATCCAATGTCCTGTAGTTTCTAGACATGGGATCAATGCCAACTGTAACGTTCATGTTAGTAAAGCTAATTCTACGACATTTGTCTAAGTCCTGTGGAGTCAATATCCTTGGAGTTGGCACAAGGGCTGTGGGCGTCGCGGCGCCGTCGGCGGGCCGGCGCCGCGACGCCCACAGCCCATTGCCATATTAAATTATGATTCTCTGAGACCATCAAAATAGTCATTTTTCATATAAATGAGAATTAAGTTTCGCTCTTTGGTAGGACATTAATTTTCTTCATGTAATTTCAGTGTTTCAACGAGAGGCTGAAATATTTTTTTTATCATGATCGTTCGTAGCTTTCGTAGCGTAATGTCTGTGGAGTAAGGTAATCTCCGTAGCGCAGACTCCGTAGCCGAGTGTTCGTAGCAGATTTTTCGTAGCGTATTGTCTGTGGCGTATTTTTCGTAGCGTAGTGTATGTGTCTTCGTTTCTGTAGCTGAATATTCATAGCTTAGTTTTAGTTGCTGGTCGTTCTTCTGGATTCTTAGTAGGTACCTACTGTCGAGGCGCTCAACGTTTTGTATTCATAACGTGCTATTTAAATTTGTAACGACAGTGACTTTGTAAGAATATGTGCGCTACCAAAAATAAAACTAATGTGTTTTTAGTACATGCGTTATAGTACTAGGTACCTAAATGCGTAATTAGTTACAAAGTAAACCAATAATTGACGAAACATGCTTGTTTATGTAAATAATGAAAATTATGTAGCCTTTATACCTACGACTTGAAAATGAGTAGCACGTACCTATATAGGCATTGATAAAGGCACAAGTCCGTAGCCGACTGCAGCAGGCGACGTGTCGTCGCGACAATACACCAGTAGCGTCGCGACGACACGTCGCACATGTATTCTATGTATTTCTATGAAGGTGACGTGTGGCAAGCAACGGAAGGTATTTCATAGAAACCAGTAGTGTCGCGACGACACGTCGCCTGCTACTGCTGCCTGCAGTCGGCTACAGAATTGTATTACACATTTATTAAGAGAGTGTTTTGCTTTGCTAATAAAACACTCAATTTCAATAAAATGTGATTACCATATCGATAACCCAATAGGCCATTTACAGCATTCAATTGTTTCTTCAGTTAAAAGTTTAAGGACATATTCATTCTATGACTTTGACTCACGTTTGCAGGGTTGGCATAATGTATAAAATGGCTGAATGATTTTTCCTTAGAACCAATTTTATTTATGTTTTTATTCTCAAAGCAAGTAAAAGTATTCTTTTTTTCCACAGTTATATTGGAGGTATTCCAATATAACTGTGGAAAAAAAGAATACTTTATTCCATACCATTTCAATCATATGTAAACATAACAGCTATCGACGTGGCGTTACGAATATTGTGAGATTACACAAGTAATAAAATTATGAACAACCAATTCAAGTGAAGGTGCTCGTGTGATGGTCATAGTGTACTGACAGTGGTTGTGATATCCTGTGCGTCAATGTTGACGAGGTGATAGTATTGCCAGCATGACGTCACTGAAGCATGGGGTCAATTTGAGCCGGCGGGCGTGCAGGCGACCCCTCCTGTGGGCCGCGGTAGCCGCCGTACTGTCCTGCGCGCACTGCAATCCTGTTGAAGTAAGTTGGTTTTAATTATTTAATTACTTGTAAATATGTTTATACCGCCTGGCCACGGCACATTCCGCTGCAGTGAATTTTCGCGCGGTGGAAACGGTGAAACATCTTGCGACTAAAACAAATGAATAAAAATGTACTGTCCGCCGCACCGCCCACCGCGCCGTCCGTCCCGTGGCCAGGCGGTAGGATTTTTTTTTTTGGGAGGGAAATCATAAATGACTTCTCCCGCTCTGGGCGTGTCAGACTCTTACTGACTAAAACCCACCCGTGTTCCTTCAGTTGCCTGTTGCCAGGGTCCCGGTATCCCTTTCGGAATATTCCGCAACCCTGGCAGGCATCGGTCCTGACGGACCCCGAGCTACCCATTGCTCGCCGTCCGCAAGCCCGTGCCTATGGTGGCCGGGAATCCGCCTGGGATTCCCGACGCCCAGGGTGTCTCCAGCGGCGGCGGTTAGGGGCGTGAGGGCGCAGGCCTTGCCTCTCCCTCACGCGTTCCGCCTCCTCCTTCGCGAGCATCACTGCTTCGCAGAAGGAGTTAGTTACTTAGGTATTACCCACCTAAGTAACTAATTCCCTTATTATTGATTTAAATGCCTAATTATTAGTAGATTATTTAAAAAAAAATGCTGTTCCATACATTTTGAACGCGTACCTACTGTACCTATGGCACTTCTCTATGAAACAGAAGATTTTTTTTATATATAACCGACCAAAAATGTTTACCGACCAATAATACTAGTTACGTCGTCATAGAATTTCTTACTTTTTGAATAGATTCGATAAGTAGCCTAGCTTCCTCCTAAATAATTTATATATATTTAGGAGGAAGGTAGGCCTCTTTGGACCGGTCAAGTAGGTAACCGATGTTGGGTCAGAATACATAAAAATAAGTCAGGATAAATAAGCGTCATTATTTCGACGTTCCCAGGTCTGAAACCCATTTCAAAGTTTAATTTTTGGAAATGACAGTTCAACATTCAGCTTTTATGGCTGAGTTATTTTTAAATAAGCGAAAAATGCCCTATTGTTTACTGACAAATTATAGGATATCTTATCGATATCGATATTATAGGATAATTATCTTTATTTTGGACCTTCTCCCGAAGCTATTTGCAACCTCTTTTGATGGATGGCAGGTTTTTTTTTAAATACCCCTTTAACGATTGGATTTTGTAACAGTATATGTAATATTTCCTTTGTCAGATAAAGATAAAATCAACCTGCCTAGCCTTTCCAAACAATTTTGGGGTCGGCTTCCAGTACTAACCGGATGCAGCTGAATAACAGTATTTTACGTGGAGCGACTGCCTATCTAACCTCCACAACCCAGTTACTGGGTAACTCGATACCCCTTGGTAAGACTGGTTGTCAGACTTCTGACTATCCGTAACGACTGTGAAAGATCTACGAATGACAGCCGGGGCCAACGGCTTAACGTGCTTTCCGATCGACGAACCACCCATCCACGAACCGACCGCGGTAAGCATAGCTTAACCATCGCTCAACCCGTGCGGCGGGGCTTGTCAGCTATCAAATAGATGTCAGCACAATTGGCGGGGTCCGCTAGGACCGATGCCTGCCAGGGCTGCGGGAAAGTCCGAAAAGAATACCGAGACCCCTCGGCAACAGGCAACTGAAGAAACACGGGTGGGTTTTAGTCAGTAAAAGTCTGACACGCCCTCCCGCTCCGCCCAGAGCTGGAGAAGTCACTTGATGATACCCCAACCTCTAAAAAAAAAAAGGGCTGTCAGCTAGAGCGTTGTAGGTATATATACCAAAGTTAATTGATGATGATTGTAATTTTAAGTGATTTGTGTTCTAAACCCTTTACAAAAATAAAAAATAAGTACATTCTTCATTTATTTACAGAGTTAATAACTTTAGTTACAGCTCTATAACAAAAGTTAGGTAACTCTTCATTATCTAAAAGCTCTGTAATACCGTAAAGTGGGGTGACATTTGAATAGCGGGGTGTCTTTGATGATTACTTTTTTTCGTTGATTATTTAATAAAATCTCGGAGTCTATGGACTGCAGTAGTTTGTTTTATTTTGGGTTGGCAACATTGACAGTTTGGCCGTATTTCTTAAAAATGGCTGCGGTTTAGGCTGTGACATTCCATGACAAAGATGTTTTAAAATTAATAGTGCCTCAATTAGCAAAATAGTGTGCTGGAGAACTTCAGTGGTACAAGGGTAAGTATTATTATTGTAGTTTCAGACCTTATATTTCATAATTATACGGTTTCTTTAGAGTAATATAAATCTGATAACTTCGATTGATGACGACCATTTTGTTTTCTGTGTTGAGTTTTATTCCTTGGGGTTAAATTGATTAACGGTACGAGGCGACATTGATAGTTATCAAAGTCACCCCAAGGAACAAAATTTGTGTGTATTCATATTAAAAGTACTGGTTATCAAAGTCATCCTTTTTAAAGGTAAAATGGTGTGAAACTACAAGAAGACGCCGGGTACCCGCCACTACAGGAACTATATGGATGAAACCCTCGAAGAAGCTCTGCAAAAAGTTACAGATGGGGATTTGTTTGCGTGGTTGAAGAAAATGTCGGAGACAAACTCGTTGTTCTAGGATTCAAATCTCATAAGAAAAATAAAACTATATTTCATGCAGTAGAGAATGATGTCTACATTATAGATCAGTCTGATGTCATCGCTTATCTGTTGTTTTGTTAGAAGGCTGATTATTTGTAAGAAATCTGTTGTTTTGTTACTAACATTTTGTCTATTTTATAATATTATATTTGATTATACTACAAAACGTGTTTTTTTACCATAATATAGCTCTAAAATCAATTATCAATGTTACCCCTGTAATCAAACACACCCCGGTGAACTTTGAAGTGTTTTAATTCAAAAACTAATGAGTGAACAACTTTTTAAATTTTTGTTTTTATTTCCTGTTAGGGGCTACTTTCTTATTACATACAAAAAACGGGGGCAATCAAAGCGACCCCATATCAAGTATAAAGATGATAAGCCACTTAATGTTTTTTTTCTCGGAACTTACAGGGCCTAAAAATTAAATAAATATTTTTATCAATAAAAAACCATGAGTCGCCATTACAGTATTTTTTTTGTATTTTTTTATAAATAACTGAAGAAGTTACAGTCAGTTTTATTTTAAAACTAATCAATGTAACCCCATTTTACGGTATCATTTTATCCACTTGTCCAATCATATTAAGAAATTAATTGAAGTAATGGCACAGGATACGATGTCTAAATCAATCTACGAAGATGTCACCTATTCCCAGCTGACATTAAACGTCGGGGTCATTTAATGTCTGTAGAAATGTCATTACTTTACTCTTAGATAATGGTAATTACTGTGAAGTAAAAGGTCATACAATCAAAATGTTACCGAATGAGTAAAGTCTGACTATGCTATGTATAGTAATATTATAAAGAGAAAAGATTTGTATTTTTCTATGTTTGTTTATAATTAATGAACTCAAAAAATACAGGATCGATTAAAAAAGTTCTTTCACCAGTAGAAAGCTTTACTATCACTGAGTTATAAAGGCTATAATTTATAAAGATATCACGCGGGCGAAACCGCTGGAGGAAACTAGTAAGTATGTATTACAAGGCCTTGCAAGATCGGTAAAAATGTCGAAGTTATACAAACATTCATCCCGTTTGAACTTTTTGAAAATTCATCTCCTTAAGAGATGAATTTTCACAAATCCTTCCTTGATTTACTTTCGTTATAAAAGGAACTCTTGTGCAAAATTTCATGCTTCTAGACCCAGCAGTTTAGATTTTTGTTTTGATTTTTATCAAGTAGATATTAATTTTTCTTACTTCTTACTATTTTATAATAAATATTATTATCCAGGTCCAGAGTTATTACTTTTTAATTCGGCTATAATTGTGGCCAAATAAAGTTTTAAATGCAAATGCACTGCGGTTGAAGCTGTCGCCAACTTGATAATTAATTTAACATACACTGGAAATATTATACCTTCTGCTGCATTCAAGTTTAAAATAAAATTAGTGTCTGCAGTTTATAGTACCAAGATATTTAAATGTGTTTTATTCCTGCATGTTTAAAACAAAATACAAAGCATATTGTATTCAAATATTACTGTGTAAAACTAAAACATTAAAAAAGTATTAGTAATTTATTTAAATTGAAGTTAGTAAAGTTATTTAAATGAAACCAACATTAAAATAATCAGGGGCCCTACCATCAACTTTTAAAATACTTGCCAAGTACATGACAGGTCAACTTAGCAGGCTAACCTGACAGGTTTTCTATTTGTACCATGAGCATTTCGTCTGACCTGCAATGTATCAACTTCAGACCTGCTACGTAACCGTTGACCGGTACGCCATATTATAAACAAACGTTCGGAAATACTTTTTCGCAATGTTACCGGTTTTACGGTTTTAAAGAACTGGATTAAATTAATTTGATGATCAAAATCAATGATCAAGAAAATTCTAAAAAAAACTGTTTCGTAACAAAATATCTTATTTAACACGATTATGACACTGGAGACCCTTTTAGATACTTAAGAAAATAATCTTGAAAGTTACCAAAGTTATTGCTATTTTCGAACGACTATCCTACCCATTAAGTATAAAAAATTATAGTTTTTGATTGCTTGTCAGTTTGACTCTAGTGATGTTACTCAATCACTAACGGTCAGGCACTCGATGTAATGTAATGTAATTCAAGTAATCAATTCAAGTTGAATCTAAGGTAGAGGTTTCCAACAGCTTCGCACGTTTGAAAAGCACACAAAAAAAAACGGAGAAAAGAATCATAGCCCGATCCAAAATACAGCAACCGTTCCATATTGGTACATTGGGGTTTAAGTCAGTGACATTCGGGTAAGATCGGCTTTGTTCCACTTTGTAAAGAGCGCTTACTCCAGATTCAACTCTCAATCTAATAATCAATGACGATACGATGATGATTTTAATGACAAATTACAAGTTATCAACAGAAATCATTAACCCACAGTACATATATTTTCACTCTTATTAAAACTCTTTGACTCTACACAACATAGTATTTTGGTACCTTGAGAGAAAATGAAATCGAGTTTTTATTTTATACACTGCAGTAACGAGTTACACATAGTCCGAAGCTACAGATGTGCGGTGAACGCTTTTGTATCAAATGCACATCGTATAAAGATGAGGTGGAGTCTGGTGGAGCAACCTGCATCTTTTTTATATGAAATTGATACTTACAATAATAAAAATGCTTTGTTTACATAACGTGATTTTTGCTTTCAATAACCGTTTAAAACACCCTACGTTCCTACTGTACATTCCTACGTTCATACATTCCCACGTTCCTAGGTTCCTACTATACATTACGGAACAGTGCACTATTTTACTGAACTACAATACCGACGAAGTGTAGGTTGGCCTACTCACTAAACAAATTTTTAAGTTAAGATCGTATTTCTCGGTAACCTCGTTAGACGAAGTACAATTATTACTACCACTGTAATCTAGAGATCATTATCAGAGTACATATTCATAAATGAACATGTTCTTACGTATTTTATTTTAAATTAAAGAAAACAGTTCACTAAAAGTAAGTTTTACACGCCTGCTTAATATGACTGCAGGGCAGTTCAGTAGTTGAGTGTTTACATGTCAAAAAGGACTTGATAGTACAGCTTAACGCAGGTCAGACCAGTGAAATGTTGTCACGTGACCACTGACCGGCTTTAGTCACGTGATCGCTGGCTTGCCTGTTATTTGACATGTTCACGGTACAAAATAGCCCGACAGTTCACTTTCCGTCGAAAATTGACCTGCTATAAGAGTTCATGGTAAGCCCCCTGTTTAATTGAAAAACTATTCCATGAATGGTATACCAACTAACTCCATTTTGCGACTCTAAAATCAAAATATTAATCGCCCGAACAGGGACTTGAACCCTGGACCCTTGGATTAAAAGTCCAATGCTCTACCGACTGAGCTATCCGGGCCGCATGATATATGACGAAACAGCCATTCATATAAGTAGAGCCTGGTACAGACATGAGAACCGAAATGAAAAAAAAAATGGGTCGGCTGAACAGTCGGATATTTGACTTGCGTATTTTATCGTACCCCAGGCTGCTTTCCCATTCATTTTGATTCGTTTTTACACATTCATGTTGAGATAAAGAACAATGATATTGGGTACCTATATTTTATGTAGGAGTCGTGTAGTCTCGGTTTTTATTCAAGATTTTGGTCAATGTATGTGTTCAGCTGTTTGGTTAGATACTATACGGCCCGGATAGCTCAGTCGGTAGAGCATTGGACTTTTAATCCAAGGGTCCAGGGTTCAAGTCCCTGTTCGGGCGGCATTTATTTTTAAATAATATAATAATAAAATTTATTCAAAATGGGAATTCACTGTTAAAGGAGAATAGGGAACATCGACCCGGGAAATATTGAAGTGGCTCACCATTTTAGATTTTATTTTATGAACTCGCTGTGCCCCGCGGTTTCACCCGCGTAGTACTCGATCTCGTGGGAATTTAGGGATAAAACGTATCCGATGTCCTATTCCAGGTCATGATCTACCCGTGTGGCTCATCCTCTCCGCTCTAGAGTAGGGAACGTCGCGGCGGCACTGCGCCGGCGCCAATGTTTCGCGTATTGCATTTTTATACTCGTCATAACTGCGAAATTAAACGTCCGATTCGAATGAATCAAAAAGTATTTTACTGATACATAAATACCCTTGATGTTTAAACTATTTATTTGAATAAGAATTAATATTATGTTGATAAAACTCATTCGCAAATAATGCATTAATTTCGAACAAATTTGATTACCATAGAAAAAGGTTATAGTGAGTCAATCTTAAAAGATAGATATATGCTGTCGCGGACTTTTTTTTATAACTTTTAAAGAGGAACAATTCCATCATACATGATATTTGCGTAATTTATGCCGTTTACGCAGCGCACGCAACGGAAGCTCTCAAAAAGGAATAATAATTCCCGTTTTTGCAACATTTGTCATTTATGCTCCGCTCCTATTGATTGTAGCGTGATGTTATATAGCCTATAACCTTCCTCGATAAATGGACTTTTCAAATCCGACCAGTAGTTTTTGAGATTAGCGCGTTCAAACAAACAAACAAACTCTTCGTCAGCTTTATAATATTAGTTTAGATAGATATAGATTTTATTTCTTATGAAATGATGAAATGAAAATAAAATTAGGTGAGTAATAAAGTATCAGAAATGGCTTCTGAAGTCTAATTTACCAGATCAGTTATTATGTACTTCCTTGATTGTAAATCGTATGGAGAAGTATCTACTTATTATTATTTATTTATGTGTGTGACAAACAAACTAAAATTTACAACTATGATAATATATATGAAAATGGGGCGCACGATTTTTTTTAAAATTTTGCAGATGTTAATTACTTTATCTGTTTTGATTATCTAACTTATTTTCATTAAAGTTTGAATGTTAACGTTGTTCCGTGACGGATTGTCGAGAGTTTTATCCACCTGCTTTTACTGAAAATTAATTACAGCATTAGCGTACCCGACATAAAATAATCTCGAAAAGGCTAGATGAATATCAAAACAACAGTCTTGTATTTGATTAACTTTTGGCTCTGCCCGTTTGCATTAAAATATTCAAAATTTGATTGTTTAGCTCCGCTAATAAAATTGGAAATTTAGATGATATTTTGTTAGGTAAAGAAACAATGTGAAGTTTAAATTAGTTTTAGTTCATGTAAACACAGATTAACAGATTTCATTGTTTTATCGGAATATGTTATGTTGATAGGTAGGTAAACAAATACCACGCTTTATAAAACTGTACCGACTTGCCGGAAGAATCATCTCGTACTAAATTTTGGGTTTTTTCAGCACTCTAATGAGTAATACGCGATCAATCAAAATCTAAATCGGTTTGAAACAAATTTCTAATCCGTTGCTTCATAAGTTAAAAAAAAAAATCTACTTATCAACATGAATAACGCAATGAATGTTGTTGAACTGTCAAAATGAAACGGATTAGTTTTAATCGGTTACGAGAAAAAGTTACGCAATTAGAAAACCGGTCCGTTTTAAACCAAGTGTTCATTATTAAACCAAAGTATTTAATAAACACTAGTAATAAACAAATATATTCTTAATATTAAAATTATCATCTGTTTCGTTGTACAAAGAAGTTATTTCACAACTCAACAAATAATTGCCTAAAGGCGGTAACAAAGTTGATTCATCGTGATTCATAACTTTTGTACGAATCACGCTCTGTGCCAACTTTTTGTATGACCAGTTATTTCGGCAACATTTGTACAGCCCGGATAGCTCAGTCGGTAGAGCATTGGACTTTTAATCCAAGGGTCCAGGGTTCAAGTCCCTGTTCGGGCGACCAACATTTTGATTTCTCAATTATTTCGAAGCAGTTTTGTAGACCCAAATTCAAATATTTGTATGGTAATAAAACTATTGTATAAAACAAGTTTTCGAGGCATCGTACGTCTTCAAGGTTGTTAGCTGTGTTATCTTTCTCAGAATGTGGATAGCATTTTTGTTACTGTGGAATTCACAAAGGAAGTGTAATATGTACCGACTAATAATTAACTAACGACTGTGGTTTAGTTTATAGGAAATGCAAGCTGTTAAGCAATTTCCTATTGTATAGTGATTTTAAACCTAAAAGTTTATTCAATAGGTGATATATTTTTTACATAGTAATGATGAGGTCCATCTTAGCCCACTCTCCTTTATTATTCTTATTTTATGGAAGATTCCGAGTGTAGAACGCAATGCTTAAAAAAATGTAATGGATGTATTATTGTATCCTAGGAGGATCAGTTTTTGTTATAGCTTACTAAAGAATAGTTATGTCCGCAGTGCTCGGCCGATTTGGGAACTTTCTTCTTTTTACCGACTTCAAAAAAGGAGGAGGTACTACGTTCGGATGATTGTTTTTTTTTTTTTTTTTTTTTTATGTATGTTCACCGATTACTCCGCCATTTGTGAACCGATTTTGAAAATTCTTTTTTAGTTCGAAAGGGTATACTCCCGAGATGGTCCCATATAAATTTTATTAAGTTTGCTTGCGTAGTTTTTGAGCTAGCTTCAATATTACGTATTTTTCCCACAGTCTATGTAGACGATATAATTATTAGACTCCTTCACTGTTATTTACATAGCAGGTAGTAACTTGTGTGGGGTAGGTACCACCACTAAAAAGTGAAAAATTAAAACTTTTTACAAAAAAAACAACCGACTTCAAAAAAAAACACTAAAAAAGTGAAAAATAACTTTAATTTCGGAAGTCGGTGGCAAAAAACGAAAATTAATAAGCAAAGACACCGACTTCCGAAATTAAAGTTATTTTTCACTTTTTTAGTGTTTTTTTTGAAGTCGGTTGTTTTTTTTTGTAAAAAGTTTTAATTATTGTTCTGTTGTTAAACCTTTTTTTATTTATGAACTTTTGTGTATTTTGATGCAAAACGAATACAGGTAAGTACTGTCTTATTTTTAAATCTTAGGTGTCTTAATTTTTAAATCTTAGGTCAGGCTCACAGAGATGTCAGCACAATTGGCGGGGTCCGTTAGGACCAATGCCTGCCAGGGTTGCGCGAAAGTCCGAAAGGGATACCGAGACCTTGGGAATAGGCAACTGAAGGAACACGGGTCAGTAAAAGTCTGACACGCCCTCCCGCTCCGCCCAGAGCGGGAGAAGTCATTTGATAATTTCCCACCCTCACAAAAAATAAAGGCTCACTACTCCAATTTTGATAGTTTATGGGTCTAATCGCCGTGTGGAGCAAGCGTGGTGTTGGGTGTGATGCCCAACAGTGAAAATGTTATGTACTTGTTATGTAGGTAAGTTTACCTACATAACAAGTACATAACATTTTCACTGTAAGGTATGTTATGTTATGCAAATGAGTAGACGAATGATTCCCTTGATGGATTTATTGCTACTGAATAGGTATATCTACACAATTGTTACACTTAAATGCTATGTTGGAGGAATGCACAGCTAAATAATATTGATGGGCGTATGTGAGTGTGGCGTACAAACTGTCACAAAGGTACATACGGCTACACATTTCCAGTTTATGTTGATCTCGCATTGTATAGGATTTCCGTACAATGCGAGGTCAGCTTATACTGAAAATGTATAGCTTGATGTGTAGCCGTGTGTACAGCGTAGCTCGTACACGTGGTGATCTATGCTCGTGCCTTCTCTTTATGAGAAGAGGCCTTTGTCCTGCAGTGGGACAATAATAGGCTGTTATTATTATTATTATGTACCTAATAACTTATAATTAACTAAGGTAAAGGTACTGTAGGTTTATACCGTTATTTATCAAAATTATTACAACAAAAACCTTCATTTATTTTTAACAAGCTGCGCCCCGCGGTTTCATCTGCATAAAAGTCTCGATACTGTGGGAATATCGGGATAAAAAGTGTCCTATGTCCTAAACCAGGTCAAGGTCTATTAGGATTTAGGGAACCAAAACTCAGTGGAATGTCAAAAGCCAAATCAGTGCTAACCTGCCTAATTAGAGCTGAGTACTTAGGTCTCATTTTAAACGTGCCTCTGAATAATGAAATGAATCAACGCGGGCTAATAGGACCGGTCACGTTGGGTTTATAAATTATGGATTAAGGTAATTCTTTAGGTAAACTGTAAGTAACTGAGGCATTCAGTGTGCTGGTTATGTTTCACTGGCTTGTTTACATTCTTTTTTACGCATTATATTAACTGGGTCTTTCGGGTGTCTTTTAGAACTGTCATTTTATTTGCTCTTTAACAGTAAATAAAAAGTTACCTGTCGTTTTTGTTGGTCGATTATAACAGTAAATAAAAAGTTAGCTGTCGTTTTGTTGGTCGATTATAGTTAATTAGAAATCTTTTGATCTAAGTAATTAGTCGAGTATTTTTAAAATACATTGGTTACCAAATTAGTATGCCTAATGATGGCCCAAGTACTTGAGATCTCTTGTTAAACGTGCCTCTGAATAATGAAATGAGGCCACAGGGGCTCATAGGACCGGTCAGGTTAGGTTTATAAATTATGGATTAAGGTAATTAGTTAAACTGAAGGTTAGGTAACTGAGGCATTCAGTGTGCTGGATATGTTTCACTGGGTTGTTTACATTCTTGTTTACTGAACCTTTTTGCGGTGTTACACTTTTCTAAGTCACGTAACGCACTCGTCTTTTTTACCCGACTACGGCGAAGAAAAAAGGAGGGTTATGATTTTGACCGGTATGTATGTATGTATGTATGTATGTATGTTCATCTGTTCCCTCCTATCTTCCAAACCACTTATCACAATTTGACAAATGAGGTATCGTTAGAAGCGTCGTGATTGTCCGCTGGTTATAGGCTATGTGAAGTCACATTAAATTAAAAATGGCGCCCTCTAGAGGACATAAAGTGAGGAACTTAAAAAAAAAAAAATAGTTTAATCGTACCATGTTGGGTATCAAATGAAAGGGCTTAATGAGCACATTTCAAAAATATATATATTATAACCCCTAAAGATTTTTTTTTTAAATCAAGTAATAAAAACTAAAACCCCACTACGACTTAAAAGGTATAAACAAGATACCACAGACAGACAAATTAAAAATCCGGAGTCACATGTGTTAGGGCATAAATCGAACAGATTACGTGTGACTCCGGATTTTTTATTTGTCTGTCTGTGGTATCTTGTTTATACCTTTTAAGTCGTAGTGGGGTTTTAGTTTTTATTACTTGATTTTTTTTACCCTCGAGTAGTTTAGTTAATGAGTAGAAAGATTGCTAGGTATATTTTATAGCTAGGTATTTTTTATAGGTTTTTTATTTTATTTTTGTTTGTTTGTAATTTAAATGTATGAGTTGTATATGTCTATGGACTAGAATGATGTCTGAAATAAATAAATAAATTAAATTATAGCAGTTTTATTTTTGTTGGTTACTGGTTCGTTACGTAATTCATTCATAAATGAATTGTAGCAACCCAGATTTGGCCAACGATTTAATTACGGAACTTGAACTTTAGCCAGGTTACCAGAGAACTGAGTGTAAATAAAACAAATAAAAATATAATACAACAGCAGATACTTATGAGACACGTTTGCCGATAGGTATCCTTGCTAGATTATCCTACTAATCCTACTAATATTATAAATGTGAAAGTTTATAAGTATGGATGGATGGATGTTTGTTACTCATTCACGTAAAAACGGATTTGGATGAAATTTGGCAAACAGATAGTTTATAACCTGGATTAACACATAGAATACTTTTTATCCCGATATTCACACGGGATCGAGACTTACGCGGGTGAAACCGCGGGGCGCAATCTTAACCTGTTTTTTTTGTCAGTACTTTCTTTGATTTAATAAATTCTTTATTTGAAAGCTAAACGTTGTCACACAAAAGCGGTTAGCATTGTCATAAGTAGGGCAAAGAGATGTCAGCACAACTGGCGGGGTCAGCTAGGACCGATGCCTGCCAGGGTTGCGGGTTAGTCCGAAAGGGATACCGGGACCTTGGCAACAGGCAACTGAAGGAACACGGGTGGGTTTTAGTCAGTAAAAGTTTGACACGCCCTTCCGCTCCACCCAGAGCGGGAGAAGTCATTGGATAATATCCCATCCTCAAAAAAAAAAAGTACTTTCATTGATGATATTACATTCTTTATTTGAAAGCACACAAAAGCGGTTAGCATTTTCATAAGTAGGGCAGTCCGCATATTTCGCTGCAGTTCGGCGAAGGCCGAGGTCTCAGCCGTTTCAAGACAAAGCCGTCTGTGACAAGGTCAAGATGACTGGCTGGCGAGAACCCTCAGCCACTTCGTTTAGCAGCCACTAACACTATACCTACTAAATGTTTGGGTTTTGAAGGGCATTAAATACGGATACTTATTGATTAGATTTGATTAACAACTTGCTAAAATACAATAAATCTAAAAAAATTAAGCCCAAAACACACACAGAGCGGGTGCGGGGCGGGAGCGGGTCGGGCGCTGCAGTACGGCGGGTATAATAATTTGTAATTCAAGAATTATATGGATGTCAACACACAGAACGCGGGCGCGGGTCGGGCGCGGAGCGGGATCCGCGCGGGAGCCGCGCCCGCCACCCGCCGACACAACAGCGCGGGACGGGAGCGGGTCGGGCGCGGGAGTACGGCGGGTGTCATAAATTGTAATTCAAGGAATTATATGGATGTCAACACAGAACGCGGGCGCGGGCCAGGCGTGGAGCGGGACCCGCGCGGGAGCCGCGCCCGCCGCCACAACAGCGCGGGACGGGAGCGGGTCGGGAGCGGTTGTGCTATTCTGTAAAAATATCTCCGTGAAAACTAAGTGTAGTAAAATATCAAAGTGAGCTTGGAGTGAACTGTCACTTGCCTTAGCATCAGTAGGTATCGATGACAATGACTCACTCCACGCTCACTTCACCTAAGTTTTCAATGTAAGATGGTTACAGAATAGCAATGCGGGTGAAGCGTCGTTACATTCGTTGCAATACACGTATCGATGATATTCTCCATATTGATGTATTTTTTATTAATGTCATGAACCTACAACCTTTTCCATTTTCGCGTTCTTCTTTTTAAAATAAGTAAAAATATTAATTCTTCGTCCGTGTCAGAATCACCCGACATTTTCACACTGCAACCGCTGCCGCCTGTCAAAGTACAACCGCGCCCTACCCGCTGCCGTCACGCGCCCGACCCGCTGCCGCCCCGCGCCCGCGCTCTGTGTGAACACGATGAACCGCGCGACTCACGTGATGAAAACGACCCGACTCGCTCCCGCTCCGCACCCGCTCTGTGTGTGTTTTGGGCTTAACCAATATTATCCTAAGTAATATTATAAATGCAAAAGTGAGATTTTTTGTTTCTTACGCTTTCACGCTAAAACGGCTGAACGGATTTGGATGAAAATTAGGCACAGGGGTAGACCATGACCTGGAATAGGACATAGGATACTTTTTATCTCAATATTCTCACAGGATCGAGACTTACGCGGATGAAACCGCGGGGTGCAGCTAGTCCTACTATCCTACTTATATTATAAATGTGAAAGTTTGTGTGTTTGTGTGTTTGGATGTTTGTTACTCAATCAGGCAAAAACGGCTGAATGGATTTGGATGAAATTTGGCAAACAGATAGCTTATTTATTTATTTATTTATTTATATATACTTTATTGTACACCACAAAAATATATAACGAAAGGGAAAAAAAAAAAACAAACACTACAAAATATACAATGGGCGGCCTTATCGCTTTCCGCGATCTCTTCCAGGCAACCTTGGAATGGACAGTGATTTGCCTGGACATAATATGGGGCTGTCGTAGGTGCAAATAATAAGTTATCTATACAATACACTAAAATAGATACACATATACATACATATCCTAAATAATAGATACATACATACATACATAGGAAATAAATAAATAAGCAACGAAAAATAATTGAAGACTATAGATAATTACACAGTTACGAAGACAAGATCACAACCTGGATTAACACATAGGATACTTTTTATCCCGATATTCCCACGGGATCGAGACTTACGCGGGTGAAACCGCGGGGCGCAGCTAGTAATATTATAAATGCGAAAGTGAGTTTGTTTGTTACGCTTTCACGCTAAAACGGCTGAACGGATTTAGATGAAATTTGGCACAGGGGTAGATTTTGACATGGAGAAACTTTTCATCATGTAT
This sequence comes from Lithophane semibrunnea, assembly GCA_947363905.1. NCBI lineage: Eukaryota > Metazoa > Arthropoda > Insecta > Lepidoptera > Noctuidae > Lithophane > Lithophane semibrunnea. Next base: position 11,827,691 of record OX376201.1, read on the forward strand.
CTCAGACGAAATGGCGGGCAACAACTAGTATAAAATACTTCGTGTATCCTGCAAGATACAAAAAATATAGTAGGTAATACGAATTAGTATCTACCTAAACAATATTACCTAAGTACCTTTTTGACTTGGGAGTATCTATAATCTACTAGCTTAAGTACCTATTTTATACGTTTATATCTGTACCTAATTCTAATTTAAGAACAATACCAAAGAAAGGACATTTGGGTACGTCGCATAAATTACTCAAACTGTCAGACCATGATAAATTAAAAATGAGAAAAAAAAAAAATTATTATCCGCATAGTCTTCACATTAACAATAATTAAGATAATATAATACTTTACAAAGTACATAATCATGTCTGTTTTTTGTTTTATATCAACATTGTTTTTGTTTTATTGATATCGATACCCATGAAGTATGCGGAGTTACCAGTCAGTCTTGCCAAGGGGTATCGTATTACCCAGTTACTGGGTTGTGGAGGTCAGATAGGCAGTCGCTCCATATAAAATACTGGTATTCAGCTGCATCCGGTAGTCCATAGTTGGGAAAAGGCTAGGCATCTGCCTAGGTGTAACTCCTGCTGATGATGACGATGACGTATGCGGAGTTACACCAGCCAATTTTATCTGACCACATGGTCAGTGAAGTTTCTATCTATACGGAAAGAAATCACTGTACCAACAATACATATTCTACAGTGATTTCTTTATCACAATAGAAACTTTTCAAGCACACAAGTAGATATTTTTAATGTCCAAAAGGCAATCATAACAATGGGAAAGTAAAATAAAACTTTCCACGTTTCTACATATTAAAAGGGATCTCTATAAATAAACCCACTACCTACGTATACTTTAGTAGAACGCGGAGGTTTTACGAAATCTCATTCACTTCAGGAAGGAGCGCATAACGAACGGTTATCTACAATATTTATTTACCTGGAAATCGTAAGGAAATTGTATAAAAGGAGGCGAGTTTTTCGGACCGTAAACGAACAAAAAGACGCCATCTTTGTTATAGAACTATTAGGAAGAATGGAATTGGATTCCCGAAAAGAACAGTGTGAATCCTAACTAATATTATAAATGCAAAAGTGAGTTTGTTTGTTTATTTGTTTTGCTGTCACGCTAAAACGGCTGAGCGGATTTTGATGAAATTGAAAATACCACATGGGTAGACTATGATCTGGAATAGGACATAGGATACATTTTATCCCGATATTCCCACGGGATGGAGACTTACGCGTCTGAAACCGCGGGACGCAGCTAGTATTTCATATTTAAGTACGTACCGACCTTTATAGGATACGTGTTTTTACTTATTTGTTACCCGACTACGGCGAAGAAAAAAGGAGGGTTATGATTTTGACCGGTATGTATGTATGTATGTATGTATGTATGTTCATCTGTTCCCTCCTATCTTCCAAACCACTTATCACAATTTGACAAATGAGGTATCGTTAGAAGCGTCGTGATTGTCCGCTTTATAGGCTATGTGAAGTCACATTAAATTAAAAATGGCGCCCTCTAGAGGACATAAAGTGAGGAACTTAAAAAAAATATGGTTTAATCGTACCATGCTGGGTATCAAATGAAAGGGCTTAATGAGCACATTTCAACAATATATATATATGATAACCCCAAAAGAATTTAAAAAAAAATAAGTAATATAAACTAAAACCCAACTACGACTGAAAAGGTATAAACAAGACACAACAGACAGACAAATTAAAAATCCGGAGTGACACGTAATCTGTTCGATTTATGCCCTAACATGTGTGACTCCGGATTTTTAATTCGTCTGTCTGTGGTGTCTTGTTTATACCTTTTCAGTCGTAGTTGGGTTTTAGTTTTTATTACTTAATTTTTAATTTGTCTGTCTGTGGTGTCTTGTTTATACCTTTTCAGTCGTAGTTGGGTTTTAGTTTTTATTACTTAATTTTTAATTTGTCTGTCTGTGGTGTCTTGTTTATACCTTTTCAGTCGTAGTTGGGTTTTAGTTTATATTACTTATTTTTTTTTACTTATTTGTTTTATATTTCTTTTCGAAGCTGACATCCAACAATCACAAGAAATTGCTTTTCATAGAACTGAAAATGGTAGGTAGTGCAAGTTACATAACTTACCTATAAACCTACATAAAGTATCCTACTCCTACTAATATTATAAATGTGTTTGTGTGTTTGGATGTTTGTTACTCAATCACGCAAAAACAGCTGAATAGATTTGGATGAAATTTGGCAAACAGATAGTTTATAACCTGGATTAACATATAGGATACTTTTTATCCCGATATTCCCACGGGATCGAGACTTACGCGGGTGAAACCGCGGGGCGCAGCTAGTAGTAAATAAGCTGTTTTCTAAGAACTGTTCATCTGTAGTTTTCAGGAAACAACTTATTTACAGTTTTGTAGAGTAAACAAGAAACAGACCTCTTTTTTCATAAAAATAAATGGGGCGGAATGTTGAAGTAAAGACTTGTCGTCAGAAAAACTTCGTTACGCGTAACGAAGTTAAGAAGAATACAATTATATTCCTGAGGACGGCGGCGTTACTTAATTGTTTTACCTACGCTACAGATCTATGTACAGTCTAACTTCCTTACTAATAAACGTATTATATCAGGTGAATAGTTACACACCTATTTCTCTCTTTCAGTCGTTAGTAATTTTACTTTCGAAAGAAGAAGACAAAGTATTGTTTAACTATACAGACGCTATACAACGTTTATTAGTAAGGAGGAGTCTAGTATATCTTCCTCAGTTTTCAAATTCTTTCCTCTATCAATTCAACGGTAATTGCGTAACACACTGACAATTGCATGCCTTTCAACAACATTCATTGCGATAGAAGTTTGCTTCGTAGTTGGGGCACAGGACACGTATTTAATACCTTTTAAAGCTACGGCACTGAGCTGCGGCTATTGCATAGAAAACAAGTTTTTTTTTTTTTAAACAAATTTTAACTTCATTCGCTTATCTTACACTTTTGACCAATGTCGAGTTGACATCAACCTCCTCTCAAGTGTCAAATTAAAAAGACGGACCTATTAGCGTATTCGTGTTGGTCCTAAACAGTGGAGCCAACATTTCGGCATAGGAACTATTTGATGAAACTCACTCTACTTTTTAGAGTTCCGTACCCAAAGGGTAAAACGGGACCCTATTACTAAGACTCCGCTGTCCGTCCGTCCGTCTGTCTGTCTGTTTGTCCGTCCGTCTGTCACCAGGCTGTATCTCATGAACCGTGGTAGTTAGACAGTTCAAATTTTCACAGATTATGTATTTCTGTTGCCGCTTTAACAACAAATACTAAAAAACAGAATAACATAATTATTTTATAGATAATGGTACGGAACCCTTCGCGCGCGATTCCAACTCGCACTTGGCCGGTTTTTTATTGTTAAATTCTGTCAGTGAACGAATTAAAAGTGTGAACTTTTAATTCGGTCAGACGATGGCTGAATGTCATTCTGTAGTACTAAGATTACAACGATTATAATGCAGAGTCGGTAAAGAAGATTCTATCGTGCAATAAAATAAAAAATAAATAAAAAAGCTTTATTGACACAAAAATATTTTGCAAAAATGGTTTTGGTAAACAGTGGGTACAATTCTGCATTTGAACACAATTCGAATGACCACTAACACCTAAACTAGGCCGAGCCTGTACCTTAGGCGTTAGATCTCTCTCGGGTAACTATCTACAGACGTGTACATTAAGATCCAATTGTATATTGCAATGAACAGACAAAACATATTTTGAATGTCACTGTACCTGCTTATGTAAAGACAACACAGTATTGTACTTAGTAGGCTTCGTCGTACTGTGCTATAAATACTCACATGAGAAGGCGGTGGATTGTGAAACACTGGCATTGGCAGATATATTGATAGATCCATTCTATGTTAAATCCATTTCACTTCACTGTTAACGTTGTCATTGAACGACTACAAAAGCTATTAATTTATTCTGAAAATAAACAGAAGAGCCAATTAGTAAATCAGTTTAGTTATCTAATAAATATTTCATACAAAAAGGACAGGGGGCCTACCACCACCGCTTACATCAGTATTATTTTAATATTACTTCAGTGTAGGTCGAAAGTGATGAAGCTCTACAGGACGTATAGCTCCATAGCTTTCCCCCACGACGTAAAATTAAAATAAAGGCTCTTACATACAGGCGCGATTCACCGCTCGACGCGACGCGTTTTCTCAGAAATTGTTTTGTTAAAATTCGCGTCGCGCGGCTAATCGCGCCAGTATGTAAGAACCTTTATACTGCTGCAAGAGGTGGTGGTAGGCCCCCAGGTTCTGTCGTATTCAAAGTGTAATTAGTTAGGTTGGTCAACATTAAAGTGGGCTACTTTGGATAATCGAAGAACCTAATACTCAGACCAAATAAAAAACCAAGATAAAGCGCTGTCAACAGTGACTTGAGGCCGGTTTTGTAAACATGTGTGCAGTTAGTTTGATTGTAGTTCAATTGTAAATGGTAGTAAATGTGTGAGAGCGGGAGGTGTAGTTTTGGCATGGTTCACTGTATTTGTACGCAGCGCTCTCTTTTGGTATTTTATTTGGTCTGAGATGTCGTCTAGTGAAATCTAAATAAATGCATGACTAAGGGTGGGTACCAAACGTAACCCTATTACTACGCCTCCGCTGTCCGTCCGTCCGTTTGTCTGTCAGCGGGCTGTATTTCATGAACCCTAATAGATAGACAGCTGAAATTTTCACAGATTTAGCAGGTATTTCTTTTGCCGCTATAAAAATCCTACTAATATTATAAATGTGAAAGTTTGTGTGTTTGTGTGTTTGGATGTTTGTTACTCAATCACGCAAAAACGGCTGAATGGATTTGGATGTAATTTGGCAAACAGATAGTTTATAACCTGGATTAACACATAGGATACTTTTTATCCCGATATTCCCACGGGATCTAGACGGGGGCTAGTAAATAATAAAAATTAAATAAAGTTAATAATTAAAGGGGCTCATACAAGAAACGTGTTTTTATCGGCGTTTTTTGCTGGATATTAATACGGTACGGAACTCTACGTGAGCAAGCCCGACTTACACTTAGCTGGTTTTTATTTGATCATCTAAAACAAGAATATCACCAACAATGTTCTCAACTCACTTTATTGTATGTAACTGATGGTTTTTTTTTTCTATCGATATACTTAGTCAGAAGTCCGGGAACAATCCCTAATGGGACCACGGGTAATGAAAATTTCCCCGTGGACCCGGTAATGGGTCAATGCACCGGGCCCAAAACACTCCTTATTTTATGTATACCTCATTAACCATTCTCCCTTCTTTACAGAGCACCACAAAACAAACTCCGTCCATAACAGTCGATGGGATCTCCACGTACCCCGGGCTGGGGTTCGGCCCCATGGGTCCCGTGGTCCCTGTGCCCGGTGAGCCCCCAGGCACCCAGCTGCGTCAGCACCAGGACACCACCACGAATCTGCCGAGCACGGAGAAGCCAGAGAAGAAGATCAAGAAACTCGTCATTGCTGCCTTTGAGTTCCATCGGGTCGAAACGCCGTTCTTGATAGGATTATGGATTTTCTTCGCAAGCTTAGCAAAAATTGGTGAGTTTACTTTTTACCCGATTGCGGCGAAGCCAAAAAAGGGGGTTATGGATGGAGCAAATGTAAACTTATTTATTTATTTAAACTTTTCGCACTCAAAAAAAAGGTACAAAGGCGGACTTAATGCCTTAGGCATTCTCTACCAGTCGACCAAGGGTGGTGAAGACATAAGATGGCAGGTGCTCTCATTGAGAGGAACAAAGAGAAAAAAATATTATCTATATGTATACTAATATTATAAACCTGAAGAGTTTGTTTGTTTGTTTGAACGCGCTAATCTCAGGAACTACTGGTTGGAATTGTGTTGGATAGTCCAAAAAAATCTATTTGTGTTGGATAGTCCATTTATCAAGGAAGGCTATAGGCTATATAATAGTACGTTATGACCAATAGGAGCGGAGCATAAATGAAATATGTTGCAAAAACGGGAAAAAATATTCCTTTTTGAGACTTTCCGTTGCGTGCGCTGCGTAAACGGTTTATGTTACGTAAATATTATGTATGATGGAATTATTCCTCTTTAAAAGTTCTAAAAAAAAGTCCGGGACAGCATATGTCTATCTTTTAAGATTGACTCGCAATAACCTTTTTTATGGTAATCAAATTTGTTCGAAATTAATGCATTATTTGCGAAGGAGTTTTATCAAAATAATATTAAGTCTTATTCAAATAAATAGTTTTAACATCAAGGATATTTATGTAGCAGTAAAATACGTTTTAATTCATTCGAATCGGACGTTTAATTTCGAAGTTATCACGAGTATGAAAATGCAATACGAGAACCGTTCGACGCCGGCGCGCCGCCCCGCCGCGACCTTCCCTATTCTAGAGAAGAGAGGAGAGGATGGGCACACGGGTAGATCCTAACCTGGAATACGACATAAGATAAGTTTTATCCCTCTATTCCCACGGGATCGAGACCTACGCGGGTGAAACCGCAGGGCACAGCTAGTAATATAATATAATTATCGTATATGTAAACTAAATCTTTCTAAAACGCTTGATTATAAGTACCTAACTGAAAATAATGTTATAATGAAAACTGAATCGTGTTCACATTGGTAAGATATAATATACCTATTATGTTATAGTGTTGTACGGGAGCAGTGGGGCCTAGTGGTAACGGCCCCGACTTACGAGTTGTAGATATTTGTTGTAGTTACTCTGTGTAAATATTTTCATTACCACTGCTCTCAAAACGGTGAAGGAAATCATCGTGAGGGAACTAAAACCAAAAATTCGAAGACATGTGACATCTGCCAACGCGCATTGGGTCACCCACCCACCCACTCTCTCTTAAAGAGAGGAGGCCTGTGTCCCAGCAGTGGGAACATTATAGGCTGATCATGTACCTGTACATGTAAATGTATCAAAGTAGTGACCCTATGACGCGAGTGTAACAGCGGCCAAATTGAAAACACATTATTTTCTCCCCATTAGCGATATCTTACACAGGCAGTTTTTCCTTATTTTCTTAAGGAGAATTAGCTGTCATTATAGGAAAAGCATTGCGCACGCAATGTTCAGATTGAGTCGATTATACGGATCACTGCGAGACACGCATATTAGTTCCGAATCTCAGTAAGAGATAAGGATTCATTTCTCGGACACAGTCTTTTCGGAAATAAGCCTTTTAATTTTAAGGTTACTCGTCGAACCAGTTTCTGACACCCTCAGGCGTACCCCAAGGCTCCCATCTGGGCCCGTTGTTTTTCAATATATTCATAAACGACGTGGCGTCTTGTTTTGTACACTCAAGGATTTACTTATACGCAGATGATCTAAAAATTATTAAACGAATAGAGTGCAATCAGGATTCTTATAAACTCCAAGAAGACTTAGATCGTTTTACCCAGTGGTGTTTGGAAAATGATATGTCACTTAATGCTGACAAATGCAATCACGTACATTTTGCTAGAAAAAAGGGACCGTATTTTCGTAATTATAAAATTAATAACCAAATTATTTGCGAGAAAGAAGTAATTCGTGATTTGGGTGTCTATATTGACAATAAGCTTCGGTTTAATATCCACGTTGATAAAATTGCTACCAAAGGGTTTAAGATGTTGGGTTTCATGCTGCGTAACTGCAAAGATTTTAAGCGCGCCTCAACTAAAATTGCAATCTTTAACTCAATAGTCAGGTCAGGCCTGGAATATTGCAGCATAGTTTGGACGCCCTTCTACGAAATACATAAACGTCGCTTGGAATCAGTGCAGAAAAGATTTCTTTGGCACTTGTCATATCACTGCAATATGGTTAGAATTTTAACTAGCTACAGCTCACGCTTGAAACATTTCAAAGTTATGAGTCTGGAAAATCGCCGTATGATCCTTGATCATCTGTTCCTATACAAAATAATGAACACTCATTTTGATTGTCCGCGGTTACTTAGTCAAATAAATATAAATGTGCCCTACAAACTTGCTCGTAGGTCTAGATATCGGTTGCTTCGCGCTAAGGGCTTTAAAACCAACCTGGGTCATTTTTCCACCATTAACAGAATGCAGGATCAGTTTAGTCGCCTCTCACGCTCGCCTAGTGTAGATATTGATATGTCCTATTCATTACATAAAGTCAAGTCTGTCTTGCTTAAGGAATTGTCATAGAAGTGAAAAAAAAGGGGAATACTGGAGTACCTATTGTCTTTTTCACTTACCCAGAGATTTAGATTGTGTTTGTTCTTTTTTGTTTTAGTTTTATTGTTATTGGTTGGCACAACGTCGAACAAAATTTATTGAATCTATAGAAATAATCGCACCAAGCCAGCATTTCATTGTAAGTTTTTCATCTTTTTGTATTTGTATCTTGGATTCATGTAACAATTGTCAGTGTTTTAGTAACTAATTATGTGAAAACTGCTTTTTTTTTTTTTTTTTTGGTTTCATACTCCTATGTTAAATAAATGCATGCCGTGGCAGCCTTTAATTAAGGCTACACTATATATTGTAAAAATAATATGGGTAGATTAACATGTCTTTTTTTTGGTGTAAGCTTTGTTGGTTGTCCTAAAATAAATAAATAAAATAAATAAAATAATTTACGGCCTGGGGGAAAATTATTGTACCTACCGAAATAAAGCATTTTTCAATTAAAAGAAAATTACTTTAGGTTCCACGTTATTGTGAATTTTGTATGGCTGTTGTTCTCATTTAGACAGCAGAATTGAGAATACGAGGAAGGAACGTTAAAGTTTAACTTTTCAGTAGTATCTCGTCAATTATTCAGAGAAAAGCACTCAGATAAGACTAACATCACACATACTAACATAAATCTCGTTAAATAAAACATACGAACGGTAAAATGTCAGAACCACAATACTGCAAGCTGCAGCCATCGGGGCCACAATAATAATGAACAACCTATAAGGAAGTTTGTCAATTAGTGGGGTTAATTAACTTGGGCGACGTGGTATTGATTTAACAGCAGAAGGGATGGACTGGTATTGACTGGATAATGGAAACAGTGGAATATAATATAGTATTGGTAAAGGAATATAATACATAGATTGAGGTTGCTCTTCGAAAAAATAAGCAGGATGTAGCAAATGGTTTTCTGTTATTTAAAATAAAAATGGTGCTTCTTCATTTTATAGTGTAACTGTAGAGAGTAACAATTAAGCCCAAAACACACATAGAGCGGGTGCGGGGCGGGAGCGGGTCGGGCGCGGGAGTACGGCGGGTATAATAATTTGTAATTCAAGGAATTATATGGATGTCAACACACAGAACGCGGGCGCGGGTCGGGCGCGGAGCGGGACCCGCGCGGGAGCCGCGCCCGCCACCCGCCGACACAACAGCGCGGGGCGGGAGCGGGTCGGGCGCGGGAGTACGGCGGGTGTCATAAATTGTAATTCAAGGAATTATATGGATGTCAACACACAGAACGCGGGCGCGGGTCGGGTGCGGAGCGGGAGCCGCGCCCGCTGACACAACAGCGCGGGACGCGAGCGGGTCGGGAGCGGTTGTGCTATTCTGTAAAAATATCTCCGTGAAAACTAAGTGTAGTAAAATATCAAAGTGAGCTTGGAGTGAACTGTCACTGCCTTAGCATCAGTAGGTATCGATGACAATGACTCACTCCACTCTCACTTCACCTAAGTTTTCAAGGTAAGATGGTTACAGAATAGCAATGTGGATGTAGCGGCGCTACATTCGTTGCAATACACGTATCGATGATATTCTCCATATTGATGTTTTTTTTTATTAATGTCAAGAACCTACAACTTTTTCCATTTTCGCGTTCTTCTCTTTAAAATAAGTTAAAAAAAAAAATTCTTTGTCTGTGTCAGAATCACCCAACATTTTCACACTGCAACCGCTGCCGTCTGTCAAAGTACAACCGCGCCCGACCCGCTGCCGTCCCGCGCCCGACCCGCTGCCGCCCCGCGCCCGCGCTCTGTGTGAACACGATGAACCGCGCGACTCACGCGATGAAAACGACCCGACCAGCTCCCGCCCCGCACCCGCTCTGTGTGTGTTTTGGGCTTTAAGTAGAACAATAAATTCAAGGTTCATTGTGTTAAAGCTTATCAAGCAGTTTCTAAGGTCTGAATTCCGCTTACGCTGATGTCGGTCGCGTACGGTTGGTCGCTTATTAGTAGCAACGTAATAGTAGTACGCGCCGCGGACGTCAGCGTCGCAGTATGGTGGTATATAGTAGACAACAATGTATATACGCACGCGCGACCGACCTACGCGATAACGCGACTGACATCAGCGTAAGAGGAATTCAGGCCTAAACGTCAATTTACAAATCTCACTATATACAATCGAGTGAAAGCTTATTAATGAAGAAGTTAATCATAATAACAAAGACCTGAAACACTTTTCTTTGCCCTTGTACCACTTTTTCAGTCAGTTCGCGTATGTTCCCCTGAATTTTCCAACATGAATAAGTACTTGCTTACCTACTTGCAAATCAGAGGTTTATTCGAGGCCTCGAAGGTGACGTAAACTGGGCCAAGTGGTGTTTTGCCCCGAGCTGTTTACTTAGGAATTTAACTTAGTATACCTATCCTCCTTCGTTAAGCCGTTGGTCCCGGCTGTCATTTGTGGATCTTTGACAGTCGTTACGAGTCGTCAGAAGCACGAAAGTCTGACAACCAGTCTAACCAAGGGGTATCGTATTACCCAGTTACTGGGTTGTGGAGGTCAGATAGGCAGTCGCTCCATGTAAAATACTGGTATTCAGCTGCATCCGGTTAGACTGGAAGCCGACCCCGACATAGTTGGGAAAAAGGCTAGGCAGATGATGATGATACCTATCCTCCTGCTCAGTTATGTGTATACTTTAATATGAAAGGTGTTTGTTTTATGTATTTGGAAACTTCTGGGTTATTTATAAGTGATGCTGGGTAATGTTAGTTAGGGTTTATCAAATAAAATAACACCAATGTTTAACACTTGATAATTTTCTATCATTTATTTGTTGTCCGGTAGTTGTTTGTTGTACCTACCTTGTGTGAATTATTTAGAAAACTATGTACACCCGTCTCTAAAGAATCCTATCTTCTTTAGGGCTGATTTAACCAAAACCAGATAACTTTTAATTGGGGAATAAAATTGACGTCTAACAGTTTTTGTATAGAAAATCTGTCAAAAATTTAATATTTATTCGCTGGATTAGACTTATAATAGGGATAATAGTTTGGTCGAATTCGCCTTTACTCTAATTAAAGCATGCGGAATTCAGAGTGTAGGTACCAGAAACAGAAATCAGTTATCTTGCAAAGATTTGAATGCATTGCATTCAAAACATTACTTGAAATATATTTCCAGTCAACATAGTAAAATTATTTAACTAGTGGCAACTGCTCTACAAGTCGACAACATAACTGAAACCACTGTACATGTTAACTTGCTTGCGGCATTTGCAAATTGAGAAGTTAGGCAAGATCAGTAAGGCTTCCTGGCTCGGAACGTAGCGGTGACCTACATTGTACAGAGCTAGTGTGCGGAGCGTCCTCTAACTTGATACTGACATTGATGTATTAGAATGTAATGAGGCACCTTGAGAAATTATATAAAAAGTAGCAAAACAATGATTCTATTCTTATACTGTGCATTATGAATAATTTTCAGTGAGAGCTTCATTATGGACAAAAGATATGTATGTACGTACAGTCCAGGAGCTCGTGGCTAACTAATAACAGCGGCACGGGTGGATCCATCAGGTTAAGCTACGCTTGCCGGGGTGCGTCTGTGGATTGGTGACCATCTTTACATACCGAGAATCCTCCGTGCTTCGGAAAGTACGTTAAGCCCTAACACGGTGACTGGTTGGTAGTTGGGTTTTAGTTTTATAAATTTTACTAGCTGCGCCCCGCAGTTTTACCCGCGTAGGTATTGATCCCGTGGGAATATCGGTATAAAAAGTATCCTATGTGTTAATCTAGGTTACAAACGATCTGTTTGCCAAATTTCATCCAAATCCATTCAGCCGTTTTTGCGTGATTGAGTAACAAACATCCAAACACATAAACACACAAACTTTCACATTTATAATATTAGTAGGATTTTTATAAAGGTTCGGGATAGCGATCATTAGGATTAGAGTGATGTGGGTGAGCGTTATTACGGGCTGGATGTATCCGAAATAGCATTGTATTATTACAGGGATTTGAGCTATGATTTCTGTGCATGTATGGCATAGATCTATGATAGAATAGAATGCGTGCAAAATCTTCATTTCTATATCTTATTGATTGATGAAAAAGACACGTTTATAAGTTTCATTTTAAAAATGTAAAAATCTTTATTTTCAATCATACAAGCATAATAATGGTTAACACCATAGGCAAACACGATACAAAACTTTTCTTATTAAAAGACACGTTTTTAAATAAGTGATCCATTATCAAAGAAATTTTTTAGAATTTTCAGTCATACAAATATATTGTTTTACACTATACAAAAATTGAAGAAACCGGCTACAATTATTATGAAGTCGGTTGAAACACTAACGAATTATTAAGACCATGGTTACTTATTCTAGATCTTCTCCTTCGTTTCACAGAAAACATATTTCTATATTTGCCCTTCAGAAAATGTCTTCGAGATTTAACTAGAAAGGTTTCTGATTTATTATCTTCGGACTGAGGAGGCTGGTATGGTTCTTCGGTAGAGAATGCTGTGATATAAGCTGATTTGGGCGTAAAGCCAGTAGCTGGGCGTCTGAGGGAGGCGTACGGTGGTCGCTGGCCGTGTGACGGACATTCAGACTCAGGGTCCAGGAAAATGGAATTCATTGACACTGTCGAGAATGATTGTTCCTCTCCAGATAACGGACTGGTACACTTATCCTCATATCGCAAAGTGCGAACGTTTGTATAGTAGTTCCCAATTTTAACGTCGACAAAATCAAATGAGTTACTTGAAACTTTAGATTCCAATACAGAATCATTTGGAGAACAACTTTTATTTCTGAACTGACAACCGACATCTCTGATAAATATAACGGTCTCGTCACTCAGATTTTTATTGGATTCATTAGAACATTTATAATTTGAAGAATCAAATTGACATGACTTATTGGACCTACACGTAAACTGTTCAGTAAAACATGTGTTATTTGGAGATAGTTGGCAAGGAGAAAATGTACTAGCACAGGGTGGTTGGGTCGGATTTAACAAAAAAGCAGGAGTATTATAATCGTTTAGAAACTCGCACGCATTCTGCACTCGAGAAATCATGTTAATTTGATGGTTCATTGAGTTTGCCAATGAGTTGTGTTGACATACAGGGACAAATTTGCATCTTGGAATATGCGGACAGTCAGCGGTTTCCAAGTCCTCGACAACTTTATTTGTCGCTTCTTCGTAATGTAGATTTTTAGATAATGGCACACACAGTGGTATGTTAACGCATCGAGGGCGATGTAAGCAAGGAGGGATATATTCGCAGTTATTTTTCAACACAGTTGCTCTTTGACAAGAAGGCACGACCGTACAAGGTGGATGATGCCTACACGCTTTAGTAATTCTTATGACGCGTGGTGTTGATTTAGGAACTGAATTTTTATTGACGCATTTCTGGTTTACGTTATAAAAGTTATCAGTTGGTAGTATTTGACAAACGGGTAAATATTCACATCGAGGATCATGTAGACACAAATCTCCATCTTCCATAGTCTTGCTTCTATGGCTGTTTGGTGAGGCAGCAGCTCTGCATGCATAGGCAGTGGTTGACGATATTTCCTCGCTGCGAAATATCGAAGATTGTTCATATTTTAAGCTTTCTTCTTCTTCTGTAGTATAAAAACTGATTTCGACATCTACTTTCTCCTTGCAATTAGGACATAAAACTTTTCGTATCTTTTTATGAGGCTTTAATTTATTTTTTGCGTTTTTATTAATGTTTTTCTCAGCATGAATAGGCGCTTCCTGTTTATTTGCATTCTGTATCGGGTCATTTTTTTTGTTAGGAACCGTCACTTCGATCATTTTTACTATACTCGTGTTCGTTGGCTTATCTTCCATAATAAGATCACGTTTATTCTTTTTCATTTTGTTATTCTTCGTATCTTTCTTAGATTCTGGCACAAATTTATGAGTACTCGTTATTTGGTCAATAATTGTTAGGGACTTACTATTTTTTGCTAATTCAGTTAGAGATTTTTTATCCGTGCAAGGACAAGCATAAGAAAATAACTGACATGGACAGGGGTCTTTCGTGCGCTTACCTCGGTCTTTCTTCTTCGCCTTTTTGTCTTCTGGAATGGGTTTGGTGTACTCTGTGCGATATTTTGAATATGACCAAATTTTTTGCCGTCGCGTAGACATGTCGTTGTAATAGTGAGTTCTTTCGTGATCGTTTGCATAATCATCGTCTCTTAAGCAGATTTCAGAAGAAAGCCTTGAGTGTTTTTTCTTTACTTTCTTAGTATTTACTTCAATACTATCTCGCGGCACCAGTTTTGGGTGCATTTGAGTAGCACACTCCTGGACGATAGCAGTGTTTTTGCCACCAAAAACGTTTAAAGGTGCAGGCATTCTCATCACTTTTATAAAATTCGGATTTGATGGATTGGGTTCAGTGAAACAATGGAATGAGTGCCTTTTAGCAATCTCGTCCAAATCATAGAATATGGTACTCGTAGAGGGTATAACAGTTTTGTAGCTGTTGTCGGTAATTAGAGGATTGTATTTTTCAGACACTACGTATTCATAATCTAGCGTTAGTGTGGGCGACTCCCCGCATGCAGCAGAATACACTGAATGACCTCTTTCTGGTTTATTAAGACCCATCTTATAATGAACTAAATTACCGTATGACATAGCCCCAATTATATCGTAAATACTAGAAAAAGATTTAGCATGAAGCAACTTGTTCATTTTCGGATTAGGCATATTTCAATTTACATTTCAGTTTGCTTGTGTGTTTGACAAACCTATAAAATGATGTGGTTGAGTTTGGTTAAATTTCATACCTAATTACAAGAATTACACTTAGTTTACCGCCACAGAAATATTTTAATTTTACATTGTTTTTAACATTTTTCATTTACCTAAATGTCACGAATTGACAGATTCATGGCAAAACCAAAAAGAATGTAATCAACAAGTAGATTCGTTATGACAGTTTATGAAACTTTTTCAGCCCGGTTATCTAATTGAGTTACTTACTTATTGACCAGGGGGCTGGTCAATTTCTAGGTCAAAGAATCAGCATTGCCATCCAACGTGGCAATGCTGCCAGCCTTTTGGGCACTTTTCCCACTGACAGCGATGCGGAAGAATTTTTGACGCCCTATGAGCCCTTCTTTCTATAATAATTTTTATTTCGCTTTGTATATAATTTTAGTGTTAGATTGTATATAATAACATATGAGGGATTATAATAATATAGTAAATAATAAACGTTAATTACTATGTATAGAATGAGTTATTAAAAAATCTGTTAAACGTGCCTTGTTTAGTGCACCTCAACTTGGACTTAATGAACATGTCAGAACATTTATATTCTACATTTATTTCAGGTTTTCATATGGCACCGAAGTTGTCCAAAATGTTTCCCGAGTCCTGTCTGCTGATATTCGTGGGGGTGTTGATCGGGGCGCTGCTGCTGGGCACGCACAGTGTGCACGTGCAGCCTCTGACGCCAGACACCTTCTTCCTCTACATGCTGCCTCCCATCATCCTGGACGCCGGTTACTTCATGCCTAACAGATTGTTTTTTGATCACCTCGGGACCATTCTATTATTTGCCGTTGTTGGGACTGTGTTCAACACCCTGACTATTGGTATGTTGACTTTATTCTATCTAGATCTTACATAATCAACTCAGTTCCCAGATCACTCAATTCTTTACTACCGTATGGTAGTAAGATAAAATAAGGATTGATAACATTTACCATGCTTATTTTATCTTACACTGTAGGTCGTTTTCACATTGGATGATTACCTACGATATCGACACGACATCGTCGGACTGTTAGTTTCATACAATTACTACTAAACGCTTTCACACTGTCGGTGTAAACGGTATCGTTACTGACATTGATTGTCGTGCCGATATTATACACTTAGTGCACTTGTTCACTGTTACCATTATTACCTCGAATACACTATAACACTTTTAGAAACGCTCGGCGATGTAAGCTTTTGCTGGCACAACGCGACCATTCGAGACTGCTTTGGCATACGGCACATAAGCTGTTTTTTACGTCTTGTCACATACCAATATCGTCCCGATATTGTCGGCCGATATGGTTGTCGTCCGAGCTGAGGATATGTCGGTGTCCTTATCTTCGCATTGTGAAAACGGCCGTATGAGGAACAGTGAATTCTGAGCCCCTTAAAAGTGAGTAAGGTCGAATTCTGATCCTAAAATTACTATTGTATTGTTCACAGGGGCGTCCCTATGGGCCTGCGGACAGACTGGGATGTTTGGCTGCACCACTCCACTGCTAGACATGCTTCTATTCTCTGCATTGATATCCGCTGTAGACCCAGTAGCTGTGCTAGCCGTTTTTGAAGAAATTCATGTCGATGAAGTGCTTTACATTGTAGTTTTCGGCGAATCTCTGTTGAATGACGCAGTTACCGTTGTTTTATATCACATGTTTGAAGCTTACACGTGAGTACTAACTTATTGACTTTTATTATAACATCAGATAAAATAATTGTTAATCTACTAAGCTACCTACCTAAATTGTCCGTTTAACTATCAAATCACAACTGTCGACCCGCGTTCTACCCAAATGCTATAGTCACGCGAATACGCGGTTGACGCGATCGTTTGTATTAATTTTTCCGTACAAACGCGACTTCATTAATCGCGCGACTATGTCATATTCATTTAGCGCGACGATCGCGTAGGTACTCTTGCGACGCCTGATTTTGGTTAGGACGCGGCCTTAATTTGACTTTGTATGAAATAACTAACACGGTAAATGGATGGAGGTTGTCAATTGGCTTAACAAATAATTTCTCTGACTGCACAGGACTGTTGATTTTAATCTCCAAAATATTAAATGTGAAATTAAAGATTTTTTTAATCTCTCTGACAGTGAAATGGGTCCATCACGTCTTGAATACACGGACTTCCTTGCTGGCCTCGCATCTTTCCTGGTGGTGGCAATTGGAGGCACGTTCATCGGAGTCGTGTGGGGCTTTGCCACGGGCCTCGTCACCCGCTTCACGAACGAAGTCAGGGTCATCGAGCCAATCTTTATCTTCGTTATGGCTTACTTGGCGTATCTGAACGCCGAAATGTTCCATATGAGTGGTATACTTGCGTAAGTTACTTTTCGTTCTCACGGCGTAGGCTTCAGGCTAGCCCGCGAAATTCGTTTTTTGCAATTTTGCAATGAAATCATGACATTTGGCACTTATATGAACTTAAGGAGTTGTATTACTAATTCTAATGATTATAATTCTGTAAAACTATATTTGTTACGGTCGCGAATCATATTTTAATCAACGTATAACCTGACACTAAACTGCAAATTGCAAAAAAACGTAAGAGAATTTGAATTTCGCCGGCTAACTTATCGCTAAGTAAAACTTAAGTGTGATTAGAACCGTTAATTTAACGGGCCATTTAACCTGAGTTAGACTGGATTAAGTTAGCCTCTTACTCTGCCATAGCATTTACATGGCTTATTATTAAAGATTCTTGATTAAAATGTTGGTAAGACCACTGAAATGTTCAGTCTAAAAATCTGGAATAACGTATAATCACAAGCATAAATACCTTACAGTTATGCAAAATGCAAAAGCGATTTCTCGTGTAATTAAAATTGTGATTTTGAGGAAAGGCCTTTTTCATGATAGTAAGTTCGTAACAGCATAAAATATGTATCAAAACATCAGAAGAAAATCGCTTTTGAATCTTGTGTAAAGCTAAGTTTTCCTAGAAGAGTGGTACTCGCCACGGCTGTTACGCCTGTCATGAAAATGATGGCAGTTTCAAAGATTTAAATCGATAGATTCACCCTACCGTGTCAAAAGATAGTCGCAATTCTGATTCGTTTTGACACTTCTGACACACAATGACGCTGTGACTACACGTGATTGTCATGGAAACGCTATTTAATCATCTCAGTATGGACCCTTTTTCTTGTGACTAAGTACGGTGAGGGCAAATCTAGAGATTTAAATCTTTGGGCAGCGGGGTTTGACCTAATGTCAATTAACGATGAAAATGACAGATTTTCACCAGGGTCCCATCACACGGTATGTAAACATAAAGAATGTTACAACAAAAACTTAGACACATGTTCAACGCTTGTTTAATGTCAGTTTTATGTCAAACTCCATACAAAAATGTCATGTTTAAAAGGTGTTTAGTTTAGGCTAAGCAACTGATAAACACGGTTTGGTGGTAATAAGGAAAATGTTGTGTTTTCAGTATAACATTCTGTGGTATAACAATGAAGAACTACGTGGAGGGGAACATATCCCACAAATCGCACACTACTATAAAATACACCATGAAGATGTTGTCTTCGTCCTCGGAAACAATCATCTTCATGTTCCTCGGAGTCGCTACTGTGAATAACAATCATGACTGGAACACGTGGTTTGTGTTACTGACCATCGTCTTCTGCTCAGTGTTTCGGATAATAGGTAAGTAACAACTAAATACCTTCTACAAATACGAATTATAGACTAATTAGCTGCGCCCCGCGGTTTCACCCGTGTAAATCTCGTTCCCTTGGGAATCTCGGGATAAAAAGTATCCTATGTCTTATTACAGGTCATGGTCTACCCCTGTGCCAAATTTCATCCAAATCCGTTCAGCCGTTTTAGCGTGAAAGCGTAACAAACAAACAAACTCACTTTCGCATTTATAATATTAGATAGGATGTTCGGTTTCTGAGGTCTTCACATAATTATAAAATCTATAATTTTAAGCAAAGTCCTTGTCCGTGTTTTCAAAAATGTTACGTGTCAAGATATCGAACCAACAGTACTATCCAATAAATAAATAAACCCCAGTTTAAAAAATTAGAGACCGGATATATATGATGTTGGCTCGTTTCAAAATCAAGTAATCCATAAGAATAAAATAAAATATTATAAATCCGAAAGTAAATCTGTCTGTCTGTCTGTCTGTATGTTACCTTTTCACGCCTGAACGGATTTCAATAAAATTTGGCATGGAGATAGATGGCATCCCTGCTTTTTATCGACATACCACGCGGGCGAAGCCGCGGGTGGAAGCTAGTATAATATAAATTATAACCAGGAATTGCCAAAACACAAAACAACTTGGAAAAGTAGTAATAGCACTACACAGAAATAAAGCGACGTAACACAATGTGGGTCACGTGTGAACTGTGACCGGAAAATGCCCGTCAAACTTCGGGGCTTCATCTGCACGTGTCGCCCTCCGAACTCTCTATTGCCAAAGAAACAGTTTTAAAACGTGCAATATTTTTTAATGAGTTTTCCCTGTTTAAATTGTTTTCCCTGTCGAAACATTAAAAAAAAAGAACTCACGTGTATGTGAAGTGTACTAAATGTAATTTTTATTTAACAGCCGATCTTGAACTGCCTTTTAAACAATAGGCAGATAATTTCACAAATGTTAATTTGATTTTTATAAATTAGATTGAGGCCTTGTTGTAATAACCAGTGTTGGTCTCAATTTGTCAAATTTAGGGTCTACGCCGTAGGCGCCTACGGCGTAGCCCCTAGCTCGTAACATTTCATTCATTCGTAGCATTTCAGTAGAAGCTACGGAGTGTAACTGTGACTGCTAATATTTCTAAGTATGTTTTATGTATTTATATCCATTGTTTCAGGTGTGTACATATTAAGTGCAATAGCCAACAAATTCCGTTTGCATAAACTGAATAGAGTTGAAAAGTTCGTCATGTCTTACGGAGGTGAGTTGGTTATCTTGATTGTATACTTTACTTTAAGTAAATGGTTCCAAATAACTGAATAACACAATCCGTCTGGCAAGAATACGGTTGTCATACACGAAATTTTCACTATGAGACCAACGATGAAATCGCGAAAAAAAATCAGCTGTTCCCTACATTTTGTCGATTTAAGTGAACACAACAGCTGAATTCTTTTTCGCGATTTCAAGTTTGGTCCCTTAGAAAAAGTTGTTCAAAATGATGACCCCTAACAATGACCCCTTTTCGGGTTTAGCATAAACAAAAAATAATGTTGTATACTTCAGATGTCATAATTATAAAATACATTGAAATGCACATAATTAACATCTGCATTTCACTTATAGCGTTACATGATTCAGATTGAATAATACAATACTGAAACGTATAACTTACTAACGTCTCACCTAGATTACATAAATATCCAGACCCTGACAGCGAGACGAGGTTCTAGAAATCTAGGCTGTTTAGGTATATCTGTGCCGTCTAGCCGCTTTACACCCTTGAAAATGCATGACCCGCTGCACCCACGCGTTCTTAGAGGGCGAAAATCTTCAGACATGCTTGCTTGCTGTATCGAAGATTTCAATATTCAAGTTATATACTAAGATCATTTTTTTTTGGCTAAACATCTAGCCAATCTAGCAAAACTACTCCTTTTTAACGAAGTGAATGAATTTAATGACGCCAGTATGAAAAACAGCAAGAATAAGGGTCTATTTTACGCCAAGATTCCCATAGGAAAATTTTCCTATACAAGATTATTGATCGGAAAATGAGGTTGTAAACAATTTTCACTTCAGCAAGTTCGTCCTTCCTGATATACAAATTTCTTCTAGGATGTCCTTCAAAATGATTATCAGATGGCATATTAAGAGCCTTATTTTTGTATCTCATTCTGAATCATACAATATAGGTACAGTCACGAACATAAATACGTTCGACTTACGAAATATTGAAAAGCAATTTATTCCTAAAGTATTGATAATTTTTTATAGTGTTACGAACACAATATCATCGAAACTATACTATTATGAAATGGGTCTTTTTTCAGCAACATTATTTCACAAGACCGCTTTTGAATTTTGTATAACTTTAAGGTATTTATGATTGACTGTACATTTACGAAGGTTTGTTCAATCTGCTGAACCATCGGCCAAACACAAAAATACTTGTGTAGATACCATTTACTGTTCAATATCCTCCTTTATTTACATTTCCAGGTCTCCGAGGCGCAGTGGCTTTCGCTCTAGTTCTCTTGATAGATCCCGAAGTAGTGGAACTGCAGCCAATGTTTGTCACCACCACTATAGCGGTGATATATTTCACCGTGTTCATACAAGGGATCACGATAAAGCCGCTTGTCAAAATACTTAAAATTAAAACAGCTGAGAAGAGGAAGCCTACTATGAATGAACGCATTCATGAAAGGGTAAATCTTGCAACAACTAGAGTTGCCATATTCATCGGTGTAAAGTACGATCTTGTTACTTAACTTTTACCTATATTTTTCAGTTTATGGACCATTTGATGGCTGGCGTAGAAGATATTCTCGGTAAACATGGAAACCACCACATGAGAGATAAATTCAAAAGGTTCGACAATCGTTTCATAAGGCCATTCTTACTTAGAAACTATCAGGTAGGTAATTCTTCTGTTGCAACTTTGAACTGAGTTCAGGAAGTACGGAACGTATTTGAAACGTTAACTAATAACAAAACAGGACAAATTGTTATTTCAGGGTGCGGAACCCAAGATTTTGGAGACTTATTCAAAGTTGGCTATGAAAGATGCTATAGAGTACATGCAAAGGAATGCGTCCACCATAGGGAATATATCTGGAGCCGAATCTATGTCGGCCATATTCAAAAACTATACGAATGCCAATTTTAATGGAAGGTAATTTTTTACTAACTTTTGTTCAAGAAATATTATTTCAATGAAGGTTTTTCCTTTTTTGAAGCTCTTTGTTTCTTTTCAGTCCTAGTTTTAGCCAGCTAGACTCATCAACATGGAACATAGACATGCAGGAATTGGAATACAATCCGTCGAAAAAAGATCTTACGGATGCGAAGATACATCATCTCCTTGCCGAGGAGCTCTGCAAACCGTTTAGACGCGTATGTTTATTATGTTTAAGACTACTTTTTAGCATAATTATTCATTAGGTCGTTGGTATTATTCGTTTAACCTACTTATAGAATGTCCCATGATAAATAGCAAGTTATCCTTAAGGGATCTCTTCTAGGATTTTTCTGGGTCAGACCCTCCTGATGAAACACTTATAATGCTTGGTAAACACGCTTATGTCTGCTCTTTAAAATAGTAAAGGCACTGGCATGTGTAGGTGTTATAGATTCATGGAATTTTTAGATTTCCATGAAGTTCATTGCATATTATAAAGTCTGATATACTTTTGTAAAAGTAGGCTAAGGAGAGGGGAGGGGAGGTAAGTAGAGTTAGTGACGGGCAAAGAAAACCAAACCTAATTAACAAATTAAGTTTAATACTAGTGTAAAGTTATCTGGGTAATTAGGTGAAGAGTACAACCTACTTAGCACAACGGAAGCCATATTCGTAACAAGTTCGCTTCGGTTTAACACCATGTTGTTAACTCTCATGCCTTGACCTGCATATCTGTAGGTCGGTCACCGATGGGAGTTCATTAGACTCAAAAGTTACAGCAGAAACGGGGTGGACAAGAAAGATGTATCTAACTATAACTTAGAAGTAGATTTACCTAACCCTAATCATAGATACCTTGACCTGCAACATGTCTTTAGGTCGGCAATCGGTAGGAGTTCATGGGAATAAAAAATTAGGGTAGGTACTTCGGAAATGCGGTAGACAAGAAAGACCATAGGTACCTTGACCGGCATTAGTAGGTAGGTCAGTTATCGATACGAGAATAGCTCCGTCGTAAAATGGGGTAGACAAGAAAGTGTTATCATATTTTTATAATTATGTAATGCTTTTCCATTCTGTAGCATCGTCGGCTGAGCTACAGTCGTCACGCGGTGAACGATCGCGACCTCGGCACGCAAGTCAATTACAAGACCCATATGAATATACGAAGACGAGTCGGCGACAGGAAGCATCATCATAAGCGTAGTAA
This sequence comes from Lithophane semibrunnea, assembly GCA_947363905.1. NCBI lineage: Eukaryota > Metazoa > Arthropoda > Insecta > Lepidoptera > Noctuidae > Lithophane > Lithophane semibrunnea. The sequence continues at coordinate 11,850,767 of OX376201.1, forward strand.
ACGTGGAAAGCAGGTATACATTAGTAGGAAAATAACAATAATAATATAATAATAGTCGACATGTGGGATGTGGACTCTGCGATCATTGTGCCGATAGTCGTATCAGCCAATGGCTTAATTGCCAAGAGCCTCGACCAACACCTAAGGAGGCTCTCGTTGGGCAGCTGGATTAAGGGCTTGATTCAGAAAGCGGTACTCCTGGACACGGCTCGCATTGTTAGGAGGTTCCTCTCTCTGGAGCCCTGACCGCCGGTAAGCTTGGACCCTGTTCCCGATACCGGTGGGCTACTATTTTTTATATTTTTAAATGTTTTTATATATTTCTTTATTCTAATATTTAAAAATATAATTTATATGTAGTTAATCAAAATGAAATAAAGATAATAATTATATTTTTAAATGTTTTTAGAAAAATGTGTGAAATGTCGGTGAGTTATTCGCGAAACTTTGAAATATGGATAAACAGATTCTGAATATATGTTTTTCCTTCTTTTCATAAAAATATTTAAAAATGTAAAGATTGTGTATTTAAAATGAAATAAAGAAATAAAATAATAATATTATTTTTAAATGTTTTTAGAAAAATGTGTGAAACGTCGGTGAGTTATTCGTGAAACTTTGAAATATGGATAAACAGATTCTGAATATATGTTTTGCCTTCTTTTCAGGATGGGAAAAACCATGTGACTTTCCCTGAATTCCAGCAAAATGGTTCGGCCAAACAGTTCACGCACGGTAAAATAAAGTATTATAGATTAGGTACTTATTTATTCTTTCTTATTATCACGAGTGTCGATCGCATGCACGTGTGGGTTCAAGTATTATTTTGATTTTTTGTTTATTTTTAAATACATACATAATAATATGTATCAATGATCATTGTTAATTTACTTTGCAAGCACAAACGCTTCGTTCTACACTAGTTTAATGGAAATAAATGTATGTACATAAATAAAACCACAATAATTAAAATTATTAGAACATTTTAGACATACATAGCACATGTTTTTTTGTTTTTGTATTGTCTGTGATTTGTGATATCAAACATTTCTTTATGTTCTTATTCCGAAATCAATTTAAAAAATTCTAAAATAAAATAGTAACAATTTAAATACAACATTCATAATATTTATAAAAAAGCATGAACCATAAGACTTTCCGTGAAAAGTGTGGCAATAATATCGTATTATTACAGACTACATAGACGAGGTTCTGCAGGAGGACGGTGACGAGCGCGAGATAGGACCGCGACGCGAAGGTGACGACGGCGGTATAACTTTCACTGCCAAAACCCCGCGTAGGTATTCTGCATGACACTCCCCGAGTGACACCGCAGTTTGGATTTGAATGGTAACATTGCTAACGCTAAATAACCCGACGTATTGTCTACTGGATCCGAAGCACTGTATAGATAGAGCAAAATATTGTGTAAACGTAGTTAGCTAGACGTCAAAAATGTATCGGTATGTAATTGCATTCCAATTTCAAGTATAGAATTTACTTGAACTTTAAAATTTTTCATAAACGGAAATAGTAAAAAAAAACATTTTTTTCATAAACACAGAACTAGGAGGTGAATCCAATCCAGTATGATTATGAAATGACACTTCGTAAGCTTTATATTCAAATCCAAACAAGTCCTTTAGATGTTGTCGACTAACATTGTTTTTATTTTCCGCACAACCTTTTCTTCATTAACCAAAATGGGATACTTATAATAAGTGAACCGACGTTTACTATATTGGTATACGACTTTTATTTGCTGGGTCCAAAGCATTCCTTAATTTCTGACATGGCTACGTACTGTGAGAATGAGCTGAAACGTATTTGTGGTGGCATGTTCTAAATTAATTCTCTGTATGTAATTATTTGTATTTTCTAAATGATCTCTTCTCGAAATTCTTTTCATTGAGTTGTTTTGGTTCAGTTGCCTATTTAAAGTGAAGTTTTGACCTTTAAATATTAACCAACTTATTTGCAAATCTTTGAGTAAACCCGAATTCCTTTACAACTTTTGGTACAGAGTAAAGTTATTTTCATTACAAAAATATTTTGATCCAGTATCCGAGAATAAAGATTTAAATATTAGTTATTCAAACAAACTTTTTAATTGAAAATGGGCTTCATCTATCAGTTTTGTGTGTGTTCGTGTATGTTTTAATTGTAAAATATCAATTTTACAATTAAATAACAAACAAAAGCGTAAACGTTGCACATGCGGGAACTGTATAGTATCAAATTATTATCAATCTGAAAAGAAGGTTTGTCAATAAAGTTGGTTTCAATCCAAAAGTTAATTCTCTTCTGTCCTGAGCCACAAATACCATTCCATTAGTCGTTAGGAATACCTACTAATCTTGTAATCGCTGCGTATCTGTTCATCTCTGCTTGTTAATATTATTTGTGTTTGATCGTCGTTTTCTTCCGTTCTGGCAATCTTCATGTGGCACCACCGCAAACTAACCGATACTCTCGACAACTGGCGATGATAATATTATCAGCTGGATACAAAGAAGTCAGTCCGACGTCCTCGCATAAAGAAAATAGTAGTTCACTTTTAAATCAACTGGCTAACCTGCCTGGATTCAATCCCTTGAAAGCGAGGATCGTTAAGCAGTACGCTAAAACACCCGAAGAGATACTCCCTACAGCTGTTGAGAAATCCTTACCGTGGAGAAGGGACAGATCCACGTATAACTTTGGTATGTGTTTACTTCAGAACTGAACTGTTTTCATAATTGTCACTAGAACTGCATACTTGCGTCTGATGATCAAGATTTTAATTTAGATGATGCTTTCATGTGACCGTGCTATGATTACCGCAAATCATGATTTAAATTTAAAAATTACACGCTCAAGTTACGCAAAGGCTTCAACTAGAGACATCACTTTAGCGTTAATTATGCAATAAGACATAAATAAGATTGGGTAGCACTGAGCACTAACGTTTTACTAGTCTAATCATAATAATCAGATTTTTTGGTATAATTTTTCGGCCACGTTTGTTAATTGTTTTTTCTTTTCGTTCAATGAAAATTAAACATATTTTGCTTACAAAGTAATAAAGAAAATATTTTTTTCATCAGACGCTTTGCAAAGAGATCAATTTGTCATCCGATTCAATGTTACTATTGCATGTTTTAAACACATACTATTATTATTCTTTCCTTTGTTTATTTCCTATTATCGCTAAATAGCGCTTGACAGCCAATCTAGTAATACTTATTTAAATCGTTTAAAAAAAATATTTTGTAAAACCATAGATGCACCTAGTACCTATTATTAGATTGGTTATGCAGTAAGAGTTGGCACTCTCTATCTATATGGATGTGTATCAAAAAACAGTAAGTATTGCATGTTATTACGAGTATATATGTATTTATAATATCTATCAATTAGGTAATAAATATGTATGGTATATTAATAGTCCTCAGATCTAAATGTTTAGATTGAAAATGTTTAAAAGTAGGTATCTATAAAAGCGTAGATATTTTACTCCCGCGCAGTACCTACTCAGTTACATCATATTACTTCGTATATACGTATTATATAAGATTCATATTTATGTATTTATAAAAAAGTAGATAACGATATTATAATATTTATCAATAAAACATTTATTCCATAAAATATTTTTGAAATATAAATTAAGTAGATGCGTATTTATTTACAAATGTATTTATTTATGGTATTTTTTACAAGCATAACATAGGTTACAAATTGCTAAATCAAAACAATAACGATAATATTTTAAATATTTTAGTACCCAATGAGGATATTCTCGAAGAAGACGAAAGAAGATTGTCTGACGATAATGGCAAGTATTAAACATGATGCATAGTTCCTAATCCATCTCAGAATGCCTATCTATACTTAGATTTATACTCACAGACACCTACATGATAGTAGCTGAGCACGCTCGCGTGGCCACCCCCACCGCGACGGAGACCATGCTGCCATGGAAACGCGAGGAAATGGAGGGCTCGGGCTGTGGCGCCCTAAAACAATCCGAGTTCCCTGCTTGGGCCTCCAACAAAGAATACCTAGCGTATAGCTCACCCTCGGCTACGTTCTTAGGTAAGTTAATAAAATGACAATTTTAATTACAATATTTTATTTATAAAATGAATTTGTTTAAAGAATATTAAATAAATTAAGGGCAGTTAGTAGAAAGCTTTGTAAAAGTCGAAATGTTGGGCAAATACATCGTAGACCTTTGCGTAGCAGCGTAGCCACGTAGCGCATCCATTGGTCTACGAACTCGTAGCGGGCAGCCGCGTAGATCAAAAAAGTTCTGGATCACAAAGCAAGTTACGAATTTTGTTTTTGGTGAAGATTAACTGAAAAATTATTAGCACTGTCAAAAATATTTGCATCGTTCACGTGTTACTTATAAATATTCTTAACTACGTATAAAGTAAGTTATAATGAGACCACAAATTGTTTAATTCTTAATACCAATTCTATCAACCTACTTAGTTATTTTTTGTTTTTGTTATAAAATTAGTTCCCATATGCACAATACCTACACCCTAGTGATTCTAGCGTGCATTTTCATCATTTAATTTTTTTCGGGAACTATAATTAGTTTCTACTACCACAGAGCTCGTACATTTGCGTACCTAACACTGTGCATGTTAGCTTTTTATTTGATCAATTCCTTTTGCTGAAATAGCTCCATTTGACATTAAATGTACCAAAATAACATTAAATTTTTAAAACATTCATTAAATTAGAAACTTCTAAAGTATAAACCATTTTAAGGCAAATAAAAAATGCTTAATAGTACCTAAATGAAAACATGCGCCTACTTAAAAACGAAATAAACGTAATAGGAAATAAATTAGTAATTGGATTCAAGTAATAACTTATTTTGCACTTATCTACCTTAGACTTTAGAATTTTTTATCAACTTTTCTGACACCATTTTTTCTTTTTCCCCCCTATCCATCCCGCTGTAAAAACACATCCATTCTCATAATACCTCACCGGTATCAGGAGGCATAGAGAAGCCAAAACATCCAAAATCTATCATAGGTCTGTTCCGAAGAGAGAGCTCTAGCTCTACACAGGGTGCTGCCGAGAGTGTGGTGGTCTCAGATTCAGAAGGGAACAGAGATAGTTGGAGCAAGGGAGAAGGAACATCCAAGGATCCTGTTGGGAGACAAGGACCGAGTATGCTGTCGAAGAGGAGCACGAGTCTGGGGGGACCGTCGGTGTTGTTGATGGAAGATGTGGCGCATTCCGACCCTCTGGGCGCGTCGAGTAGACCAGCCAGCATCATGCAGGGGCCACACAGAGGACAGTGTCGAAGAGGATCGATGTTAGAGTTGACTGGGTACGTTCAACTGTTCATCATTTATCTTTAGACGTTCAACTATGTCCCTCGCAGCGTGACATCGGGCACGTTACTGCTCGAAGTCATTCTACATAAATTAATGTAAATATGCCTTTTTTCAGCAGTGTTTGGAAAAAGGCAAATTTTGTATAGAACTCTCTGTATTCTAGAGTAGTTTAAGAGTATTATATTCTATATTGTGATGTGAATAATGATTATACAGAGAATATCTTTAGAGAACAGTACCAGGAATTCCATTAATTTGTATCAAACTATAACTGCAATTTGTTGAATTTCAGGTCATTATCTCGAGATGCGATCACAGAAGAAAAATGCAGCAAATCACTGCCAGAAAGTGAGCGTATGGGCATACGACGGTTGCCGCTGGGTCAGCAGAGTCTTCCCAGGGAACCCTTCATCCGACAGCTGACCATGGCATCCACCCTGCAAACCAGCTCTTCGTCTGACGACTCCTCAGACGAGAACACCTGAGTGCGCCGCCGTGGTGACCCTGATAGGTTGCCACTGTTGAAGTATAAGACGCTAGAGTGACGTGCTATCGCGGACGGTGATATTGTGCATGTCTAAAAATACACAAACCTTCTAAAAAGTGCTGTGAATCTGTGGTGTATAATGATAAGTAAAATGAGCAAAGAATAAAAAAAACGAGTTAATTAATCACCTGTAACGAATTTTATTCAAATTGAAATTTATATGCAAATATTTAGATGACTTTGCCAAAAACATCTAAACAATTTCAAGGGCTTTCATTATATTGGTTCCATGTGATAACTATTTTATTGGGATCTTGACTATTGTTACCGTCAACGTTACCAAGTAAGATGCGTTGATAATGTCGGTCAATACTCACGATACGCACACTTGAAGCGAGATTAATGTCGTGCGGTAGAGTTTAGGTAGGTTCTATATTAACGTAAAATTGCTTGCCAGATATCCTGTCTGACGCTTTCGAGTTATTTTGGTATCTAGGTAGCTGTAATTATTAAGTATATTAAGGTGTAAATACGACGCGTTGCGATGAAATGCATCTTGCAACGACTGGTAGATAAGTGTTTAAAAAAAATAACAAAAATACTTTCCTATTAATCTTGCCCTTTTTTGTTTACGATAATACGGAATCGATTGAAAAGCTCCTTAAATATATGAGTATGGATATCTAGCTGAGAATAATCAAGAATTAATATTGCTTTAAGTACAATTATCTAAACCAATTTTTATAGTTGTTTGAAGTGTATTTTTGTATGCTCTTTGTAAGTATCATGTAATTACATCCAGCACTGTAATGTAAAGTAATCGTTTTACAATAATTATATTTATGTAAAGATATTGATGATTTCGAACTTGGCACTTGTTGCCAATGACAATACTACTAGTTATAATAGTGATGTGATTTGTAGAAGTAGATATTTGTGTTTTTGCTACGTAAATATATATTAATACCACGCGTTTGGACTATTTTTCTTAGATCTTAGGTATTGAAATATATGTTTAACCATATTAACATGAGTTCACTATCCCCAGTTACAAAAACTAGATAGTTATATCTATAAATGCCTATGGAAATTGTCGTGGAAGATTGCCACGTTTTCCATGATATCAAAATGCGTTTTCATTTCAGACATTTTTTTTTTAATAAAAACCTATGTCGTTGTTGCTAAATAACGTAAAAACTTTTTAGCTTTCGTTCGCCAAACTTTGCAATCTTCGATCTTGTGATTTCATTTTCATTTAAAAAGATTACTGCACCCTAATAATTGCGTAATACACTTTTAATCACAATCGAAGGATTTGGAGGGATATTCCTAATCCATTGCTTCATATGTTCGAAAAATTTGCCTGCTCAACAACCCCGCAGGGTCGGTAACATACATACCTAAATAGGTTTCAAACTTTTGATACCTATTTCGATCAAGTGAGACAATGTATAGTCCATTTGAAATAAGATTAGACATTTAAATAAACCTTTTTTACAGTCCGTTCAACCGATTTTGACTTCTATTGCGTTGGTGGCATGACAAATGGCAGCTGCAGTCTGCAGTAGACAGTTGGTATTGTGTAACCTTTTTTACTTTTAATGCCAGCCTACGGTATAGAAGTCAAAATCGGTTTATTTAAATGTCTAATCTTATTTCAAATGGAGTATAGGTTTTTATTTTAATTATAATTTGTTATTCTCATAATGATGTCATTGGCAATTCGACGTCACTCTAGTCTTAACCAATCTGTATAAAATTTCTTGTATCTATGTTTTAAAAAAAGGCATCAGCTACGCAATGAAAATGATGAATTGTTATTAGATTATTAGATATAGGTATCAACCTATACACGGGTCAAATTAAATTAGTTAGCAAAACTGCGCGATAGAACGATGAGTATCATTATCTAATTGCAACTTCAAGTAACTATAGTGGATTACGGCCGCTGGAAGTGTAGTGACTTGAAATGACTAGTTTAGTTTCTTTTGTTTTATCGTCATTAGATTATCAATGTCCAGCTAATTTATTTGACCCTGTATCACCTTGTTTATGAAGAATAGACTAATTTAGAACAATAATAGCTGTAGCGTTATAGAAAGTGAATCATAATAGCTTATGTATAAAATATTATTTGTGAACCATTTTATTGAAATATTAACAAGATTTATTACTATTAGTATCGATCGCTCCATAATCAGTCTCCTATCAAAATTACTTTTACTACTACTACTTTTTTTCTAACCTACCCTGTCCCACTCCTGGGCAAAGGCCTCCCTCCACTCCTTCCATCTTTCGCGAGCCCGCGCGTCCTCTTTCCAGTTTTGATGGAACCTATCCAGTTCGTCCCGCCATCTCCTACGTGGTCTGCCGCTACCCCGTCTCACTGTCTCAGTCTCACGGCACCAGTTCTGCGCTATTTGGGTCCACAGTTTTTCCGGCATGCGGCAGACATGTCCTGCTTAAATGGGACACGGGTTTAATTTTGTTAAAATAATACCTAAAACATTTTTGTGCGCTTTTTAATAAAGGTAAGTTCATATAAATTACTTGATAAAGAAAATCCAATCACTCTGGATGTTTTTTGGTGACACCCGTGCATAAAAGGAGTATAATACTTAATTCTTCTCTGTATAATTACCAGATAATTATGGTCCTGCTAAGCATGAGGTCCTAGGTCCGAGTACCGGTCCGGGCATAGTGTTATTGGGTATTGCATCAGGAATTTCTCAATAGCAGCCCAGACTGCCATCAGCCGGGCACAAATCCAGACTCCGATCTGAATTTGTGCCCAGCTGGGGTAGTATTGTGAAGTATGCCATCATTATTCCACTGCGAAAACGGGATGGTGCTAGCGGCCTTGCCTAGCTCCGTCTGTCTCTCAAACTGGTAAAATGGTGGCATTAATACGTCAATACGGCCCCTGATGGCAGTAGGCTGGCCGCTATTACAATTGCGAAAGATGGGTGTTCTATGTACCTACATCTCCGCTCCCTTGTCGGGGACTACAAGCGTGACGTTATTGTTATAAACTTATACTTAATATTGTTTCAATTTCATACCACATAAGTAGGTTTATAGCGCGTTCATCGATCAATGTTAATATATTAGTAGATATTATGTTTTTTTATTTTAATTTAAAAAACAATCTGTGTTATGAATTCTGACCAAACTTAATATCTACTAAGTTATACATAGTTATTTAAATAATATTGTGATGTCTTGTTCCTACCTCCTTATTTTTCCTGTGACTCTCGTTGCAGAATAACCCACAAAATTTTCAGGAATGTAATGCATCTTAAACCGAATATTATTAAATTGTAGGTACTAATATGTTGTATAATAATTGTTTGTGGCTGTGTTTGTTATATGTTATAGGTACTCGCATTTCTTATGTACCTACTATTGTCTGTTTATTTGTGATACTTAAATTAAAATAACCGCTGATTGTGCAGGCAATTCTGTAAAAATTTCACCGTGAAACTTTAGGTAAACTCTGAGGGACAATTCCCATATTTTTAAGAACGATCGCATTCTAATCTCTGTCTCAATCTGTCAAAAATATTGATTGTCGCTGAGATGAAATTGCGACTAGATTTTGGGCATTTTTAATTACGGGAATTGGCCATAACCCATCTGACTCTAGGGATTGACACTATTGACAGTTTACTTCAAACTGACTTCGCTCAGAGGGCCAAATATCGTGGGTCTAAAAAGATGTTCGTTCAAGTCGCATATGATGTCAAACTTGTCAAAAATATTGGTAAATTGATTGTATTTTTGACAGATTGCGAATAAGATTAGATAGAATGCGAATGTTCAGACATATTACGGGAATCTCCCTCAGTTTTCACGGTGAGATTTTTACAGAATAGCACTATTTAAGTGTTCATGAATGGTCATCAATAGGATCCTTTGAATGCCACGCTCTGTGTTAAAAGCAGGTGCGTATACAGTTTGATAGTTATAATTAAATCAAACAACTCTATATACTCTACTATAGGCAAGCTTTGTATAAAAGGGATTATGGTGTGTCAATTGATAAAAATAATAGTGCCTAGCGTAGGATATCTACACCGCTCATGGATTGATGATATTGTGGTTTTCTTTTGTACTTAATCATTGTTAAAACTGTATTATAGTAGTACAATAGATATAAAACTGAAATAAAAATCACATTTGAGAGTTACTTATCTCGTATTTTATTTTCCCCTGAAAATTGTGCCCTACGAACGAACCACAACTCCATATGTCATGTTATTATCTGCTAGAGGAATGTTTACATGGAGCAGCGTGACTTCTGCTGTAGGTGATCCCACTTCTGGAAAATCGGAGTCCGGAGGTCGTAGGGACATTGAGGTCGGTTCTCCTGGTCACTCCTGGTGCTTAAGTAGGTAACCCATATTGACTGAACGTCTACACTAAGTATTAGTATCAATACCCCTGAGGAGGCTTGGGGATGCAGGTCAACTACCTAAGACGGCCCGACGGCATAATATCGGGCCTGGGTGGAAACTCATCAGCCGAAAGTTCCAATATCGGGCAGTAGTAGAGTACAGTTCGATTCAAACATAATGTCGGCTCGGAAAATGAGGCGAGTCGCTGCGTAATAAAATATCATGTTTCAGCGGGGGTGAGGGGTGGGGTACTGCGTAGCAAGTAAGTAGCTAACTTCCGAGCCTTCATTAAGTTTGAGTCGAATGTAGGAACCGATTATCGAGGCTGGGTTCAGTTCTGCTGCCCAATAAAATCAGACTCGACCGTTGGAGGTGCAGGAATAAGTACGAGTTTACCCGTGCTCAACTCATTGTAGCAGGAGGAGCCGTAGTGTTTTAGTCGGTTACAAAAATCTCCATACTCCCCAGACGAAGTGTATTGTACAAAACTGGAATTAACTTGCTAACTCGCATTCAAGCCCCATCAAACAAGAGCTAGATCAAAATAAAAATATAGCTGCTATCCATTGTGACAATCAGAACTTAGTTGTGTGTATAAAAACTTGCAAATTGATATTCAAAATTGCCGCTGCCCGGCTGCGAGCCAGCTGGCCAGGTGCCTGTTGCCGTGCGCCATCTGTCGTACAATATTAGAACTGCACGCAACTGGTTTTCATACAATACAGCCTCATACGAATAATTATTTTATTACAAATACAATGATCCAATCCAAATCGCAAGACAACTCTAAAAAAAGTATTTATAAAATAATATTTAATTACTTCTTAATATAAGATTTCTGTGGAAGATAACAGAATCGATTTTGCGCCAAAGTGCGAGTATTCAAGTCAAGGTTTTGAAGGTTTTCAAGTCACCAAAAAAATAAACCCATCCGCTCGTTCGCTAGCCGTCTTGTGATTTTTCTCCTTGTTTCTTATTTTCATGAAAAATAACGGAAAACAGAATGTAACAGTAAATTTCTCTCACACAATGGATTTCAATTAGCTCCAAGTATCAATATTAGATATGTGTGTTAATGACTCCCTTTACTTCAATCTGTTTATCATGTGTGGCAAATACATCAATAGAAGAATGAAACATACTTACGATTTGTAATAAACTAGAACAGCGGTAAGTAGCATGAAAAATATTTTAGAATAAATATGTATAGTGTATAGTTTCTTCCGCAAAAGTTGTTATGATATCATGTTGACCTGCAAAGTTGATTTAGGTTGTAGAAACCTAGTGCCTTTCTAAACTGTCAGTTTGTTTTTAAAACTGAAATATTTGTTGTAGCGCGGAGATAGATACATTTCTGTCTGATTTTAATGGAAAGTTTTCCTTTCCTACCGTTTACTGACGAAATTTTCCGAATTCTCAATATACTTGCTTTAAATGCTTGTAGGGCTGTTATCTTATCAGACTTTTGTCAGATATCAACAAGTTTGATGTTAGGTAGATTATCTTTGCGCTATTCATAAAAACTTATATTTACGAATTCTGATGCTAACTTTAGTATTAATAGTACTACTGTGTTAGTGAAAATAGTTGAGTTCTACAAATGTTTTATTTACAAATAAAACAGCCAGAATACTGCACACAACTAAGAATTTGAAAGTCAAATCTTATTTAAAAAACGTAGATAAAGATGATAAAATAAGCAGAATTACATTTCTTGTTTTACATTAATGTGAGAGTCAAAGCATATGTAGGTAAATGAGTAGGTGTTTTTTTTTGGAAAGTTTTACCGTTGCTTATGTATTTGATAAGTTACTTTTTGTTCCAGAAAAAAAAAGAAGTATAGCAGTGTATTACTTGAACACTGACAAAATAGACCCTTTTTTTTATTCTTAACTTTTATTAGAGGCTTTTATCCACAGTGGCAAGTCAGCCTCATCATAACTTAAACTATTCTAAACTACATCTAAAAATACAAAATAGGTACATTATTAATGTCTAAACAAATCAGTGAGTAGGTTTGCTATCTCAGGTGAAGGCTGCGCTAAAACTTTAACATAAGGACCAATATCATATTTGTTTGTTTTTATTCTACTCAACAGCGTCTAAAATAGACCCTTTAGAAATGATACTGTATACATAAGACTCAGGCACTACATTAAATTAGTTTTAACCAATAAAAAAAAAAAATAGTTTTAAGTAATGCTTCAGTCTTGAATTAGGTTCTATAATACGGGCTCAAGTTTTAAATTGTCTAGTTTTAAGCATACAAGTGAAACAGTGTGTAAATTTTCAGATTGTTAACAAGATGGAGCACTCAGACTTGGTGTCTGAGATGGCGCAGGTGGAGCACCTCACCACTCAGGAGAGGCTCCACCTTGCTCGAAGGTAATTATTATTCATTTTAACCTTGAAAACAATTTAATTGGGATTTATGCATCATTCTTTCTCTTGCTAAATCATTCTACGTTATATATATTAGATGTCATCATATTTTATTTATTATTTATTTAAATACTTACTCCTGCCCTGACTTTGTCCGTTTTTTTTTATGCCTGTACCTTGTCTCAAGTTTTAGTAATAAGTTGACAAAGTTTTAGACCAATTGGCTTAACGGTATGGTAGCATATAAAATACAAACAAACAAACATTGATTTTTATGTATTTAAACAGATTTACACACAAATGTAAAGAAGTGGACTTAATGCCATAGGCAATTTGTACCAATCAACCTTTGGGTGATGCAAAGACAAACAGTGGTGGTTGCAATTAAGAAAATTGAGGAAAAATGTAAATATTATAACTAATTATGAAGTTATACATAGACCGAATAAAAGCTATAAATATTATATTCACCCTAACTCACCCTATTCCACACTTTATTTGAATATACATATTGGTACAGAAACCCTGCCAACCCTTTTCACTATTATTTGCCTATGTGTACTTATGTATTACTTTACTTGCACTATTTAGTAGATATTGTTTGGATTGTCTTGACAGCATTTCATCTACCTAGCTAACTTTATGTCTGATTATTAATCAAAGATTTAGAATCCTGTTTAAAAACTTGTTTTACTTGAATGATGCTCTAGACTTGATATTTGACAGTAAAAAATGTTTATTGTAGGAAGAGACTCGATTCTTTGATTTATTGCACAATATTAATAATGCTCAATTTATTGGTATATCATTAATTTATCATTAAGTATTTTTTAGTAAGAAGTTGGAATAATTTGCAATTGCAAATAATGATCACTCAATGGAGACAGTGGCATTAACTTACTTTGAGGAAAATCATATTATGATTATTAACTGTATAATCTTACACATTAAATGAGATGTACACTATGGGTATAAGAAATAGATTTCGTTATTATATTATTGAACTTAATTATCTCCTCATTCAGTGCGGGATTACCCAGTTTTGATTGGAATGGTTTATCAGTGGATGTTGCTATTTATCCCCACACGAAGTTGTGGTTAAAACTTGATTGGAATGGTTTATCAGTGGATGTTGCTATTTATCCCCACACGAAGTTGTGGTTAAAACTTAGATGAGAGGGATCTCATCTAAGTTTAAACCACAACTTCGTGTAAAAGATGTAGAGTCCGACCAAAAATGGATTAAGGTTTTCTGATTTCGCATATTCGATTCGGCAGAAAACAATTTTTATTTTATTTTTTTATTTCTAGTTTGTTCTAGATTTTCCTTTGGTAAAACTAAAATAAACGCAGTCTCAATCTTTGAATAATTATTTTAACCGTCTAAACTTAGATAATTTGGGATTGATTTTTACAAAGATAATTTGGGGTGCAGGGAGTGATATTCTCTTTAAATAAAAAAAGCGGCTCCTTTGGTTTATCCCACAACCACAGTAGCAAAGTCGCGACTTGTTATGTTTTAAATTAAAAACATACATTCACTTTCCACACACAAGACTTTTAAAAACACATTGACTAAACCAGCCCTTAAAATATTGACCAAAATATTATAAAAAAATAACTAAATAATATGCTTATGGTGAAGAAAAAAACTGTAGACAAACTGAGAACCTACTCTTTACTCTTGTTGAGGAATAAATGTTAAGTGCTGTACAGATGGCATGAAAGTAGGTTTAATGTTGTGGAAAGCATTCCTTGTGTTCACAGCATGTATTCTGGAACTTCAAATTACTATCTGAAACGACATTTTATAAATTATTTTGAGTGGTGTAGATCATTTGAATGTAATTGTGACTAATAATTATAATCTTGATATATGTGATTAAAATAAGTAGCATTGACAATATTTTATAATGTTTGTTTGAATGAAAACAGTAATAGGTATAACATTGATAGAAATATCTATTATTTTTATATCTTGGAAGATGCCAGTCACAGATAACAGTTGATGTATGGATTGAGCTAGGCTGATAGGTTTATACACATGTTGTTCAACAGATTATTCTGATATTGAGCCTTCAGATAAATAATTCTGTGTGATATTTTTATATCCAGCTGTACTATTTAGGACACACACGATAAAGACATACTTTCCCTTTTAACTTTCGAAAGTATGTGATAAATATGGCTTTAAGAAAAACATTGAACAATAAAACATGACCTTTGATCGAATCTTGAAAACTGAATTACTAATTTATTTCTTGTCAGAAAATCCATTTCCAGATTAACTAATGATTTAGTAATTTTATAAATTTTGTTGTAAACATTCAAATTTGTAAATCATAAGTCGACATAATATGGTTGGATTTAAACTAAAATTAACTAAGAGTGAGAAGGCATAGAAATATTGGAAAGTACGCATTAAAATTACTTTGCGAACTAAGTTTCTTAACTTTCCATTATGTGCACAGGTGGTGCAGTTAGCATATTTATGGTTTTGTATTCTAAAAGTAACATAAATATTGATTTGTGTTACTATACCTATACAAGCTTATTTTCTCTGTCTCTCTCATATAAGTATTTTTATAATATTCACTTTTTAACATATAATAATATACATAATTGAAAGCTATTGTACCAGGTGATCTTGTAGCGCAACATACACACACAGTATTATTGTTGTATGTGTACACAATCTTTAGCATATATCACTCGATTTATGTTATGTATGGATCTGTGTCAACACGAGATATATCATAAGCACACAGTTCTGTTTGCCTTGCCGTAGGTAGGTACATAGTTAATCCTCTACCAGCCGCCGACGTCAGCGAGATTAACGGAGTTAGCTCACGTGTGATAACAGATATCAGAAACAAACGTGCACGGGTACTTCCGATTATACGGTACTTTAAAATATAAAAAAAATGTCTGCTTTTGATACGTTTTTATGACTATCTCTGTGCAGTATCCTCATAAACAGACAGTGATTTATGGCGTTTACTTCTTTGTTCTAATTTTAATCTTTTTTTATCTTACACAGACTTACACTTCATGATTCAGTGCAGAATGGCACTTAACTGTCCAAAGTGCTAGCAAATTGTCAGTCGAGCTTAATGATCAATATACGGAAATAGACCAAGATAAAGTTTATTAACTTCATTAATGTTATATTAAAACTCAGGAAGTATTTTATTGCCTTTGTTGTACGTTTCATAATATTTATGAAACGTATTATAATGTAAAGTGAAACCTTGTTTTCACTTTTTATGATTGCATGACAGTTTACTGTTAAAATATGAACCCATGTGGGAATAGCCGTAACGCATAAACTGGATTACGAAAATAAGCCACGGTATCTAAGCGCTCGTGTGGATACGTATCTAACGTATCGTAGGTACGTATCCTACATTGATTGCTATCATTTTGAAATACACAGGCGATGTCAAGATTGAGTTGGAACTACTTATACTAAGACGCAGCAGGGAAATAAATATTGTGCTCTTTTTGACTTTTGACTGGTACTGCAGTGTTTTCGTTTATTTATGAGCTACGAACTGAATATACTATCTCAGTAGTAGCTATTTAAATAACTTTTAAATATGGGGCACTTACCATTAGGTAAGTGCCCCATATTTTAAAGTTAAAGACTTTCTCGTTACGAGAGGCCCTAAATTATTAGGGCCTCTCGTAACGAGAAAGTCTTTCAATAAATTTTACCCTTGCAATTACCCATAACATATTTCCTGCCCATCACTTTTCTACTACCTACTTACAAACTTTGCAAAACTATGTCAGTAGTCTTTCAACACAAGTTTGTTTTTATTTTACATAAACATGCACTTGGGAAATCCCAGAGCATTTCAAAGAATTTTTATTGGTGCTTAATATAGGTACCTAAAGTATCAAGGAGGCTGCCCGTTTATAAATAAACTTTTACGAAAGATAAACCTAAATGTGAATTCATTTCACACCAATATGTTCTGCAAATTACATAATAATATTGCCAATTGAGTGAGAATAAATCCATAAAGGTATACATCGAATTTCGTGTCAAGTGGGCGTCGGGCGCCGCGAAGGCATGGACTCATGGAGGTCGATCGCTCACCGCTTATGAACAAAACACGACACTGAACCACTTTACAAATTCATACTTATTGAGTGCTAATAACTGACGTCGTAAATAAATAGCTAAATTACACCCGGTTACTGATAGAGCCAAGACTGTCAATCTGATGCTAAATACTGTGATTGGCTGACTGAAATAACAACTGACAATCAAATCACAAGACGTGAGCTAGACCGTCTATTGTGCATTATTCTTTCCGAGATCAGGTGTTGAGGCACGCACATTTTTCACATAAAAGGTACTTCATCTATACATGTTGTATTGAATTTTGCATCCAGCTATTTGATAAACATTAAACAACATTCCCCGACATTCCCTACATAATTTTCTCATACAAACCTTGTTTATTTCAGACGACGCATGCAGCAGTTAAAGCTATGGCAGCAACGAGAGAAAGAGTGGCTTCGGTCGCGAGCGAAGCGGGAGAAGAGCAACAAGCGGAGCATATACTTTAGTGATAGCGTGATGTTGCTGGAAGCCGCGGCCAGAAACGATATAGATGAAGGTACGTCAGTTACTTAATTGATTTAGGCGTGATTTTGCGGTAAAATACAATAGACGTAGATATATTTAGTAACCTATTCCGCTTAACTAGTCCTCAAGAGTCAAAAAACCCTGTAAGAAATCGACACGTGTTTCTCCTCTCAACGAGGCATCCTCAGGATGACGATTGACCAGTCGCGAACCAGAAAACGTCGTGTTCCACGCCGATACTAAATATATCTACGTAATTTTGTATATTGTATTTTTTGAAGATAACTTACATAATAGTATATCGTCATATTGGAACTTCTTTTACGTCCTCCAAATTTGATTTACAGTGATACAAATAGACTTTGCCGGTGCTACGCACATGACATTTTTGAAGGACTTGAGTAAATGATAAAGTCATTGATTGGCGATAACATGCTTGCATAGGTACGCTGGCATGAAGCCAAATCTCAGTCGCTGCACGTGAAATATTGACATTATTTCAGCCCCATTTGTTTACTTATACTGACCCAAACATAATTGGAAGTGTTCCATTGATCTGCGGCTTTTCCACTCACATCCGCGCTATAAATCCTCTTTGTTATCGCTTACTTCTCGACCAATTTTACAACGTTTAAACGCTTACCAAGTGACAAGCAATTATGTTGTTATCCACAGTAATTTGTTGCTGTACGGAACTTAAGCCGGGTTTCGCACGTCTGAGTAATGCATGCTTTGAGTCGTACAAGGTTCGCACCTGTGCCGATTACGACATCTTAGCCCTGATATTAACTTGTACCGTAGTGAATGAGAACTTTGTAAAGGTCACCAAAAGTACCACCTGTGCTATACTAATCAGCTAGCTGCTGCGCGCTACTTCGCCCACGTGAACCCTAATAATTTGTCTAAAATACAAGTAGCCTAAGTTACCCCTTATAACATCACCTATGAAAATCGGTCCAGCCGTTTCGGAGATTGGCCGGCGCAACTGACAGAAATTAAAAAAAAATGTTTTTTTTTTTTTTTCAATTATAAGTTCCATGTTTACTTTCATAAGCATTTAGTCAAAAGCTGTTATTTTGACATTGCAAACAGACAATTTTATTTATTTGTATATATATTATTTGTATCATAGACCACTAGTTCTTAGTGATCGATGATTTGTAGGTACTTAGGGTGAGTAATAATCTCGAGGGATTACGTAGCCTCAACGTATCAAATTAAGTATTTAATAGAATTTCTTGATAAAGTAGGTAATGCAAGTAAAGCCATATAAGCAATAGAGCTATTTATGCCATATAGATTTATAAAAATATAGGTAGGTGCATTTTCACATGCTGGAAACATAATATCTTGATTTGCAACTGTATGATAATAACCATCTGTTCTTGATTGGTCAGGTGACAGCCAACTGCCGAGCAGTTTCATAAATGAAGTCAATAAAAGCGGCATTATTGTCGTTATTACTCGGTCAATTACGCGCAATAAATGTGCCATAACGAGATTGTTAGCGACGCCTAATGACTAGACCTGTACTAACTTATTTTGTATCAATTTTTTGATTTATAAGAGTTTCAGTGGAGTTTCATGCCCGTTCTTCTCCATAGGTACCTACTACGCTTTGGAATGGACAACTAGCTTCATTATTTCTGACTGACCGACTCTTTGACAGTTCAAAAGTGCCTGTAAATGGTTTAATTAAAATCAATGGTTTGAGTTACCAGTAGTAGTAGTAGTTCCAGTCTTACCAACGGGTATCGTATTACTCAGTTACTGGGTTGTGGAGGTCCGCTAGGCAGTCGCTCCATGTAAAGTACTGGTATTCAGCTGCATCCGGTTAGACTGGAAGCCGACCCCAACATAGTTGGGAAAAGGCTAGGCAGATGATGATGGTTTGAGTTTGAATTATTGTTCCTTTATTACGTACAAACTTTCTTTGTTATTTTAATTATTTGCCTATATTTATTGCTTTTCGGTCTCGTGTTACTTACCAGTGGCGTAGTTCAAGTTCTCTTCAATCGATTGTGACGTCATGTTAGTATGACAGCATAATTATTAATGTTGGGCATGCAATCGCACTATAACAGTTGATAGTATTATTATACCTATATGCATATATAAATAATTAATATATGCGTGGTAAATAGATGAGATTATTATAAAAATAACAGGCTTTTATTGTCCCACTGCAGGGCAAAGGCCCCTCTCATTCAGAGAAGGCAAGTGTATAGACGTATTATTATATTATCTGTGGTATAGGTCACCACACTTGCTCAAGGGGGTTTGGCGATTTCAGACTTATCTACATAACTACATATTATAAAACAAAGTCCTCCGCCGCGTCTGTCTGTCTGTCTGTTCGCGATAAACTTAAAAACTATTGCACCGATTTTCATGCTGTTTTCACCAATGGATAGAGTGGTTCTCGATGAAGGTTTTAGTATATAATAACCGACATAAACGCGGGCGAAGCCGCTAACATTAGCTAGTAATTTAGTATATACATATAATAAACAAACAAACAATAGTAACGAAGACAAAAGTGTACATTCAATATTATTGGAAAAAGTTAGTTGCTACGAGGTCTGAGAACGAGGCTGATGCCGAAAATAATTATAGTTTTTAGAATGTTTGTCTGAATGTATGTTACGGATTAGCGCAAAAACAGCTGAACGGACTTGGATGAAATACACACAGATAGTTTATAACCTGGATACATACATACATGAGTACATAGAGTACTTTTAATTAAGGTTTAATTGAAATAAATGCTTTGAGTTTAAGTTCTGTCAAATCGTTCCTCCCGGTGTCTTCAGTATTTTCGAATTAACCTAACGGTCCACCCTTAAATTCCAGTGCGACGGTTACTGTCTCGCGGCGTGACTCCAGATGCGACGAACGAGGATGGCTTAACCGCGCTACACCAGTGCTGCATCGACAATAACGAGGCGATGATGAGACTGCTTCTCGACCACGGCGCGAACGTCAACGCCGAGGACAGTGAGAAGTGGACCCCACTACACGCCGCCGCCACCTGCGGGAACCTTAACCTCGTTCGAATACTCATACAACGAGGAGCCAACCTCCTTGCAGTTAATGGAGACGGTAATATGCCGTATGATATCTGTGAAGAAGAACGGACCTTAGACGCGATAGAGAGTGAAATGGCAGCTAGAGGTGTGACGCAAAGGCTTATAGATGATACGAGAGCTTCGACTGAAATGAAGATGTTGAGGGATGTTGATGATTTGGTGAAGGGCGGTATGGATTTGGATGAGCCCAGGGATGGTCAAGGAGCCACGCTTGTAAGTATCGTTTTTTTTGTAAAATGATGGGGTTACGAAGACCCCTTACGAAACCTCGTTCCCGTTCTGCATTTTTTTTATGTCACTTTTTCACTCAACTGAAAATTCAATAGACGTAGAAATATTTAGTAACCTATTCCGCTTCACTATTCCTGAAGAGTCATAAAAACCCTGTAACAATCGACACTTGTTTCACCTCTCAACGAGGCATCCTCAGGATGACGATTCACCACTCGCGAACCCCAAAACGACGTTTTGCAAGCCGAGGGCCGGACGCACAGATAAAAATTCAATTAACTATCTTTCCTCTCACTTTCCTGCAATCTGTGGGAGTGATTTCGTGAAAAATGACGGAAGTGTGTAACAGGAAGCCCGCGCTATTTGATTTGACCAATGAGCGCGCGCGGTATCGACCGTCAGATGGTACCACTACCAACCCATTTTCCGAGAGGCTAGTACTGTCAGCCAAGATGTCAGATGTTACACATCATATGCGACTACTGTAAAGCTCGCTCGTTCTTTTTTTTGTATGAGTATGAGATGAGTGTCATTCAAATAGCGTGAAATTTTCCATGGCTTCTAAATGATTATAATTATATTTACTTGATTAAATTTTACATGCCATCGTGTCTTATAAATTAACACACTTACGCGAAATTAAAAAAGTCATGTCATGTGTATTAAATATTACAATTACACGCACTTTTTGACACGATAACAACTACATTTTCAAGGTCTTACAAAACACGAACACTTACCTGATTAGCTGAACAGAAATTAAAAAAATATATAATATATTGTTTGTTTACTTTGTTACTCATAGAAGTAAATAGGTCTAGTTGTAGTAAAAATATAAGCTAGTTGGACAACACCCCAATTGCGTAACAGACTTTTAATCACAATCGAAGGATTTTGAGAGAAATTCCTAATCCATTGATTCATATTTAGAAATTTCTTTCAAACATATTATGTTTGATAGATTTGTTTGCTCAGCAACATAAATAACGCAATGAATGTTGTTCAATTGTCAAAATCAATGGTATTACGATTGTGTTACGCAATTACCCCGCAGGTTTCCTAAGTTGTTCTTAATGGTTTAAACATGTTTTAATGATTGTTATGCTTGTTCCAGCTACACATAGCATCGGCGAACGGCTACATAAAGGTGGTGGAGTACTTGCTGGAGCACCGCGCGGCCACCGACGTGGTGGACCACGACGTGTGGCAGCCGGTGCATGCGGCGGCGTGCTGGGGACACGTATGTACACATATACCGTATATTCCACATTCAAATCCGTTTCCAATTGATGTATTTTTCCACCATATTTGAAATTGTAACGCAAACTGAACTTTATTTGTTAGAGTTATTTTTCCAAAAACAAATACTTATTTTTTACATTTAATTGAGAATTAAATTGTAAACGCAGAATAGTGCTTTTGTCTTTGAAATATAAAAGTCGCCATCAGGCAGAGGGTGGAATAACTTACTTATAATATTTTTTTTTGTAAGCTTCCGATTCTCTAAAATTCTAAATGGTATAAAATGAAGTCATCCTCAATTGTTGTACTTAATCGGATAGTAGTTTGAATTGAATGTATTTATCATATGTACAGTCACGGACTTTAATTGATGAGCCACCTTCAAACTTTTCAGTTTTGCAGTTTCATACATTCACGAGATTACACGATTAAACACGAACTCAAATCGTACGCTCGTAAACAAGATGACAAATAAATTACTTTTAATCGGAAATATCCATAGAGGTTGACTAATAAGTTCTCAATGATAAAAATAAATACAATGTTGCATTAAGTTTATCCAATCTATTTGATACCGACCTCCTTTGAATCATAGCTCATTAACTCGACAATTATGAAAACATAGCTGAAGACAGTGACAGTTGAAATATCGAGATGACAAATAAATTACTTTTAATCGGAAATATCCATAGAGGTTGACTAATAAGTTCTCAATGATATAAATAAATACAATGTTGCGTTAAGTTTATCCAATCTATTTGATACCGACCTCCTTTGAATCATAGCTCATTAACTCAATAATTATGAATAACTGAAGACAGTGACAGTTGAAATATCAAGATGACAAATAAATTACTTTTAATCGGAAATAGTCTTATCCATAGAGGTTGACTAATAAGTTCTTAATGATAAAAATAAATACAATGTTGCATTAAGTTTATCCAATCCATTTGATACAAAACTTAACTGAAGACAGTGACAGTTGAAATATCGATGTCAGAGAATTTCTCCGTACGCTAACGTTACTATGCAACAGTAACCTAGCAACAATTGTTTATCGTTGCTAGGTTACTGTTGCTAGACCTGCAATTGGTTGACTTTGAGTAGTCACTGCTGTCAAGTTTTTAGTTCTGCTCTCAGGTTAGCCAACCGGTTCGGCTAAAATGCGAACAGTACCAGGTGGCTCATCAATTAAAGTCCGTGACTGTACATTCAAATATTTGGTCGCCCGAGCGAAACGCTAGGACGCATCGGATATACGCAGATAACTGATATGCATTGACTAAACGTTAGTGATATCTCAAAGCCATATACCGTCATGATGACGGAGATACGGGTAATCAGCACAAATGTCAATCGTGATCTGACATAGACAAGTGGAAGGATGGGAAGATCTTTCGTCCAGACAATACAAGACACAATACAATCAGCCTATAATGTTCCAACTGCTGGGGCTACCACTGCTGTCCAAATGGGACGCTATAGGCTAAATACTAACAATTCGAGGTCTTGTCAGAAGCATTAAAGTCGTACGATAAATATACAGGTGTTATGATCGGTTTCTGGGACGAAAATGACTAACGCGTCAAAATTAAACGATGATCAAGTGATGATTGGCTCTTGATAATTTATTGAACCAATCACTGCAGGTTACACTCGCTTGACAATTTGTTAGAAGTTTTTGTGTTGATTTTCGTTCCAGAAACCCGGCGTTAGTCCTTCAAAATAAAGTCACATTATGAACATTAACTTGTTGACTTACAATAAAATTTACTATTTTATTGTTAAGAAAAACTGTAATGTATCGTTTGTTTTGTTACAGCTAGAGGTTCTGGAGCTGTTAGTACAATATGGAGCTGATCTCAACGTCAGGAATAAGCACGATGAGACGCCGGCAGGTAAAAACTAACAGAATTTAACACATAGGATACTTTTTATCTCGATATTCCCACGGGATCGAGACTAACGCGGGTGAAACCGCGGGGCACAGCTAGTGCCAAATAAAGTGATACTAGTACCTATATTGTGGACATTTTTACGGATGCTTAGTCCGAATTTCAGATCCTTAATGTGAACATTCGATTAAGAAAGACGTTCCCACAAGGCCGCAGGCGCCCGCGGTTTAGTGGGAACACGGTCTTTCTTTTAGCGTCGGTAGCACTATTAAACGCACCGGCTTTCGAGTGTTTTAAACGCTTGGTCCGACGCATTCGATTTATTGAGAGTTCATGCATGAACTTAGTCAGATGGCCTCTGCCCACGTTTCGTAAAGATCGCGATTAGTAGCATACATACTTACATTATATTTGAAAACTACCGCTATGATGAATATAACTAGTTACATAAATATTGTGTGTGCACAGATATATGCGAGGAAGGCGAGTTGCGCGCGCGCATCCTGCGCCTGGCCGCGGACCAAGAGGAGCTGCGACGTCACGCCGCCGCCGACCGACTGCGCACCGCCAGGCGCTCGTCGTCCAGTGCCAGCACCAGCCGGTAACAATAACATAAAACCTGTTCAAAAGGCTCTGTTCAGTTCGTGATGGCCCAGTGGCTAACGCCTCGCCTCTCTTGCACGAGGTTGTAGGTTCAAATCCGGGCAATGACAATGTGACTTTTTCTTTTCCTATTTACTTTCTGAGTTTACCTTGGACATTACTGACATCGGTGGAGGAAAACATCGTGAGGAAATCTAGACTTATAATTAACATAAGTCTGTAATCGCCAACCCGTCTTGCTGCGCAAGCGCTGCGCGTCCTCATGCTTTTAAGTATGAGAAGAGGCCTTTGCCCTACAGTGGGATAATAATAGGCTGGTAAGAGACTATACGTAGATAGAACGATTTCTGCGAGATGGATGTGAGAGAGTTGCAGATGTTCGGGTAAAATGGGAATTAGACTGCTGTAAACTGATCATTATGATGAAAAGGCTCTGTGAAGAATGTTAATAGAACTACTGTAAAAAGTTGTTGAACTCTACCAACTTCTACTTTTTTTTTAATTTATCGACCAGTAAGCTTGCTGGACAGTTCTGTCATTTGCGTCGTTAAAATCCTACGGTGTTAATTATAACTTGACACCGGCACGCGTAGCATGACGGGTTTTGTCGACAGAAGAATAGACAAATGATTGGTAGTTCTATCAGTCGCCATATGGAACTCCTATCAGTATTGAAACTAGGACTGCAAAAATTCATTGCTACCAATCGCGTCAAAGGTCAAGTTACAATGAGCTCTCTGTAAATGGCGCAAATGTTTATGCACTATTGACAGGAGACTGTCAAATTAGATTGTTATTCTCAATCCTAATTGACAAATATCATGGCTGATTAAAATACTTGCAGCAACTGCAATAAATCAGTCGATTCTGTCGAATAATAATATAGGTCTTTCTGTTATTCAAAAGTATCTTGCAATTAATTAAATAAGCTCCGTAAAACACAATCAATCTCAGCAGGGTTCGGTCGGTGCGGAGAACATCACTACGCGAGAAGCAACTGACAGCTAAAGCGGATGTGCGCGGCGAGGCCAAGCTGCGGGAAACCTTCGACTCCACCGTCGACGATGACCTGCAGGTCAGTTCCGTTCACCCGTACTACTGATAATGCTATTTTCGAGCGACAAGTGACTCTCATGTCACTATAACAAGGTATACAGAGTGTAAGGGTAAACACCGTTGTCACTCGAACCATGGGTAGTTGACTTAAATATAATAATGAATGACAGAGTAACAACAAAAAAAACGTTATTTTCATTACCGGGTTATAACCGGGGATGTACTTGTACCGTGTTTTTTGGTTTACGCGTATGCCATCCGGTGCCCTGGGAAAGATAAAAAAAAATTGCTATCCGACACCGTGCTCGCTAGCGAAACAACTGACTAACTGAGGAGGGGTCGCGCTCGCTGCCGGACAGGTCACGTCCCGCGCCTCCCACCCGTGTTGAGACGCAAGTTCGTTGCCCTAGCGCATAGGTAAAAGGGTGAAATACAGTAGTGGTAAAATGAAACTTTAAAAAAAAAGTCGGTATTTTCCATTGATTTCACGTTCTATAAATTACACCAAAACACTGGTTTCAAGGATAACGGTGCTTACCCTAACAACCTGTATAATGGCATGATAGATACGCGTTCGTGAAATGCAACATTTGGACATGATGTGCATTAAAAGAAACTATAGAAAAGTAAAAAAAATACAGTGAACATCTAAAGCGACTACGCTCCACGAAAGTGTTCAAAAGGTCGTATACGAAATTTTGCCGATTTACGTCATTTTACAAACTTGATTTTACAGTTAAAATAATACTGTATTTCTGTAAGTTTTATCGTACAACATGAAATATTATTTCAATTATCTATTAACTGCAGTAAGTACTTTTTATTTTTATCTTTGCTTAATCAATCTCAAACCGGCGACTGTTATGTGAATTTTGTTGTAAGAGGTTTAGAATATTACGTATTTGCGAATCATTTTGACATCTACACGGTATGAAAAAAATACCATGTATTATGGTAAAAGTCGTTTACAAAATCACTTTTTACTACTTTCATATAAAATTTTTGAGTAAAAAAATATTTAATTCAGCAACATTTTTAGAGAAAATGGGCAAACAATTGCATTTGATTTCGGCTACTTAGAACTCTTGTTCTTAAAATTAAAACAACAGGAATAAACTCCAGTTCAAAATGAATCTATTTCATGAATATTAAAAAAAAAATCAGGATTGGTCCCATCGTGAAAGTTGTTCATAATGATGAGTACAATGACCCCTTAAGAGGGACATTAAATTTCACCCTGTATAAGTTATGCTACCTTAGATCATGCTCAGTGTTCATCAGGTACATTTACGATTGCGTGGTCATTTACTTCGATAGATTACCGGTCAGCAAGCTAGTTCTAGGGCTTTCGTAGGTTGCTACGAAAGCCCAAAGCACCTGAGTGCGTGACTGAAAGTTATTCAATCTCGTCAAATAAAGGCAAGCGCATAACAGCTGCAGCGGCCCGCAATCCAATACCAAAAAAGTGCGGTGCAACCCGCCTGTAGTTGCGCCGCGATGGTTCATACAAAATCGATGATTTTAGCGTTGCGGTGCGGCCCGCTTAAATGTGCCTTAAATTTTGCCTTAAAACAACCAATAGGATGTTTTAGTATTTGAATTTTATTTGCAGTTCGGTTTCACTTCCAATGTGTTATGTGTCATTGAATAGATAGCTCAGTTCAGGAGAAATGTCGCAGCAGCGTAAATATTTGAGATGACTTTGTACTAACTATAATCGCAGCTGCTCCATATCATATTCACAAAGAAACTTAACATTTTGCTTATAAAAACAAACAAATTAACCCTCATCTTGATCAATCACCCGCCAGCATGCGCCACGCAACATTGAAGATATGCAATTAATATTATCATAATGAGCGCAGATCTCGTGCTACGAGCAATTTAAATGGCGACGTCATTGCCCGTCCAAATTAATATTCCGCTTTCAACTTTCGCGAAGGAAAAATATGAAAAACTAAATACGATTAAAGTGTGAAATAATGAAATAGAGACGTGTTAGTTGCACGCACTTGTGTTCCGTACACATAATATTATTGCAGACAGACTAATTACTGTTATGTAACTATAAATAGCTCCTTCGTTCGGCAAAGTTTTCCTCTGAAGAATTTTCAGACGTAATTTACCGAAGAGGTATATTCGGTTGGATCCACACTAGGATATAATATTATATTATATCTTGTACTGAAACAATTACAAAGCAAAACAATTAGATAAGAAAGTAAATATAGCCCAGCGTATTTCCTTCCTTGTAATAAATAAGTGAAAATAATTACACGAGAAATTAAATTACTCATCGCCGAACGGAACCCAGAATACTCCGGTGGTTAACTGTGAAAGGGAAACTGAGTGGCGACACGACATGTATACGCATTGTTAATATACAGTTTCGCGTATCATTGTGCAACTACCATTTATACAATTAATTATACCTACCAGTGTGCTCCGCCCCTCAGATGTTGAGCCTAGCGGTGTTTCAAAATTTTGAAGATTATGATGATTGTCTATTGTATTTTTTCAATATTGATGATTTTGATGACAAAATGTTGATGATTGTCTATTGTATTTTTTTTAAATATTGATGATTTTAAACATTTTAATTATTTAAAGATTGTGAATAATTGATATTATAATTGTTTATTTATGTGAATAATTGATATTTCATTTTAGTTAGAAACTAGATGCGCCCCGCGGTTTCACCCGCGTAAGTCTCGATCCCGTGGGAATATCGAGATAAAAAGTATCCTATGTGTTAATCCAGGTTATAAACTATCTGTTTGCCAAATTTCATCCAAATCCATTCAGCCGTTTTTGCGTGATTGAGTAACAAACATCCAAACGCACAAGCTTTCACATTTATACTATTAGTAGGATTTATAATAGTGTGTGTGATTATGGTGTCTATTATAATATTTAATTTTGGCTACTACACTCGCGACAATCTAAGAAGTCCGTTTTGACGTTTCGCTCTCGTACATGTAATAAAACGTTATGCCTTGAGAATCAGTTTTAAGCAATGTAGATAAGTCGTCGATTACAAACTCTCTAATCGATATGTCTCGAGAATCAGTACAAAAGAAAACAACTTTTTATTTCATCGCTACACAAAGCATTTTTATAGCTGTCAAAACGGACTTCTTAGATTGTCGCGAGTCTAACATAATTGTTAAGTAGGTATATCAGCAAAAATATTAATCTGGTGTCAGAATTAAAAAAACAAATAATATAAAAACAAAAACATATTTATACCATCTATTACCACTATGATCGTCACACCAGACAGCCACAATTAAATAAAGCAAGAGGCAATCCTCTTTGGTGTTGTATGCTGTTATAATAATATACAAATAGAAAATATAATTATGCAATTTAAATAAGAAAACTATACATGGAAAAGTAAATAAATATACAAATAAATAAATTAAATAGAAAATATCTTAGCGTTAACTTTTATTGCGTTAGTTAATGTAGTATCTGATAGCTATCAAGAATTTCACCACAAGTTTTCTAGCGTCATAATGAGCTAATCATAATCACTATTATTAATCTAAGAGCTAGCAAATGAACATAAAACTAGTAATAAAACAACTTGTTGGTTGATGATTAAACAGTTGCGGTACTTGTTATTTTAATATGCGGATGGATTTTGAGGTTATCGCCATTTTGTATCTGCATGTTGCGTAACGTTACACCTCAGGTACTTAAATTCTTTTAATAACATACGGCTCATATTTTAAATTTAAAATTGCAGTCAGTAGTCATTTTTGTGACTGTATGCTTTTAAATACGAGATCTAAATACGTATCAAAAGTTTACAAACTCCAGCATGCAGCTGATAATAATTTAATATCGCATAACGCCAGGAAGCCACGTCTACTAATTTACAAACGTGTCAGTGGTCTCACAATGATCAGTTTTTGACAGATATGCCATACAAAATCTGTCAAAAACTCACCATTAATCTGTCAAAAATTCACCATTGTGAGACCTGACACGTTTGCAAATTAGTAGACTTGGCCCCCTGGTCGTGCAGCTTGTAAAATTATGTTCCTGTTAAGTCTTTCACATTACAAAACCTAAAATATACTATTTTAAAATAAAAGTAACATAATTATTTTGCGAAACAAAAATGTAGAATAAAATTTAAACACACTATAAAAAGATAATTAATAAATTACGTCGTAAGATCCCAATGTAACCAAATCACACATCCAAAGACGAATGTGGTTCCTGTTGTGTATGTAGTACAAATTGTTTCTGCACGAAGTGTACAGCTTAGCTCTGTGCGTAATTGGCCGCCAATTAGATGGGAGGTAATAATGCACGCTTTTACGTTCATATTAGCAGAAGGTATGTGGCGCAAGCGCAACCACCTGTACTGGATCTAATCTACACGTTTCTTCATTGTGCACTACCTGCCTATATTCAACTGTATCCGTTATTATTGCATACTGGGTAATAATAACCCTGTTTAGTTACGTAGCTTCAGCCTGGCTTTTTGAAGTAACTTGAATTGAACTGTATAAGTCCTCACCAATTACTATACAGCCGCATGATTGCTCATACGGGCGACTCAGGTTCACGACACATAAATGAAATTGCACTTACACTAGATGACAATACAGTATGCAAGGGTAAACACCGTTGTAACTCAAACCATGGGTAGTTGACTTAAATATAAAAATAAATGACCCAGTAACAACAAAAAAAAACCTTATTTTCATTAAAAGATTTTAAAAAGTAAATATCCGTCACTGTCCCGATACTCATGGATACGCGTTCGAGAGACTGCGAAACAGCTGACGGCCGGTCATGTAACGTCCCGCGCGCCCCGCCCGCCCCCGCCAACCGCCGGCCGCGGCCGGTCGTCGCCCTTGCGTGTAGGGGAAATATTCTTGTGGAAAAATGTAGATATTCCTTAAAAAAAAAAGCTGTATTTTTCCATTGATTTTACGTTCTATAAATTAAACCAAACCACTGGTTTCAAGGATAACGGTGTTTACACTAACACCCTGTATAAGTGGCCACTTTAGTTTTGACCAGTTATTGGATCTCTGTACACGCGGTTATTTTGATAATTTAAAAGATTTCTGCATAATTATAAAAAAATATGAGTTCCTGTTCAATTAAATATTTTATTAAGAATTGCAGGGATCAATTTTAATTTATTATAAAATAACTAATAGCAATTCCAATCCCTGTCGGATAGAACAATAAATTCTCATAGGCGAAATTCAAATTCAAATAATTTATTGTGCATTTCTACTTTCCTAGAATCCTATTTTAGACGTCGATTTTATTGTTACCGACATTATTATTGCAAAACTGACTTGTGCATTACTATGTTTGAAACATTCGTCCTGACATTGTTCCATCGGTCAATCGGTGAGTCGTTTGCCTAGACGAAATCGGTATAGACAAAGACATTTATTCTAATGAACAATAAAAACTGTAGTCATAAATATACATTTATGCCATTTTTGCACAAAACATTTTGTCAACATCTAAAAACTAACTTAGTTACAAAAAATAAAATTAAGAGTGAAAGCAATTTATATTAAAGCTCTACACGAAGGAGTGTCAGACAAACTGGCGGCGAACCCTCGCAGATAAAAACAGACCTAATCTTGGGGCAAGTGTGCAATATTATGGGCCGAGGTTGTACGTGCTCTCAAGTGGTTTAATTCTGTTTGGTCCTCACTGTGCATGATCTCCATGACTAAGTGGTCACCGCGATGATCGATCAATTACCTAACGCCTTTGATCTTGATAACTGGTGGTAAAGTCTTGTTAACCAACCCATAAATAACGAAGCAAATCATTGTGGTTAAATTGTAACTAGAAGTACCTAAGAAAGTTCAAAAGCTTTTTGTTGCCAATCTTCCATATTGATTTTAAAGGCTCTTACATAGTGGCGCGATTTGTCGCACGACGCGACACCGCCGCATTGTTCGCCGTGAAGTTTTCTCAGAAATTGTTTTGTTAAAATTCGCGTCGCGCGACGAATCGCGCCAGTATGTGAGAGCCTTTATGCGAAGTACCTACAGAAAGTTTCGACTCTATAATCAAAAGCTATACATTAGGTTTATCTGATTAACAAAACGACTAATCGCATTATACTTTACTGAAATCGAAAAAGACTCCCAATGATAATGATGATAGGCTATAATAAAGCACCGACTACTTACTATCAAATATTCAACACTCACTCAAAAGCTAGATGAAATATTTTTATGGCAGATTTACACATGATTTTATTAATTCATCGCACGAATGAACAAGATATAAGAACCAAAAAAAAACTGCAATCATCTCACGCTATCTTTACTAGTAATCGGAAATCGTTTGCAATTATAGCAAACTGTATGAGCGTGTTATCAATTATAGCAAACTGTATGAGCGTGTTATCAATTATAGCAAACTGTACTGTATATGAGCGTGTTATCAGTTTTTATGTTATTTTGGCGCATCGTTCTGTCGGATTTAGGTATAGTCTTTCTAAAAATACGACTAATCTATCGATCGGCCTGCCGCTCTTGCCGAGGCCATATATTCTAGTTACAGATATTTATATGCAAGAAGCTTGTCGTCTGCTACCAAGTTTAATTACTAGACAATCTTTAGGGGCAAATAAAACAGTATTTTGGCCATGCATGACAATGGATGTATTATTGCATGATACATCCATTTGGCAACGTAAATGACCTTTTTGCCAAACAGTGAGACAGAGAAGGTGTTTGGTTCGATAGTCAGCAAACATCTTTTTCATACATTAAATAACTTTAATTCGAACTATACGAACGTAAACGAAGCAAAAATCCACTATAAATTCGAAAGTAACCGTCTGTCTGTCTGTATGTTACCAACCTTTACCACGCCTAAGCCACTGAACGGATTTCGACAAAATTTGGCAAGGAGATAGATGGCACCCTGGGGAAGGACATAGGCTACATTTTATCGACATACCGCGCGGGCGAAGCTACGGGCGGAAGCTAGTATTACGTATCTATAAGGATCGTAGCAGGTGGCGTTCTGTATTTTCTGCCCTCCCCTATGGGAAAACGGCGTAAGTTTATGTATGTATGTTGATCAACGGATTTGACTATCGTATAATTAAACCCCTATATTTATATACCCACGTATAATCATCATATCTTCAATGGAGTAACATTACACTACTTTTCATTTAGCTACGTAAATTTTTCGTAAGAATAATAATTCTTAGTAAAGATTCATTTTAATCTTATGAACGTCTTGCGTCAAATGAGATTGCTTTTACAATGTTACTTTTATTGCTGTTTACTAACAGTGTTGCTTAATATGAGATGTTTATGAAATATCAGCGGAAAACACACGGCTTGTCTAAAAAATATACTGAAATGTTCTCTCTTAAAATGAGTTCAGGATTAATAGTTTTTCTGCCTAGCCTTTTCCCAACTATGTTGGGGTCGGCTTCCAGTCTAACCGGATGCAGCTGAATACCAGTAATTTACATGGAGCGATTGCCTATCTGACCTCCACAACCCAGTAACTGAGTAATACGATAGCCCTTGGTAAACAGTGTAACAATTGTAGATAGGCCAATAAATAAATAAATAAATAAGACAGGTTGTCAGACTTTCAGGTGGAATTAAAGGATAACTAACTAGCCATTTTTTAAGTTGTGTAGTATTAGAAATTGTAATAAAAAAAGCCATGCACGATTTCTAATTAAGTTGTCTATCCTGGTTCATATACGCAGTCCATCACATCTCTTTTGACTTGCGCTGCATTCCTGCAAATAATGTTCTGATGGTTCCGATCCAGGTAATATTGTGTACATGACACATAAACAGCAAATACTTAGTTGTAATGTTCACCACGCTTATCGGTATTTACTAAGTGAACGATTTGAACACGGCCGTTGTTTTTACGTTCCCCGTGTGGCGTACTTTCTCTGCTTTCATCTCGACTTCGCTAGTAATTAACTGCTCTAGAATAATTTATTACTTACATTACAGTTGGACCAAGGCCGTCACGTAGAAGTCTAGTAACTCACTGATATCATCAACTTTTTGTAAGCTAAACAGACGCAGACAAAATAAAATGTATTTATAATTTATTGCTATAATTAAAAATAGAACATGTGGAGTACTGCAAATTAAATTAAACTGCAAATCTATGCTCTGATAGTGCTTTTCATTCATTTCAGTCAGTAAATTCAATAACCACAGCATAAATTAGACAGAACAGGAATGTGTAACACTAGCCATGAATCGTATATCCGGCTTGCATATATTCAAATCATATTGAAAGTATATTTATACTAGCTTCCGCCCGCGGCTTTGCCCGTGTGGTATGTCGATAAAAAGTAGCCTATGTCCTTTCTCAGGCTCTAGACTATCTGTGTACCAAATTTCATTTAAATCGGTTCTGTAGTTTTGGCATGAAAGCATGACAGACAGACAGTTACTTTTATAATATTAGTAAGTATATGTACCGACGATTACAGATCGCTCGCTCTGAAAAGTTTAACTAAGTATTTCGGCATCGATACGGCAGTCTTTATTTTTGTATGCAAAATAGCAATCACCTTGTGAACGGAGGCGCGTCGTAGGCTTGTCGTGATAAACACCAATAACACTGGTTCCTGCCCAGTTTGATACTTAGTAGAGCGATTGATTTGCACTCACTTCTCGCTTGTGCTCTCTTTATAATAACTTCGTGGAATCTGTTTATTTATAATTATTCTTAATGGCAGAAAAATTGTTACAGAACTTTCTACAGCAAGTAGTTCTAAATTGTGAAAGATAAATCTTCTGTTTCTATGTGCCTTAAACTATTCAAAATAGAGCTTTTAATTGATCGAAGTTCATGCGACGTCATTAGAATGATCTAAACAAGAAGGTGAGATTTAAAAAAAACTAATACTATAATTGTTTGTTAAAGGTAATCTCTGGAAGTACTGTAGAGATTTCAAAAATTCTTCCACCGATTGAAAGCTACACTATTGGCGAATGCCGTAGGATTTGTTTTATTTTTGTGTTGAAACACCCCCGTGTTTCACGAGTGTCGGGCAAAACCTAGTGTATTATAAATATCGTCTCTTATCTTGTCGTATTTATCTGTCTTCTTATTGTTTACTATAGTTTCATTGTGAGATGCAATCAATCACTGCGTATCGTCTGTTACTGCATCATCAATCAGGCCGCGTTGTCACGAGCGGTGCGCGCAGGCATCCCGTTCCGCTGGGCGCATTGATTGACGACACCCGGCGATTCAGTCATTTTCCTGCGATTTCCCTCGCCGGCCGCCGCCGCCGCACGCGCCGTCAGTCCGTCTGGTCAGCGAGCTAACACGCACCGCTCATTGTTCAATATTTTTTCTTTCGACGATGCATTTTGATATACAAAAATCTTCCTTCGAACTTCAATTCTTCCTTTATGGTGTTTCATAAAGTGTTGACCATTGTTCTCTCAAAGGATATTATGTGGTTATGTGATACTATGTGTGTTATGTGCTGTTGACTACGGATTATTATCATGTCTTTGGATATTATGTTTTTGACTAACGACAACTTGCGCCGCATGCGCAAGGAGCCGCAGGTCCTAGGCCTCCGTTATCGGGTATGATATGTTTTACATTTTAATTTATTTTTAACTTACAAAACTCATTTTGAAATGTTATAGATCTTTATCTGGTGTTTCGTTAACGCTACAATGGGCTTATATTCCTTTCTATTTAAATTCTTAATGAAATTCAGCGTTACTGAAATCGTAGTCAGAATTTACGGTGATTCAGTGCAGTACATGCATTCAATTTTATAGTAACATTTTTTGTTGTTGTAAATTAATAGTAAGTTTATCTGTGTAAGTACTTTCTTACGCTATATAAGTTCTTTTCACCAAACATCCCTACATACCTATTGCAACAAAACAGCATGTCTAAGAAATATTGCAATGCAACGTCGAATTTTCAATTGTTGTGTGTTGTTGTTGAGAATAGCTGATATGAAGAAAGTGGTAGTTTCTAGGTTGGATAATAATTGTTACTACTTTGGTATCGACCCAAGTGGAGTTATCAAGTCTCAGTTGTTGTAATTTAGGCGTTTAAATCAAAATTACAACTTAATATGTTAAAAAGTGGGTACTAGTAGGCAGGCACAGAGTGGTATATTTTATGTCGATTCTAGAATCCTAAGAGCCCTAGAGCTTTTTGCGGGTTTAGTGGTAAGAAACATTATCATCACATAATCAGCCTATAATGTTCCCACTGCTGGGACACAGGCCTCCTCTCTATGAGAGGGAGTGGGCCGTAATCCACCACGCGGGCCCAGTGCGGCTTGGTAGATGTCACATGTCTCCGAATTTTTGGTTCTAAGACATGCCGGTTTCCTCACGATGTTTTCCTTCACCGTTTTGAGAGCAGTGGTGATGAAATTATTTACACAAAGTAAAGCGCCTGTTAGAGTTCGAACCTACGACCTACAACTCGTAAGTCGCGGCCGTTACCACTGGGCCACCGCTGCTCTCATCATCACATTGGAACATAATTCGATAAGTTTGAACTGCAGCTCAAACGAACCGTTGACACTACAACCTGTCATTGCCCTTGGTCAAACTTGGTCAAAATTCATGTCTTATTCTACTTGTTTTAAAACTTTCCAGCGTCTGGCAAATTATAACAAAAATATAATGTGTCTGCAAATGCGGACACCGCCGCTTAACCACCTGCCGCCGTATCCGGATAATCAAAGCGCGTAGAAAATCTCATAATTGAACATTTATCGATCGACAATTTTCACATTAGTTCTTCCACCTGCTTTCGCTACCTAAAGGATGTCCGCTTAGATTTCGTTCATTATGTTACAGGGACTATCAAGTGGCGTGGAAAACGACCAAAACACCGCAAACCTACAACCGCCCGAGTTGTCACACAAGCGGCTATCGAACAGTTCTACCACCTCCAACCAGAGCTACGACTCGACTGTGGAGTACGCGGTGCCGAAGCACTCGTACAGCCAGCGCGGCGGCTCACTGCGCACCAACGACGTCAGCGACCTGTCCGACCTCACGCCCTACGGACAACAAAAGACCTCCAACCCCTTGTTCGGAGTCAACGCCGCGTCCCACTACGCGCCCGGCTCCGTACCCGCCCCGCAACACGAAGCCGTCAACGAACAAAACAAACACTACGAAAGAACGAGCTTACCCAACGGCGTCAGAAAAGCGCCCGAGGGACAGGACAATGACGTCATCAAAAACGAGGACGCGTTAGACGGTAGGAAAGAGCTCATAGTGAGCCCCAACCAGATCGCGATCACTGAAGGCGGCACCGCGACCTACACCACAGACAATAATGGTAAAATCAATGTTCATGTCACCGTCATGATTAACGCAGGTAATTATATGCATCCTTACGAACTCAAATTGACCGTAACAAGCACATCTAATATTCATACGTAACATATAGCACAGTTTATAACATATTGATCTGTAAAATTAATCTAACAGTTTTGCACAGTGATGGTATATAAATATAATGAAGGTTGGGACTGTGTGCCGGTTTCCAGAATTGATTCACTCTCGAGGATGCATATGAGGCAAGCAGTCTCTCATTGTAGTTGCATGCTGGTTAGCGTGTGGGTTCATTGTTCCTTTGTTGTGCTAGTCATTATTGGGATCTGTTTTAATTAGTTCACGTCAGTTTGTTTGAGTGCACGTATATTTTCTAAAACTGTCACTATTTATTGTTCTGTTACCTATCTGTTCTGTTCATTGCACTATTTCTTTTCGAGATCTTTCTGTTACGGTTTTTTTACGTTTATTATGTAATTTGTAGAAATGCTATAATGAAGAAGATAAGCATTTATTGTTTACTAACAATTCAATTAAAGTAACGCACCGCAATTTTGATTAAGAAACATGCTTATCTCATCAAATGTTAATGTTTTGTAGCGAACGTGCAAAGCTTTTTGGATAGTAATCAGTAGAGCGTGTTCCAGGAACTCTCGCAGATTTGAAAAAGCAGCGATCTCAGATAAGAACGAACGGCAGTCCGGTGGAGAGTAGCCTGGCGTCGACCAACAACCACAGCCTGAACTCGCTGTCGGAGGCGTCGAAGGCCGACATGCCGGTGCAGCACAACCCGCTGGCGCCCGGCGCCGTGCCGCGCTTCGCGGGACACACCAGCGACGTGCTCGGCGACTCGCGCGAGCGCAGGTGCTGTGTCATCATGTAGACTGTGTACTGTGTGTACTGCTGGCTACGATCGTATCCCGATAGATTTAAATCGGTCGGCAGCTGTATAAAGTGTGATGGTGGTAAGCGTACAAGTCTGATTGTCATTCCAAAATAATTTTTGAACGGCTTTTGGACCACCCGATCGATTGACTTTTTACGGTTAGCTATTGCCTAAGAATTTGTGATTTTCGCTTTGAAGAATTATTATTAGAAGAGATATTGTTTTTTTTTTTTTTTTTGTTAGCCCCGACTGACATGTGTTTTTGTTGCCCGTCAAAAAGTCAATCGACGGATCGGAGGTCCGGTAGAGAAAATAATAACCTAATATATTGAACGTTGCCGATAGAGTATTGCCATGTTTGCTCACAAAGCAAGGGCTTGCCAATGGCTGGAAAACAGTGTGATAGATATATAAGAGCTCAACAACTATTGTATTTAGTGTTAAGGAAACTATGCGGTTGCTAATATTTTAGTAATAGAATGAATCCTATATTGCAGTTATTGTCATATATTTAAGTATTGTATTCTAATAATTCTCGTCTTATATTTCCTGAACATTCCATTATTCGATTATATTTTGTTGAAATATTTTATTTTATTGTAAATAATTTAATTTCATTGTAAATTTGAATGTTACAGTATTCTTCGAGTGAAAATGTTTCCAATTATTTTTTAATGTTACATAAAATGCATAATAAGCATTTTGAACAGAACAAACCATAAATCGCAATAATACATAATAATCGTATCGATTGTTCGGAAGTGCCTCAAGTATTGGTCTTTAATGCTGATCTATGTATAACATAGTATAATTTAATTACTAAATACGATTTATTAATTACAAAACTAATAAATTATTTTTTATTAATATTAAGTAAATTATATATACTTTACGAGACAAAGTGAAACCTTATTTAATCTTGTAGTACAGCTGGAGTGTTGATGATATCCTAACTGAACGTAGCTGCGATAACTGCCTTAGTTTCATCGGACCACTCTATGGCAATAAACTAATATCACTAGATTTTTAACGGAGATGAACTTACTATTTAACATAGCTATACAGTAAAACTATTTTATCAGTGTCCCTCGGCAAACTTCGTGTTTCGTCACCAAGTGCAAAGGCAGCTGATAGAAATCCGACGACAGACGAAACCCGAAGTTTGCCGAGGGACATTAAGAAAATAGTTGTACTGTACTTTTATATACGTATAGTACTTTCTCAACTTTAACTTTTAGATATGCCATAATAATATTAAAAAATACAGGGTCAAAATCAATTAACTAGCGAAACTTCGTGGACATTATGGGTATCTATATCTAAACATGATAGAACAAAAAGTAAATTAATTTGAAGCAATCAATTGTACAGTAACAACACTACCAGCGGCCGTTGACCCTAAAAAAAAAGAACATCAAATATTTATCTATAATATATCATATTTGCTTATCGATACCCATCACGTAGTTTCGCTAGGTAATTTATTTTGACTCTGTTCATTCAGAGTTGTAGTATTCATTAGATTGAAATCTTTACAAAATTCGAACTTCTAAAACTTATTAGAACTACACTTTCTTTGCTTGTCTACCAACAAACTATAATATGTATTATATAACAAAATATTTTTTTATTCATTTACTTTCATACTAACTTTTTATCAAAATTGAGGTGTTTAAGTTTCAAGTTCAATGTTGACCTAAAGACTGGGTTTGTTAAGTAGGTTTTACATTTATTAGTAGTATACAGCCGACCGCATGTGCCACTACAATCGAAGGCTTAAAAAACACTGTTGTACCGTCAGCTACTGATGTGGTTAGACAGACCCTGGATCCATTCTCTAGGTTTCGTTTTGAAGAAGCTGTCTAGGGGGTGAAGGTCTGCACCACGACTTAACAATAGGGAATAAAACTGACAACTTTTGCCACGGGTGTCGCTTATATCGCTTGACTCACGAAAAATGTCACTAACTGTCAATGTCAAATAACATACAAATCTTGTTTACACAATACTTTGGACGGCATCTCTTATGTTATGTCAAAAGTAAAGCCTCGTTGTGTTGTATTCGGTTATTATAACTATGGAAATCATTAATTATTGACTCATGCCAACAAAAAATGTAACGGCTAAGATACGATAGATATTTCACAGCCTCCAAAAGTTATGTTTATGAGTCAAGCGATAGCAGCGCCACCTGCACATAGCTTTGCGATTTCTTTACCATATGGGTAGATGGGAAAGGAGTACAAAATTCCAGTTTCTACTTGCGCCAAGAGCCTGTTTTACACTTGCATTCTGGTCAACGAATAAGAGGCTTATGCAATTGTAACTAAAAATTTGGCTCTTTTTTTACTTAATATGTTGAAACTTGGCCCACCTTTGGAGGAATGTCATAAGTTAATTAATCGGTAAAATTAGATAAAACATTTTGGTATTCGATTCCATTTAATAATAACTTCATTCATTGAAAGTTTGTCACATTTTTGTTTACCGCCTCGTTGGTCTAGTGGTCGTAAGAGCTACTGCTGAGC
This sequence comes from Lithophane semibrunnea, assembly GCA_947363905.1. Lineage (NCBI taxonomy): Eukaryota > Metazoa > Arthropoda > Insecta > Lepidoptera > Noctuidae > Lithophane > Lithophane semibrunnea. The sequence continues at coordinate 11,890,844 of OX376201.1, forward strand.
ATGAGGGACCGGGTTCTATTCCCAGGTCGGGCAAAATGTTATTGGGATTTTTTTTCATCAGGAATTTCTCAGTAGTAACCCGGAGTTTTGATTTATGCCCGGTTGATGGCAATAGACTCGCTCCTATTACATGGAACTTAAACATAACTGGTGAAATGTGGGTGTACTTAGGGTACACCTCTGCTTAACCCTTCGGGGACTACAGGCGTGATGTTATATTATTGTTTTCATCTAACAAGTTATCTTTTTAAATCTTATGTAGTGGCACATGTTCTTCGGCGTTGCGTTTAAATTCAGAATACAGCTGACTGTTGACAGAGCGAGGGGGCCACGGCATTCGTGCTGGTAGTTTGTTTCACCGTCCGTATGTTACAGTGATGCACGAACTTTTATGTCTAAGATACAGTCGCCACATAGAATTAGAAAACCGTACAGAAACTGTCTGAAACTGCTATCGAAATTCACCTGTCGCTCCCCACTTGTTACGCGCCGTGTCTGGCCAAGCCAAACAGCTGTGTTGAACGTATGTTACAGATAGTGCCATCCACGAAGGCGCGCTTCACTCCGCGATTACTGTACTGTAAGCTGTACTTTAGTACGGAGCGGAGTGGGGCGCGTCTTCGTGGATGGCACTATATACGGCCTGAAACTGTAAGCAGTGGAGTTTTGCTTCTATACATTCTTATTCTATGCCCCTATCATAATTATTACTATTCAGTATTGGACAGCAGGCACGTTGTGCAAAACTTGATTGGTGACGTTAACACAATGATTCAGACAACGTGCCGGTTGTCAATACTGAATATGAATCATTCATTCACCTCGAAATTCGGGCTGCTCGGTGAACGATTAATGAAAAGGCGACAATCACGTATTAAAACCACTGCATCACCTGTAATATATGGATGTATAGTCGAGTGCCTTTTTCTTCTTTATTAGAGCTAAATACTCAATTTGTGCCAATATTTTTATATTTTGAAATTGCAAGCACAAGTTACTTTTAGATAAATAATATTCTAATACTTTGTTACCGGGAGTAATTAACACGTTCATGTACTTCATTTGAAAAACGTATGTTTTAAACACAATATGTAAGCAACTACAAATGATTGCTAATATTGAATGGCAGTACAATGACTAATTTGCGTTAACTAAATAGATAAATAAAATATTCGTGGTAACAGAGTGTGTGTTGATTAATTCCACCTTCTTTTTTTGTAAAGTGGTAACCCCCTATTTATAAAAAAAAAAACTTTTAGAACTAGGAAGTATTAGCAACTAACATATAGAAAATCTTTGTGGAATTTATGTTTTATAAAAATCCAGTGTTCATTGTCTGTGGTATACTTGTTAGGTGAATGTAGCAGATTGACATTCCGTTGTATAACTTCTTTTTAAATTTTATATTTATACAATGTAATATATTAAGCTTTTGGAGTCGTATTTATCATGTTTAGGCGTCATCATTTATAGTTCCCATCCAGTAGCAATTCATTCGTCCATATCGTAGTCATTAGTGTAGCTATTTGGTAGATTGATTATATCTTCAGTACTTAAAAAGTACTTAAAAGTATATGTATTTTATATAACTCGCGGAAACTGTCGTGAATATATCAAATATATGATTAACGTATACTGAAAAAATATATTAATATAAACATACAAACAAAGCAATACTGAATGGCCTTATAAGTAAGCACACTACATTTCATTTTTTTTATTTTGTAACAGTATTATTTATAAAAGCATTTTACGGGCGGCATTTTGTGATACTTATTAGTATTTGATAAATTTTTGGCAGACAAATACTTAATCTATGTTTTTTGTATATTATATGTTTATCAAATGATTAATTGTGCTCTGTGTTAGTTCATTATCTTTTTCGTAAGAACCTACGTGTGGGTTGTGAAGGCACCTTGTCTTGCCGAGAACAGTGAATAAAATACCAAGGATTAAATTAGTGACTAATCGTGCTTACATTTTTATAATTTGGCAGCGTTTACGAACGATTTTTTGTTTTGTTTTATCTTTCATAATACCTATTTGATTAAACAATGTAAGAATTTGAAATTCTAAGGTGTTACAAAATCAATACAGTTACAGATTAGAAAAGAATTTAGCTGAAGATTCGACATCGACTTTCAGCGATCACATGCATCTTGCAGTATTAGTATATAACATTATTTTAGTAAACTTAAAATTCTTAAAAATCTTTATAGCAATGCGGTTCTTATTAAAAAAGTATTCAATGTTTGCAGTAGGAATATAAACAGTGCCTGTTGTGTCTTGCCTTAGTAAAATTACTAACTCCTCTGTTGATATCTTATTGTTATTGTCACGTGATCCTATTGTACATAATTGTAGACAAATGTTTGTCGTATAATACTTTACATATTTTGTCGAATAAAACATTGTACTATATGATGATTGTTTATATCGAGTGGCAGCTGATTCCCACATACCTATGTATATAACTACTCGTTAGTGTAAGTAGTCACTGTTACGCTATTTATATAGTGACGTCACAACTGTTACGTTAATACAAGTGTTCTTCATGTTACTTAGTAGTGTAGTCGACCAGCATCACATTACATAATGTTGATTTTTTATATAAATATTCATTGATAGACCGTAGGTATCTCAGAACAAAAAATGTAATATATATTTCCGCCTAGGTATTTGAATACGTTAAACATAAGTATTTTAATACAAATGCGAAAGGAATTTAGTCATATTTGGAAGACCTAGAAGTAATGCAGTGTTACATAATTAACTATCAAATTAGTGACCTTGCCATTTCCATCTTGCCCTTGAAAATTCTTAACAACTAAATCTTAATAAAAAAAAAACATAAAAGTAAAATAGTTATTATTAACATAATAAAATGATAAATTCCTACTTCGGTCTCAAATAGTTTTCAAAAGTCATCCTCAGGCCCCAAATTGTCAATTCCCAAAGATAAGTTTCATATCAGAAACCCAGATTTTTACCAGTGATAAAATTACTCCGATATAATCGTCTATTATGTACTTATTTATGTACATGGTTATAAAATTGTTGTAGCGTGTTCAATGTGATGTATTGTATTATACTTATTTAGTGTTCTTTATTCAGTGGCATACAGGTGTTACAAGGTAGACTGTAAAAGTGTGTCCAAACATAAAGCGGCAATATTGCGCGGCTGCCGCGCGCGGCCTTGCGCGCTGTGATTGGACGACTGCCGCGCGCGAACGCTTGTCTACGTGCCGCGCACAAACATTTTTTCCTAACTAGAGCGCGCCAGAAATGGGTCCTGCAATAGCCGCGTGTTGCTGCCGTGCTCTTGTCGCTTAATTTTTGGACACACCTTAAAACTATCGTGTCCCGTAAATATAAAGTTGTGGTTATCGAAATAATGAATAATTTCAGACAAGTTGTAAGATAAGGATGAAATAAAAATCATTATGTATCTGGGGTTATTGTAACTCTCTTTTATTTTTATGTGGTACGATTGTGTACGGTCTTTATTTTCAAGGTCTTTGTACTTATAAAGCTGGTGATAGACACTACTGTTCAAGAATATCATGGGTACAATGTGATTTGCGTCAAATGGCGGGCCAAGTTTCAAATCTTGAAAGTTTCTTTGTACAGCTATTTCGTATTCGTATTATGGGGCTGGAATCCAATGATAACATGTTCTGGCCAATGCTGAAACATAAGAAACGACTAATTATTTATGTCAGTATTCAGTCCATGTTTTTTTTCTACGTACATTTGTTAGAAACGGTATTGATTTGTTATCTAATCCCGGGACATTCAAGATTGTGACTTGACGCTATCTTGACTGTAATGTACAATTAAATAATGCAAAGTAGATGCAAGTATTTTGTTTGTTAAAAAATAAGATAATTTGATCCTTTTTTATTTATGTTTCTAATTACTTCTTTAAATGAGGATGATGCGATTCTTCTATGCCCGCTAAACAGTAGTGTAAAATAAATTATCTGGAACATTAATAAATCGTTTGTTTAAATCAACTAACATGTTTTATTTCTATAATGTTTGCCAACTTTTTGGCTAACCTTCCGCGTTAGGTATAGACCGATAAAAAAAACTATCTGTCAAGGTTTTTTTTTTAATTTGTGGCGGTCTTTCTCTTTAGAAGGACTCATGACATGAATAATAAATATTCATCTATTTTCTCTTTCAAATAATACGCTTTTTGGACCCTTGGCTTCAGATAAAAACGTAGAACAAGAAAAGATATTAGAAAACAATATCAGAAAATCAAATGTTTGAAAATTCAGGAGGTTTTGTATTTAAATGAATGTTATTGATTCATCAAGCGGCGGGCAATCCGCCGGTTCGCGACAGACACGCGGCCGCCGCCGCGGGCAAGGTTACCCAACGTGTACGTCGCGAAACTGACGCACACAAACTATCTCATCAGTTTAACTGTACCTAAACAGCAGGTTTTTAACTACTGAGTTTATTTATTGGAAAAATATCTGTACATTATCTTCGCAGAGGAACCCCCTAGCTGCTGGTTGTGTGAAAAAGCTACGTTTTCATCAAGCAAATATTTCACACAGTGCGACACAGTGTGCTGTTGGAAAATCGAAGAAGGATTGCGGTGGCAAGGTAACGTTGGCTAGTATTGGCTGCGTCACTTGCGTCAGTGTTCGCCGGACCGCCACAGCTCGCCGACGCGTCGCGGCCTCACTCGTCACTTAGCGATCTATATCACGCGGAAATCTAACAAAACCTAAAATTATCTTCAAGTAAATATTATTATTCTTCAGGTCCTCAACAAGGTGCACGTCTAGCCCTCTGGGTAGCTCTTATTGTGCATGTTGAGATTTATCAAAACTTTCTGCACCATGAAGCCACCAGTTAATGTGAGTAATTTTGTATTATTATGTAGTTTTAAAATAGTTTTTTATATGCATGCGAATTCGTAGTAACCACCCACTCAAAATTGTGTTCAGATCGTTGTGTTTTTTTTTGTTACATATACTTACACAATAGTGTTGTACCTAGTTATGCAATATATTTTTAGCGTGTGTGGGTACTTAAGTACTGATTGAATTAAGTTTGACATTTTCAGATATGTTTAGGTAATTCATAACCTTAGTATAGTTTATGATACCGACTTTCCATTTTCTGGAATTTTGAAAATCATTACAATAATCAATAATCATGCTATGTTAATGATGACTTTTATTTATTTTATTATTTACGTACACACAGTAAAATACATAACGACTTTTATTTACTACTACTACTTTTCCTACACTTTTATATTTTCGAAGAATTCGAAAGATTCGATTTTTTTTATTTCTTGCGAAGGTTTCTTTACTTAACTAAGGGCAAATTTCACCAAACTTTTATACAGAGTATAAGTCTTATCCTGCGAATAAATTTTAAATTTTTGACAGTTTTCCATACAAAAACTGTCAGACGCCATTTTTATTCCACGGATAAAAGATATCTGACTTTGGTAAAATCAGCCCTAAGTATTTCAAATCCTGGTTTAATTCTTTCTTGATATTATCGAATGTGCTGTGATACACCTTTGAACTAGGTATTTTGTTTTGGTTTTGAAATCCGGTTGTATGCCATGTTTATGGGGCTTCTCATAGTAGTAAAGTTTGTATAATTGATCGCAATACCCATTGATGTCGAAAAAAACTTCCATGTCGATTACACTTACTTATTTCAAATCCGACCGAAGATTCATTACTTACTTAGTAAAAAAAAACCTGTCTGTACCCAACTTCTTGATTGGACAAACCGTTAAGTTATGCAGACAAGATATCATCAACCATTGATTGGGATGGGAGGTACGACAAGGCACCGTTAGTAGGAAAGTGCCTAAATTATATTCATTCAGCTTTATTCACTGCTGGGACACAGGTCTCCTCTCTTCGAGAGGTGGGGTGTAATCTACTACGCGGGCCCAGTGCGGGTTGGTAGATGTCACATGTCTTCGAATTTTTGGTTCTAGGGTATGCCGGTTTCCTCACGATGTTTTCCTTCACCGTCGTCGCAGCACAGCGGCGCGGCGCCCGGCGTCGAACGGTTCGCGTATTGTATTTTTAAACTCGTGATAACTTCGAAATTAAATGTCCGATTCGAATGAATTAAAAAGTATTTTACTGCTACATAAATACCCTTGATGTTAAAACTATTTATTTGAATAAGAATTAATATAATGTTGACAAAACTCCTTCACAAATAATGCATTAATTTCTAACAAATTTGATTACCACCAAAAGGTTATAGTGAGTCAATCTTAAAAGATAGACATATGCTGTCGCGGACTTTTTTTTAGAACTTTTAAAGAGGAACAACTCCATCATACATGATATTTGCGTAACTTAAACCGTTTACGCAGCGCACGCAACGGAAGCTCTCAACAAGGAATATTTTTTTCCCGTTTTTGCAACATTTTTCATTTATGCTCCGCTCCTATTGGTCGTAGCGTGATGTTATATAACCTTCCTCGGTAAATGGACTATCCAACACAAAAAGACTTTCAATTCCAACCAGTAGTTCCTGAGATTAGCGCGTTCAAACAAACAAGCAAACTCTTCAGCTTTATAATATTGGTATAGATTAGTATAGTATAGATAGATTCCATAAAATATGAGGCGTTATAGTTAATTTAGTCTGTCTCTATCCTACATGACGTCACCGTTTGAGAGCAGTGGTGATGAAATTATTTAAAGAAAGTAAAGCGCCTGTCTGGTTTTACCCACGACCTACAACTCGTAAATCGGGGCCACCGAGTATAGAGAAGGTCGGGGCCGTTACCACTGGGCTACCGCTGCTCTATTTTCATAGAGTTTGAGAGGAGGTGTACCTAATTACCTATCACACCAATTATGTTCAAAGTCCCATGTAATAGGGGGCGAGCCTATTGCCACAAACCGAGCTTAAATCCAGACTCTGGGCACAAATCCAGACTCCGGGGTCAATACTGGTAGCTAATAAATTAGGTTAATAATAAAAATTCCCCCCTTGTATTATCCGGAGACAACTGCATCATATTTCACTTCAGTTCCTAAGACCTGATCGAAATCAGGATTCAACGCCCAGTAATTTCATGGGTACTTAAATTGTTTTTTTTTTCATACTTGTTATCAAGTACCTCTCAATCTGCCTAGCCTTTTCCCAACTATACTGGGGTCAGCTTCCAGTCTAACCGGATGCAGCTGAATACCTAACTTCTATTGCTTCCAATTAATTTATACATTTAGGTATTTAATGTCTTAACAATAAGAATGCTTCTTTTTTCCGACAGAAATATAAATTTTCGTTATTGCAATGTTTTGTTTCTGTACATCTTTGGTATCGGTATAAACCATCACGCTGCACGTTAGAAATTACTGTTCAAATAAGGATGTAGACCATTTTCTAACCCATAAATAGATTTCTGTTCGGAGTAATATGGATCTGCGACTTAGGTGCACCATTTTTCAATCTTCATTCAATCATCTGCACATTTTCAACCAATCACAGCAGTTAACGCGCGCTGGACAATTAGTCACAATAATTTTCGTTCGAGGAACTTACTTGTGGTTTTTCGTTTAACGACAAATTGGGGTAACAAAAATTTTACTCTGCCAATCATTTAAAACGCTGAGCAAACGAGGGCCATTATATGTCCACGGACAATTTGGAATCTTATGGAAATCCTGGGAGTCTTATTTGCCCTACGTCTGAGTTATTGCATAGATCGCGGACAAATTGTCCGAGGTAAATTGTCCATCATCTGCTCTGCGCCTTAAAGTTGCTCAGCATCTTGTCAAAAAGCTGTTGCGAAAATAATCGACTTGACAGGTTGAAATTCTGGTAGATCTCGCCTGATTGATTTCTTAGAACAAATCTAGTCTCTTCTAAATTCATACCACTAATTAGTTATAATTTATAGCTTTGTATTGACTGATCGCAGCACCCACGGCGAGCGCATAATTAACAGACAATTACGCCGTTCCTTGAGGGGTCCATTGATAACATTCACTACGCAGTTATTCTATTGTTTTTGAATGGTCATCTTTGTTGATTATGACCTTTTGACTGTTGATAAAATGTTATGAATACTTAAGTTATGAATAAACTCGTCCATGAGGTTGTAGTAGCATTGCAATATCATTGTTTTGTGTTACCTACTTATGTTGACTTTCGTTGTCTTCTAAATATTCATCACAAAAGCAACAATCAAACTAGATCAATTACAACATCCCCTTAACAGTTTTCAAATGACGCCCTGATCATGACGTCAATCATCTAGATAGAATAAATACAGCAATAAAAAGTACCTACCTAAACTTGAAATGATGAAATTATTTTTGTGGACATACCTACTGGATACAGACATAATAAATTTTCCGAATAATCTACATATAGGTGTTATACTATTTTGCTTATTTTTTTTAGGTAGGTAAGTACTTATTAGTTATCAATAGGACTACATTCTACAATATTCATTCTGCCTAGCCTTTTCCCAACTATGTTGGGGTTGGAGTCTAACCGGATGCAGCTGAATACCAGTATTTTACATGGAGCGACTGCCTATCTACAATAATTCCTTAATATTTCTTATGCCCACCCGTATCCTATCCCAATTTTTCGGAGTTCGGTGCTGTCGGTGCAGCAATCCTCCTCCCCCCACCTCGATTTTACTTTCGTCACAGTAATAATTCACCCTCTGTCTACCCATATTATTTTTTACATTATCTCTGGTCACTTATATACCATAAATAATTCGGCATGTCTTCGTCCATCCACACTCTTCTCCAGACTCTCCAGTCACCTCAGTATTTCACCCCTTACCTGGCCATATCACCCTTCGCACAACCTAACTAATCAATTATTATTCGCCCAGGCCGCTCTGCTGCACGATGTCGACATCCCAACAAAGAAGGCGACGTTCGGCATGGGCTGCTTCTGGTCCAATGACTCGCTGTTCGGCGTCACTCCGGGGGTGATCCGAACGAGAGTCGGCTACTCTGGCGGTACCACTAAGAACCCACATTATAGGAGCATGTGAGTATATTCTGCTATATTGAATTATATTGTTGGACGTACCTACCTCGAAGGCTTCTATAAGCTTTATCTACACTGGTCCGGGTCTTCCTTTCTTTCCCTGTCCAAACACTGATTCTGGACGGCCCCGAGCCGTAAAGCCCGAAAAAACGTGATAATTTGAACCGACATAGGAATTTATTCGTTGCGACATTTGAATCACATGCATTTTACTTTGCTTCATTGTAACCACACGAAGACGCCGACATTTTCCTTGCCAATAGTTTCTAAATCCATTACTGTGTTCACAGAGGAGTGTGCCATTCAAGATTAATTTCAGTAACATCAATGGCCAATCAAGGTTCTCCCAAAAGGACGCCATTGTTTATAGACCTACCTGATTCGAATCAACGACAAACATCCTATATGCGACAGTTCGAGGTCCTGTCTACACTGCTTTATACTATTTTTCCTCATCATTTTTTAGTGGACTAGCAACAACCATTATTCTCCTCACACCATAGCTTCTTCTGCCAGCCCTTGCTTGCCCACGTTACTTGTTGTTTTCTTCTGCTCTAGCAACCGTCGTCGTAATGATCCTCACACAATTCATCCATCTTTTGTTTGGTTTCCCTTGCCTCTATATGCCAACTTTTTGCATACAGTACCTAATCTACTACCTATACTTATATGCCCTTTTTTTACGGTAATCATAGTTTTTTAACCTTGGAAATGTGAACTATTTATTCCAGTATTTTTCCATGGAAACTTTATTTCCAACTTCTTTAAATACATTTTATGAATACCTTTCCTTGTACCTAGTTTATCCTCTCGAGAGGTTTTATCATAGATTAAGTATAGTACTTAATTACCCTTTGATCATTAAGTGAAGCATATTTTATGCCCGATAAGTACCAGCGAAGGGTATTAATGGATTAATTATGTAGTTAAGTACCATCATTGCTGATTGTGGAAAGCATTGTATTATGACTGAATAGGATGAAAGGATTATGTAGTTGGAGAAATTGACAGTCATCGTATTAGAAAAGTGTATTGTAGGTAAGGTACCTATGTACCTAATGTCATTAAGTGTTTCGGATTAGAAAGGAAAGGAATCGTGATAAGTAATTATTAAATATTTTATCTTTTGTGACTGTTGTAACACCGACGAGTCCAATTCAAAGAGACGCTTGTTTATTTTTTTACCTCTTCAAATTAATATTTTCATTAGAATACTGAAGATTTCAATTAAAAGCCCATTGGTATTTTTCTTTAGGTAAGTATTGATATTAATTACTTATAAATATAATAATTTCCATAAGTAAGTAATCTAAAATGCGACTGGTCGGATTTAAGTAATCTATTAAACCTTGCAAATTATATTTACTTAGAAGTGTGAAACGACTTAGCAAAAATTTCTTTTTTTTATATTTAATTATTAAAAATTCATGGCTGAAGTTAAAATGAGAACTATAAAATTTTAACTTTTAAATATGAGAACTATTAAATTAGGTATCTCGATTAAAGATAATTCTTTTATTAAGACAAAATAAATCTGTTCATTTGTTTCCGGGAATTCCCAGCTGGGGAATTTGGTTAGGCCATAGAAATATAAAAAACATGCTTATCAATGGGCTAGGCACTAGGTTAGTTAGTAGAACAATCCTACTAAGAAAAAGTCGACCTATAAGAAACGTAACATTCACTCATAACCATAAGTCATAAATAGACAAAGCCGTAGTAGGTCTTCTAAACAACTGTGATATCTAAACACGTGTAAGCAGATACTATTCACTTTTACTATCATCTTCATAAATGCATAAGTACTGCGTAGGTAATTACGTAGTGTTTCACGGCTTGTGTCGTCGTCAACTCGTCATCCGTTCAGTTCACTGATCTTCATTCTTTGTTGATTTGCGCGAAATCTGGTTGTGAATGTAAGAATGCAGCATCTGTTTTTGGCCCATATCAAAATCTATCACAACTTCCCTGCCCTTTATCTTAATTATTCGAAGTTACCGCAGCATGTCAATGTCTACCATACATAGAGAGGTATCTATCTATCAGCTAAGTATCACTTTTCAAATCCTTTCAAGCCATATCCATCTTTCACACAATTCATCGATATTTTCTTTAATCTTTGGGACTAAGTTTGGGACCTACCTACTTATTCATTGATTTTATATCCTTCAACCTAACCCTATCAACATTTTACAATAGGTAACGTATCTACCTAGAAAGTGTAGGTGTAGAAATAACATTCGTCCGACTTCTTGTCTGAAGGACGCAAAGCGATCGATACAGTGTTGGGTAGTTACCTAAATAAGTCAAAGGTCAATAAGAAAGTGGAGCTTGAAACGGGTCAATCTGCATAACCTTTTCCCAACTACGTTGAGGTCGGCTTCTAGTCTAACCGGATGCAGTGCAGCTGAATACCATTATTTTACATGGGGAAACTGCCTATCTGACCTCCACAACCTGGTAACTGGGTAATAAGATACGGTAAGATGTCCCCTTGGTAAGACTGGTTGTCTGACGACCCGCAGGTATCGACTGTCAAAGACACAAGAATTACCGGGTGCTTGTGAAAAATAATATGATTCATAATTATATCTAGCAGTTCAAAAATACTGTAGGTAGATACCTAGAAGAATGGCTACCCTTTAAAACTGGCTTACTCAGCAATTTCAGAAATGAAAACGCAAAATTTCACTTTCACACGTAGGCGCTATCTTCATCGAAATTAGAATTTAAATCGCTTTATCAATGACGTGAATGAGTCACTGAATTCGCATTAACCTTGACAGAGGCAAACGCGATAGATAAATCAATATGACTTGCACGGTTATATGTAGGTAAGCCAAGCAAATGGCAAGTACCTAAGTACCTACATAGGTACCAAATTACTTAGTTTTTTTTTTTCTCCGACTGTTAATTTTTTTTTCCTTAATTTTGTCAGTTTAAAATATAGGTACTTACGTTTTTTTTTTCAAATTGCGTCGTATAGAGGACGTTACGAACATATGTATAATATTTTATTCTTTCGATAAGAGATTGTCTGAAAAACTTGCCCCAAATGTGTAATAAAACATTAAAAATTAAGTATTATGTTACGTTTTACTACCACGCTCGTGTAAATTTAGCGATCAAATTAAACGTAAATAAGCGATTAGAAAATTAGTATTTGACATGCTTATGTATGAGTCATTAATGAGCCTTTGGCTATTAGATCACGGATCGACTGACAAATTCTCTTGAAAAGATAATTTCAATAGGTCACAGCATCGGGCAGTTCAAGATCCAATAAACTCGGAAAGTAGGTTATAGAATTGTCACTTCAATCTTTTCCTGAACTCAATCTTTTCCTTTTGAGACAGCAGTCCGCTGTCTCAAAATCTCGCAGCTGAATTCATCCTACACGTTACGTTGTCTGTTCATTTATTTATCACTTTTGTCATAGTATTCTATTATCTGTGCTTTTGTCAATGTTCATCAGGCCTCGCTTCCTTCCGTTATCATGTAATAAACGTTAGATAGGGTCAAAGATAAAATTAAATGCCAAGGGATTATTACGTCACATGATAATCATCACGAGATTAATAAAAAGTAATTAAGTAAATGACAATCAATTCACTTGTCTCACAAAATAGATAATAGAACAGCTTGTCTTGTTGACGAAAGTAAAAGGAGTATGTAAGGATTCTTTCTTATATCTATGGTAAGGATCGTTCCAGGTGGCGCTCTGTAGTTTCTGCCTACCCCCAAGGGAAGAAGACGCGTGTTTATGTGTGTGCATGTAATCTGTCTTGTCATTGAACCTACATTTTAAAATTGTTTCCTATAATAGTTGCGCCTAATTTGTTGATAGCGAGAGCCAAGGTTAGCGGCCCCGGCGCGTGCGCAAGGCCAAGGCGCCTCGCGTCACTCGCGTGTTCACACAAACTAGAGACGTTATTTATAAAATAAAAAAAACGTGATTTAGTGTACACGTGTTTAAGAAAACTGAAACGCCTTCGCTCAATATTATTGCTATGCTATTAAAAATGATAGCAATGGGTATTGAGCTACATAAACACTCCATTAGGCTACTCCAATGGGAGAGAAAACTATTTCTCTTCTACTTAGTACTGTTTGTCCTGATGGCGCCATCTATGTATTTCGTTTCCCGTTCGTAGGTACTATAATAAAATCCCATTCGAGGCTCCTCTTTCATAAATTATCTGGGCATGGTCCTCGTTCTTTGTCTTGTACCTGTTTGACGCCATTATTTGCCTGAAAACATGTAGCGATAAATATTACGTGACCTATCAATTACCAAAGATAAATAAATACTATCAATCAAGCTAAATGAATAAGCATTATGAAGTTTTAAAATTATGACAATGATCTTTTCGTTTTCAGTGGCGACCACACAGAGGTGATCGAGTTGGACTTTGACCCAAAAACAGTCACCTATGTAGATCTCCTGGATATGTTCTGGGCGAACCACGAGTATGGACTAACTACCAAGCTAAAGAGACAGGTAATGATTAAAAACTCTTTTTGAAATGATGAGGAGGAACGAGAAGTCCTCTGGCAAGATTGGGGGGAATTTCACCAATGAAACTGTTTGCGATCAGCACATCTAAACCTCGTTCAAGTGCCAGTGTCCACAAAGTGGATTAATGACACTGACAGTTGATTGTGTTCAATTTCGTTGATGAAATTCGTCTTTAAAATATTAGAAACGTAATCTAATAGAACCAAAACTTGTTAAAGCTAAGTGTGAGTCGTTTAGCACACGCACTCGAATCAGCTTGACAAGCAGGATCGCGATAAATGCAGGATATCTTTTGTAGGAATTGGCGAAAACAGGCCCAATATCAGATTTGGAACCCTAAAAATTTAACGAATTATTGAAAAAATTGTGGACGTTATTCTGCTAAGATGGGACGATAAACATTCTCCGACTCATCTATTTTTGTATGTCGCGTGATTGATTAGATAACATTTAATAACCTAAACAAAGAAAATCTGGCGTTACGTTGGAGTCATCAGAAATAGTTATTGATGAAGTAAACAATAACATGAGCCAATGGTGTAGGCACCATATTTTTAATTATGAGGTATATACTACACGTGAGTGCAAAGACAAATCGTCCGTGGCCAAAAATTTGTCAAATGACGCGTCGACTGATTTATGAATTTACTACGTTTTAGTACCCTTGTAGAAATTAACAGAAGACACCTTATTTATCGTAAAACGTTTCTAACAGGCCGAATTAACTTAATGTCCAATTTTATTTAAATCTACCTATCTTATCTTAAAAAAAAGTATAATCATAATTACTGCAATAATTTATACACGTGTTTCATGCTCTGGCAAATCGCTTAATCCAAAGGCGCTAGTCACATTGACATTCAAACTTTGTAGATACTTTAATTATTTAAATACAGTGCTTTTGTTTTCATTTATTTAATGTTATTTGTTATACAGTACCAGTCCTTGATCTTATACCACGACGAGGAACAGCGCTTGGCAGCGGAGGCCTCCTACAAACAGACGCAGGAGCGCTGCAACGATCAGCTGCGTACTGAGATCGCACCTGCCGGGCCCTTCTACCCCGCTGAAGAGTAAGTATATATACAAACATTCTGCCCCGTTGGTCGCGTCCCCTGGCTGGAGGCCCTGAGTGTACCTAGTAGCTTAAGGCAGCCACAGGAAAGTCCGGTTAAATAGTTACGATTTTCATCTAAAATCAACTATGAGATGCCCAAGTTAAAAAAAAAAACCGTTGGTCGCGTGGTCGCAAACGCGACTGCTGAACGTGGTGTCCTGGGTTCGATTCTCGGGCCGGGCAAATGGAATGTTATTGGATTTTTCCATTAGGAATTTCGTAGTAACAGCCCGGAGTTTGGAAGTTGGCGGTGGACCCCCGTGTCTCGGTGCGCACGTTAAGCCGTTGGTCCTGCGCCTGATCTCTCTCCGGTCGTGTCGAATTGCCGTCCCATCGGACTACGAGAGTGAGGGAAGAGAGAGTACACCTGTGTCTACGCACACACTTGTGCACTATAATATCTGGCGCTATAATATTTGGCGCAAGCCGTTGTAACTAATTATAGATAAATAAATAAATCTCCCGCGCCGAAGGCTAGCCTCCGTTGAGATTGGCCGCCGTGGCTGAAATACGGTCTGGAGGACTATATATACAAACACATACGTAAACTTACGCATTTTCTTATGGGGGTAGGCACAAACTACAGAACGCCTGACACGATATTTGCATACGTTTACGTTAATCGATAAACGTTGCGAGTACTACGCACCTGACCTTTTTGAAGAAAATCACCAAAAAGGTCAGTGTACGTATGTTAGTAATTTAAGCTTAAGCTACGGTTTCCTAGAAGACCGGTGGGCGAACTCAATGACCGCTGTGTGGGAAAATGATGACAGCGGCAAAGAATTAAATCGTTAGATTCGCCCTACCTCTGCCAGGGTTGTGGGAAAATCCGAAAGGGATACCGGGACCTTGGCAACAGGCAACTGAAGGAACACGGGTGGGTTTTAGTCAGTAAAAGTCTGACACGCGCTTCCGCTCCGCCCAGAGCGGGAGAAGTCATTTGATGATTTCCAAACCTCAAAAAAAAAAAAAAGATTTGGCCTGCCTTGTCAAAAGATAGTCTCTTTTCTGTTTCGTTTTGACACCTCTGACACACAAATCATGCAGTGACACTTGTTTGTCATGGAAATGCTATCTAATAATGGGTGAGCTCACTCTTCTTAGTATTTTTTTAATGATGTCTTTATGATTTCATACTTCACGTGGAAAACATAAAATATTCAAAGTAGTAGGTAATAACAAAAACTATTTTCTTCAACTTTTTACCTACAAAGACAAACCTATATACATGGGCGACCTACCTGCAACCTAAAAAGTTGCCATTCATACAAATATTAATGGGAATCCGCGACATCACACGGATAGTAATGACATACGTAGGTACCTAATAAAAATATACCTTGCTGACGCGACTAGCAGTAGCAACAACCTTAGAATATTTAACGTGGGCACGCCTAGCAATACATACATAACCGTCAATTATTGCAATAATCAGGCCATGGTCCACTCCTTGCTAACGTCCCATGTATGCATCGGGACTAATTTCAATTCCGCACATCGGTTTTCCTCTCAATCAAAGCAATCAAGATTGATAATATTGACATTATTATTGGCTATTCTAAAAATAGACGGTCTTCGCCTTTGAGGTCACGGTAATAGGGAATATGCATGTGATTCAAATAAGGGTCAACAATTTTTTTATAAACTAATAGGTATTACTTTAGAATTATGCCTCCATCAATATTTTTGAATAAATTTTATTTTGAGCGAAAAGTGTTTTTTTTTAAAGTGCCAATAATTCTAATAATTGAAAAGCTACGCTATTGGTCAGAACGAATGTGACGTAACAATCTATGATAACAATCAAAATGTCAATGTGTTTTGTAGGAGTATTCGACATTGACTTGACACTTGTTTGTTTGTTGTCATAGACTGTGACGTCACCACACCAAGCGCCAAATGGAGGGCGTTTAAAAAGCCCGGGTTGGTTGGCTAATTTTAACTTTTTTGTTTTAAGTCCTTAAAATTGCTTTTTTGCCGTCGATGTTTTTTAAACTATTATTTGGCCATGTAAACTATCGAATAAAAATATATAAAAAATACACGCATATTCCTTATTGGGTTGAGTTGGAAATGTGCAAAGTCCAGAAAGTGTTTCGATATAAAACGATCGATACTATATCTCATAAATTGTAATGTAGTCGACCGTAACTTTTGGGGGATCGTACCCCTCAAAATAGGATAGTGGTAGTCGAGTTAACGCCCCTAATCCAAATAATACTCTATTCAAATATTAAGTCCATTGACATAAATAGGTAGCACATTAAATTGTAAGTAAACTGAAGTGTTTGAACTGTGACGTGAGTGTGAGATCATATCAATCAAGCCAATATTCAAGTACGTTGGACTGGTCAAATCAAGAGAATCGATTTATTGATTTTCTTGCAGCGCAATTGAGTGATCAAAAGATCGATAATAGACACGTGCTCATATTTCTCTACTGATTTATAATGATTATTACTGATTGATACTTGAGTAGGGTCATCATCATTGTTAGTCTGTGTATACACTTAAAATATGTATATCCGTATCAATTATTATTATTAAAGTATGGTTTAAAGTAAGATTAGACCTGCGATTTTCCTTTTCTTGTTTACAATATACAGGGCGTCCCACGGATATGCCACATGGAGGGAAAGTACCTTGAATATTGTAGATGGAACATTTTACTGAAAGAAGACATTATTTTAATTGAAAAAAAACAATTTAAACTGCATCCATAGATATTTAAATACTTACATGGTTGGACCGGGAATCGAACCCGTTGCATGAGAAAAATAATCATCCTGTAGCTTTATCATACCGATCGAAAGGCTTCATCATAAGGATATTTTTTTGCTAAATAACATAGTGTCACAAATAAGAATTTTAATATTTAATGTGAAATTTTGTTCGACTCTGTATTCAACAGGAAGGGACTAATTTTGAGCATTTGATAAATTGATTAACTTTGTATTAAAAATGTTAAAATTGCTGGGCTTCCTTATATTTGTGACACTATGTTATTTAGCAAAAAATAGTCCTTATGATAAAGCCTTTCGATCGGTATGATAAAGCTACAGGGTGATTATTTTTCTCATGTAACGAGTTCGATTCCCGGATCAACCATGTAATTATTTAAATATCTATGAATGCAGTTTAAATTGTTTTTTAAATTCAAATAATGTCTTCTTTCAGTAAAATATTCCATCTACAATATTCAAAGTACTTTCTCTCCATGTGGCATATCCGTGGGACGCCCTGTATAATGTTAATTTATCTTTTATTTACCATTGTAATTGTTTGTCTAACCAATTTTTTTTTTCTCCGCAGCTACCACCAGAAATACAGACTACAAGGCCACAAAGACCTGTGCCGTAGCCTCGGCCTGGACTCGTCAAAGCTGCAGACTTCGCACTTAGCAGCTAGACTAAACGGCTACCTAGTTGGAGTGGGGGGCAGAACACAGTTTGAGCAAGAAGTTCAGGCTCTAGGATTAAGTGAGAAGCAAGCCGAGTATGTACGACGAGAACTTGAGCGCAACGAGGGTGGCGGTCTGGCCTGCTAGCTGCATTCACAGGGTTATGATAAAAATTCATGGCATGGGTTTTTAACACCTGGTTCCCATGACAACGCAAGCTGACTCACGCGTCCGAAGAGTGCGCCTACAGATTCTTAACCCTAATACACTCTACAGCCATAGAACATGAACAAACGGCGTCGTGGGTCGAATTTTTGTCCTGGGAACTAGGCTAAATAGGTGTCTATTTTGTGCTGAAACAACAATGTTTTAGCACTTTAAAATTGTTAGGAAATTCAGTATAGATTTATTTTACATTAAGCTGCAGGCGGCTTCGCTCCCGGATGCTTCATATAGAAATAATAAGCGTAAAAAGGGTTTTAAACTCGATCTTTCATATACTCTAGACTAGAAATCGCCCTTAATGGAAAAACAAACAATGTATGATCCCATTAAGGTTCATTGTTTGTATTTTTTTATGTTGACAAAAAGCTCAAAGTAGCCATCCTGGTATGAATAACAACAATACAGCATTTTGAACTTAGTTGATATTTATTGCTTAGTTATAGTTGTAAGATTTTTATTATTAAGTAACAATGTTAGTTATTAGAATCTTATATCTCATTATTATCATTATGTATTGGCCATAAAATGAATTGTTTAATTATTATTTGCTTCGACCTCACTTTCATAGTTCAGTATTGTTTTTTTTGAAAATAAATAATTAATTTTATCTCATGAATGATACACCTATGTATCGCGTATTGTTATGTTTAGTGATATTAAGATTATAAAAGTATTTTCTCACTTTTGGATGTTTTAATTACTTAATCCTAAAAAATCTATGGAGTCAGAAGTCAAAATATCATAAAAAGCAAATTAAATTCTATTAAAAATAAATTTACATAGCTTAGCTTATGTCAGTCATACATTTTTGCCTTTTCATCATCGATATCGCTGATAGAATGTCACTTTGTCTAGGTAGCTTGCAATCTACAGTGGCAGGAGTGTCACTGACTCACCACCACTGGCAGGGCCACTATCAGGGATTTTAATTTTGATTAGGTACACAAAAAATTAATCGAAGTTTGTCGCCAAATATCAGAATTTGTCGGTCACTGGTTCAAAAGCTATAAGCGTTTATAGGTGGCCGATCTGGAGAGTCTCCCCAGCAAGGCCACATTTATATCTCAAAAACTAGGGCACCTAGCGAAGATCTGTTTTCTCCCATAATTTATCGACAATTTGTCGCCAAATTACAGATTCAGTCGAGTCTTAGTTTAGGAGATATAATGAGTTCAATTAGTAAGGTATAGTCCAAGAGCTAGATCGAAGAGTTCACGAAAAATTGCCAATAAAAAATATTTCTATTAATAATATGTGTAATATACTTCTAGTTTTATCGGTCTAAAGTCCTTAGAAATGTCCGAGAGACATAAATTCT
Source organism: Lithophane semibrunnea (assembly GCA_947363905.1). NCBI lineage: Eukaryota > Metazoa > Arthropoda > Insecta > Lepidoptera > Noctuidae > Lithophane > Lithophane semibrunnea. The sequence goes on from OX376201.1 coordinate 11,910,456, forward strand.
CAAATTAAATGCATGTTTTCATGTTTTAAATTACTAGGTTAGAGTGGCTTAAACTTCTTTGAAAACATTAAATCCTTGTTCTTGGTCTATTTGGTGTTAAGATGTACAGTCGCATGCAACTGTTTTACCAGTTTACAATGTTAGCCACACAACAAAAAAGTTAAATATTTATGGGAAATGGCGGCTGGTTTTATATTTTTTCCGCTAGCGATGCACGCACGGGTGTAAATATAGGCACTGGTAATACCGCTAAACAGCCTATATAAAAATATAATAATGTTAATAATACATAATACGCAATTGGGGTTAGGGTAGTTAACAATATAGACTGAAATTGCCACAGACAATATAAACCCTTATTTATTAGTACAGATAAGAGTATAATTCCGCGCGAACGCAGTGGCACACGGGTAGGCCAGCGCGGTTCGTCGGGGCGGGTCAAGTGGCCTGCGCGCGTGCCATCCGCGGTCTTACCGGAAAAAAGCGCAAGTCTGCTCGGTGGTAATTTGAGAATGCTCATTTATTAGTAGGATAGTTCATACTAATTCAATGTATCCCACAGACGATTAGTTATGGTAAAAAAAAAAATCCATGGGCGTGCATGGGACTTTTTTTACCTTAACTAAAAGATAACTAAGCGAACGCCGACGCACCGCGCCGGTGACGTGAAGCAAGGGAAACCCTCGTTCTATCTCACTCTTTTCCCCGTTTTTGTATTTGCGGAATACTTATAATAGAGATAACAATAACACTCGAGTTCGTAACTATTTATAATAAGTTCCACGTACTTTAATTAAACTGGCTGACTTTAACTTACGTGACGGGCAACTCGTTCTAAGTAGCTCGTCTGTACACGCGCATCTAACTCTTTCTTATTTACCGTAAATTTACGGTTATTCACTTAGTCGCTGGCAGATAATCTGCCAGCGACTAAGTGGTAAATGCACATTGTGTTATATAATTCAATAATTACATATATTTTTTATTATAGGTAATGAATTTGTTTATAGGTAATGAGCTTTCCTTGGTGGTTGAAATTATAGAATAAGTATATATTAAACAAACATTCCTCCATAAGACGTCATAGATACTGTCTAGAAACTACATAAAGTATTTTGTACTTGCTTGTACCACTGTATGGGGAAATTGAATTCTTTAATATCTTTTGAACCAGTGACCGACAAATTCTGATATTTGGCGACAAGTTGCGACAAATTGGCGACAAATTATGGGAGAAAACAGATCTTCGCTAGGTGCCCTAGTTTTTGAGATATAAATGTGGCCCTGCTGGGGAGACTCTCTCCAGATCGGCCACCTACAACCCCTTATATCTTTTGAACCAGTGACCGACAAATTCTGATATTTGGCGACAAATTTCGACAAATTAGCGACAAATTTTTTGTGTAATCAAAATTAAAATCCCTGATGGTGGCCCTGCCAGAGACAGTGACACGTGGCAGGAACTAAAAAACCCTTACTTGTTTAGCCGATCCATGTATAGGTATTGTAAGATGTTTGCGATGGCATGACAAACATCATAGTGTACGTGTTTATTAGAATATAATATTTTCATTTTAATCCAAATAAAGTTAATGTATTGTCACCTAGGTAAAATTCATGTGTAGGTAGGTTTAGAACATTTATTATTATACATTTTATGAGGTACTTCTATTCAAACACACAAGTAAATAAGAACACTTTTAATATATAATATTTGGCATCATGTATTTTTGCTGTAGCTGTAGGTAATTCGTAAACAAAATATAACATTGGAAAATTCCATATAGAACCACTAGCGCCATCTAGTGACATATAACTTTAAGCTGAAGCAAAAAATATTTCAAAATACGCATCTTTTCAGTACTCTTAATAATAATTGCGTACTATAAACTAATTACTAACGACAATAAAGTCCACTATATTACTAATACAAGATTACCTTATCAGCATGGATATGTAACCTTTGTTTTCAATGTATTGTTCTTTTTTTAAACTGCCCCTTCAAACTATTATCTATAGTCTTTCTTTAAAATCTAAATCAAGTCAATATTCAACTGTCTGATACAGCAGATAAAATTCAGCTGAGAACCATTTACTAACTGTCACTGAGATCACTGTTATTGACTATTTCACTATTTCCTGTGCATCTACTCAGCAGTAGTCCATCCAACTCATACATGATCTCTTGCCTCTCAGTTTCTGAGAACTGCCTTAGCCTTTTCGCCAGTAGCCTCCCATATAAGTCGCAGTCATCTTCCTCTTTTGGACTTGGTACACTCTGCCTTTTAGAATTTTTTAAAGCCTGATTTAACGTATTGAAAGCGTTAGTCATTTCTTTGCTGACTTCTTGTAATTCTAGAGGGAGGTTTGAAGAATATCTATGCTTTACTAAGCGTAGTTTAGGTTTGATATCTGTCTTCTTTTCTGAGCTGGAGTCTAGGTTGTCTTCATCTTCTTGTTCATCCAGCTCATCAGTGGCATCTAGTTCCTGTCTGAATGATGTTGATGCCTGAAAACAATACAACACAAAAGAGGTTTATTAATAATTAGAGAAATAACGACGCGCCTGGGTCACGGGCTTGATTCAAAAAGCAGATGGTACTCCTGGACACTGCACGCATCGTGAGGTGGTTCCTCTCTCTAGAGCCCCGACCACCTGGGAGCCTGATTCTGATGCCGATGGGCTACTATTTATTATTTGTTTTAATGTTTTTTATAAAAATATTTAAAAAAGTAAGAAATATGTATTTAAAAAGAAATAATATATGCAATAGTAAATTATTACACTAAATTAAGTAGGTAACTATCATAATCAGCCATGTTCCCCCTGCTGGGACACAGGCCTCCGCTCTTTGAGAAGGGCTGTAATCTACCACAGGGGCCCAGTGTGGGCTGGTTGGTAGATGTTGCATGTCTTCGAATTTTTGGTTCTAGGACATGACTGGTTTTCTCATAATGTGTTTCGTCATTCCGTTTTGAGAGCAGTGGTTAAAGTAATTATTAAATATAGTTATTTTAATAATTACTTTACAACCATATTAATTAGTTAGTAGGTACTAACTTTAATTAATATGGTTGTATTATTCAAACTTTATTTAGAAGGCAGAGAGAGATGTTAAACACTATGAACTTTTATTCAGCAGATGTTTGAAGACTTTCCGGTGTATCAAACATATTAAACTGCCCAAAACTAAAATGCAAAATTATATTCTTGATACTTACATAGGAATCTGAACCTGGTGGCTCATAGACATCTTTTAAGAATGACTCTAGTGGCTCATAAAATATCCAGATTGGTTTATAGACTTCATCCTCATTGGCTCTTATAGACTGCAATATTTTCTTGTAATGTAATCGGAAAGCGGTCATCAGGGTTTCTTTCTTTTTCTTCAGTTCGGCAACCGGGATCTGCATGCCATATTCTAAGCGGTTCCATGCTTCTTGCACCTGTGGTGAGTTTGATTTAATTTAGAACATTGCTATAATGGCGAGTCTGATATTTTATTAGCCAGTTTATTTTTAAATGTTCATTTTTCGCGCCAGTGTGATCTAAAATTTGGTTACTTATTGGCATTCTGTAGACGAAAGTTTCCGTGCAAAATTTTAAATCTTGGTTAAAAAGAAGCTAGAAAAGTACAAATTGTTTTCAGGTTTTTAAAAAGAGAAAAAGACCGGCTTTCCGCCTCCAGTTCGAATTTCCTTACCTTAGTTCTATCTTTGTAGTGTTCATGTTTTGGATACCAAATTAATGTTTCTCTTTTATATAAGTCAATGAATTTGAAAGTCTCTTCGTTTGACCACGACATTGTTAATTATTTAGTTGTAAACAATGTTTAATTCCAATAAATGCGTTCATTTTCGTAAGTACACGGCCAGTGAGAGTGACAAATTGAACCAATGCAATTGCAATGGGCCATTGTGTAAACACATCGCAATCGATGCGCCAACATTTTACTAGTGAATGTGAGCACAAAAAACTACATTTATTTCCAGTTGATCAAATCCATATTAACACATTCCTCGACTTCATTCATAGATTTTTTGTTGCCAATCGCCATTCGCCATTACCACATTACCGGCAAATGTGACTTAATGTGATCGCGGATCGCCCATCATCAAAATTCATCATAAAATACAATACATAGAGATAAAATTATCGGGTATCCCATTCCATCCACTCAGATTGTCTACAAAATTGTCTATTGAGATCAGTGATACCAGATAACAAACTTCAATATTCCACCTAAAAAGAAAAAATAAATCTCTTTATAATCTTAACTATAGCTTTTTAAGGTACTCAAGGTAATCAAGTCTAAAATCTTAACCTAAACCAGTCAAACTATTAGATTTTTTCTATTAGCTGTGGTTGAAAAAAGCAAGTTTAATTACACCTATTATTCAAGGAAATCACAAATCCCTAAATATCGCAACTTTCTAACGAAATAATTCAATTGATGATCTACGTGTTCCAGGATTGTGTTAGAGATGTTATAAAAGAAAAGGAAGTGAAGTGCAATGGCAGAAAGAGAAGATCATCCCGTGACTCCGTGATGGATTATTGTTAAGTACTTATAATTGCACATAGACATTGTTGAAAAATAAAAATATCTTTTTATTTTGTTTTTGCAGTACTGTGTTTACTTGCGCAGATTATGGCAAATCTTACTGCTATGGCAACACAAACAGAAAATAAACACAGATAATAACATAACCATAGACTAAATAAAACAGTACTGAAGGTTAGTTGGTTCTCTGCATTTCAGAAAATAAATGGCGCAAGTAATACAATGTATAGTTCTAGCTGTTTCTAAAAACCTCTGAAAAGTTACCAACATTTTTTTATTATGGTCGCAAGAGTTATGGAGAATTAAACCAAGCAGTTTTCGTCTTAGGTTTTTTGTGACTAGTATGACTAGTTACATAAATAAAACTTTTTAACTGGTGCTAGTTCACAAAATCACGACAGATGTCGCACATCAATCGTTGATTCAAAACTAAAAATAGTAGAACACTTTTGAATTTTTCTATATTTTGACACATTAGCAATCGAAAATAGAGTGACTCGTAATCAAGTAGTTTGTAAACCTGCAAGTTGTAATGTTATGTCAATAGTGAGACATGAGGTTGAGGCACGGATTGATTGAGGTTCATTCGTGAATCGACTTTCGGAGAACCATGTTATAGCTAAAGTAATATCATTACCTACCTACCAATTAAATGCAAAAAATAAAATAGGACTAACCTATCTATAATTGTCTCCAAAATAAAACAAAACTAGAAGTAATTTCATTGTATTATAAGTACCTACAAGTAGGTAGGTACCTACATAAACAATGTTATTTTCCAGGACGTAGGTAGTAGGTAGTTAACATTCAGCTAATGAGAAATTATTATTGAAGATAATTAAAAAACAAACGAACACTAAGAAGGTTTGAACACGTTTATTTTATTAGAAAACGACTAAGTGCCCATTTTCTGCCTCGTAAACGCTTATTTCCTTCATAAATAATAATTATTACAACTGACTCATTCTTTTCTACTTTGTTGGCTTGGACCGAAGACGTGTTCCTTTTTAATATAAATGTACTAGCTGCGCCCCGCGGTTTCACCCGCGTAAGTCTCGATCCCGTGGGAATATCGGTATAGAAAGTATCCTATGTGTTAATCCAGGTTATAAACTATCTGTTTGCCACATCCAAATCCATTCAGTAGTTTTAACGTGAAAGAGTAACAAACATCCATCCATCCATCCATACCTACTTACAAACTTTCGCGTTTAAAATATTAGTTAGAAGTTAGATATTAGCTAGATAGTTAGATGATCATCATGACCGCGCTGAAGAGACGGATATTAATTATCTAATCGTAGACAGAAGGACGCCATCATGCCATCATTAGCATTACCCTCGAGTCAAGAACGGGGGCTGCAGCTCGATATTCATGGCGATAGCCATACAATCGAATTCGGTCGCAAAGTCCTTATGGCGATCGCTACCTATTTCGAGACTGTAGCCCCTGGACATGGACACCCATGGCCCACGACGGCAGGAGAAAAAGGTTCATTCCTGGAACCAAACGATATTGATACCTACTAAATACCTACCTTATCTTCCAGATGAGGCTGACGATGATGATTGATGAGGATAATATTCTACCGTGGGAAAAGAATAGCCCTAGTCATGAGGTAGGTACTTACCTACCTAATGTTGGTACTAGTAAATGCAACTGGTTTATGTAATATAGGTATCACCTTATCACCACTTGAGGGGTCTCAATAGCCGTCTGATCTAAGCTTATTTATGGATTGTACCCCAAACTTTAAGTTTGGAGAGCAGTGCATACTATTGCATCATCATAAGAGCCATTGTTGTATACATTGTTTAGGGTTCCGTACACAAAGGGTAAAACGGGACCCTATTACTAAGGCTCCGCTGTCTGTCTGTCACCAGGCTGCATTTCATGAACCGTGATAGTTAGACACTTGAAATTTTCACAGATGTATTTCTGTTGTCGCTATAACAACAAATACTAAAAAACAGAACAAAATAAATATTTAAGGGGGCTCCCATACAACAAACTTGATTTTTTTGCTCGATATTGATAACGGCAATTTAGGTAGACGCTTGAAATATTCAATTATGGAACAGTTTAATGTTTTTTACCGACTTCAAAAAAGGAGGAGGTACTACGTTCGGATGATTGTTTTTTTTTTTTTTTTTTTTATGTATGTTCACCGATTACTCCGCCGTTTGTGAACCGATTTTGAAAATTCTTTTTTAGTTCGAAAGGGTATACTCCCGAGATGGTCCCATATAAATTTTATTAAGTTTGCTTGCGTAGTTTTTGAGCTAGCTTCAATATTACGTATTTTTCCCACAGTCTATGTAGACGATATAATTATTAGACTCCTTCACTGTTATTTACATAGCAGGTAGTAACTTGTGTGGGGTAGGTACACCACTAAAAAGTGAAAAATTAAAACTTTTTACAAAAAAAAACAACCGACTTCAAAAAAAACACTAAAAAAGTGAAAAATAACTTTAATTTCGGAAGTCGGTGGCAAAAAACGAAAATTAAAAAGCAAAGACACCGATTTCCGAAATTAAAGTTATTTTTCACTTTTTTAGTGTTTTTTTTGAAGTCGGTTGTTTTTTTTGTAAAAAGTTTTAATTAGTCCATCATTCGCCAACATCCATACTACGTTGAATACACCGGTTCTCGTCCGATCACCGAAGTTAAGCAACATCGGGCGCGGTCAGTACTTGGATGGGTTGGTTTATATCGTTTTACTTTTTTAAAGAAAATTTTCAATGGCAGGTTGCTAAAAATATAGGTATTTAGGGATGTTACTCCATTGTGACCACATTTTAGCCAACAAGTAGGTATTATTATGAAGACACGAGCGAGTGTTCATTTGTTAATCAAATGGCGAGTCACTGGCCGCTAGATGGCCGCCTGTCGAAGTCTACGTCGTGAAAAAAAATTATTTATTACCCAATCAATGCTTTATTCACGTTCATTTCCACGTGAAAATAGATCGGATAGTGGATGGTGTTAATCAATAGACAACACGACTTGGTATTTATTTAAATGAAGTTATACTTAGGGCTGATTTTACCAAAGTCTTCAGATATGTTTTAACCGTGGAATAAAAATGGCGTCTGACAGTTTTTGTATGGAAAAACTGTCAAAAATTCAAAATTTATTCGCAGGTTATGACTTATACTCGGTATAAAAGTTTGGTGAAATTCGCCCTTAGTAAAATAAGCTTTAAATTGGTAGGTTGGTAGATGTATTTAAAGAATTATAATACATCTCTCTAAGTTGGTATTCTTCCCTAAGAACTTTTCCATACATAAGAGATTTGTTCGTATGGAAATCACATTTTTTGCAATGGCCGGCCTGGCCGGCAAAAAAACTCTGACACACCACAAGTCAAAGAAGAAGAAGAATGCGAAAGTGAGTTTATATCTTTGTTACGCTGTCACGCTAAAACGGCTGAACGGATTTGGATGAAATTTGGCTCATCGCTAGACCATGACCAGTACCCTATTGCATAAAACATTTTCAATTTTCTGAGTGTTTTGAAGGATATTACTAATCCATTGCTATGCATAGGTTTGAAAAATTCGTCTGCTCAACAACGTAAATAACGCAATGAACGTGTGTGAACTGTCAAAGTGAAACCAATTGGTATCAATCGTAATTTTAAGTGTGTTACGCAATTGGGTACTACTTTTGATCCCGATATTTCCACGGAATCGAGACTTATGCGGGTGAAACCGCGGAGCGCAGCTAGTTAAATAATATTTTAAGATTAACAGTTGTACGATAGGTACAGCTACAAGAACCGTTATTTAAGAGATACAACCGATTCATATATTCATATGTATACTATACAAATACAGAATGTAGGTATCTACGCACATTTTCTGTTTTCTCCTTTAACATTATGTGCCTTTGTAATCGATACAATGTAAATTATATATTATTGTGGCGTAACTATCAACGAACCTACTTAGTTACTATATAAAAGAGATATCAACTTATTTAGCATATCTAAGTATTAACTGCATTAAATCGTCAAATAACTTTGCCGCTCTGAAGTCAGGCTGCGCATGGGCGCTGGCAAGCGCGTTACTTTTTTAAAAGTAAAATTGACTACTGCGCAGTCATTTGTAGCCTACTTCAGAGCGGCAAAGTTATTTGACGCGAACTGTACCTACACCTACTTTAATTTAGGTACTAACCGTTAAAATCAATTCCATAAATAGTGACTAAGTATCGTTAAAAACCAAAAAATCTGAACAAGGCAACAGCTGTTATCTAGGTCTACTTGAAATCGAGAACACTTGACAATAGAGCAACTTTCGTTAGGAAACACTTATATGGTACAGTTCGCGTCAAATAACTTTGCCGCTTTGAAGTACCTAGGCTACAAATGACTGCGCAGTTGTCAATCTTCTTACATAAAAAACATAGTAGCGCGCATGCGCAGCCAAACTTCAGAGCGGCAAAGTTATTTGACGCAAACTGTATAAGATTCGTAAAAAGAACATAGGTACGTGTATCGTGTAAGGATTTTTTTTTTCACGCATTAGTATACATGTTATGAGTTTCACGATGAACGTTTAGTATGACGACGGGTAGAATCACCCCCTTGATGTATGCAGGGGTGTCTAAATCGCTACTCTGTATAAAGGAAAGTTTATGGCGATACCATCGTTTTACGTTCATTTCTAACACGATGGTAACTCCACAAACCTTCAATTAGATACTGAAATGGCACGGTAGATATTATAGTGCACAAGTGTGTGCGCAGACACAGGTGCACTCTATCTTCCCTCACTCTCATATTACAATGGGACGGCAATCCGACACGACTGTAGAGAGATCAGGCGTTGTTACTAAGAAATTCCTAATGGAAAAACCCATAACACTGTTCCCGACCCGGGAATCGAACCTAGGTTTTTGCGATGTAGCTCAGTTCCTGCAAATCATCATAAGGACAGTCTTGGAAAACATGGAACATATCTTCTTCTTTTCGGGTGGTTAGTGACTAACCTGGTGTCAGAGTTTTAAAGCAGCCCAGGGCCTCTGACTTGGCGTCACATGCCGTCAAGAAATATTTCTCTGGCATGCCGGTTTCCTCACGATGTTTTCCTTCACCATTTATAAAGCAAGTGATAATTATTATAGAATACGCACATGAATCCAAAAAGTCAGAGATGCGTGCCTTGGGTTCGAACTCGAGACTTATGACTTGGCAGTCGCACGGTCACACCACTAGGCTATCACTGCTTACATTTATACCGTATACATTTATACCGTTTGCAAAAAAAACGGGCACCTTAACAGTCATTGGCTTTTGTATGGATAATATTAATATTTTTACTATGTCATTAGCATAAATGACTAGTAATTTGTTATAATCAATAAGAATATAGTTTTTTGGCAATTTTACTAGCTCTTATTGCTTTTTCTGCCATTAGGTACAATCGACACAAAGATATCACTTTTAAGTCATAATAAGGCTGGATTATGCGACAAAAATAAATTATTCTACTAAAAATAACGAGAAGTTAGTTTTAGTTGCCAGGATAACCTTCTAACCGCAAACCTGCAAAATGTTAGTAAAAGTCACAAACGGAAAACGGTATTATTATTGTTTTTAAACAAAAGTTTCGAATTTGGAATTAACTTTTTTTCTTACCCAGACTCTTTATTAAGTGCCAGTAACATAGTTTGGCTATTAAAACCTCTTTACAACTAAATGATTACCAATAATGTACAAAAATCAAAACCGCCCGTTTTCTTTACCTTCCTATAGCATCAGAATAATACCTAATCAAAACTGGATGAATTCAGCTTGATAGCAACCTGCATGCAAGTGCAAATCGGCACCAACTGCAAGACAATGTGTCAGCAACTATGTACTATGATATAGGTAAACTAGGTATCTACGTCTCATCGATAAATAAAGAATCTACGTTGTTTGTGTGGGTACATACGTTACTTTACTGGTTAATCAGTGGTCAGAGGCATTAGTATGACCATTTCGATCTGCTTCACTACTAACGAAGAATACGTATTGTTTATGCTCGTAACGTAGTAAACTGCGTTATTTTCTCTAATGATTGTTAACGTTGTTTTTAACGATAGCAAAAAGTGAATCTTGTTTACCAAACCGCGTTCTGCAAGTGAAGAAACCCATATGGACTGTGCATTGTTTCCCAGCTTTGATTTAACCATTCCCGAATATTATTTTGCTGAACGAAACCAGTATTTTCAAGATGTTCATGACAAAATGTTTACGCTACTGATTGAAATAAGCCAGTCCATTCTGTCTAAAGAGGTTAGTATAATTTACTAACAAACAAACAGCTCGTAAATACATACTGGAGTAGGTACTACTGACCTCGTTATTGAAAAGGGTGTAACGAACACCAATATTTACCAAAGTCATTATGAAGGGTGATTGGCATTGCCCTCAATGTACCAATGGTGTTCGTTCATAGCTAAATAATTACCAGCGAGATGTTTTTTACCATGAACGACAAACATTTAGCTAGCTCTCGTGTGAAGGTAAAAATAATGGTGTAGGCTACCTTCACACGACACAAACAACTGCAGCCTTGTTTGCAATATCTCATTTGAAAATGAAAATGCATTTTTAAATGTATTTTTTCTATTTTTTTTTTTATGTCACACTGCCAAATATGTTAAAGCTCCACTTACTTCAGGCACTGTGCCTGACGTGACAGCTAATGAGTTAACCATAATCAACATAAATGCCTAACACCTACAGCACGCCTTGTTTCCCCGAAGGCTTGGGCAGAGGTATACCTATAAACAAAAAACAAACACTATCAATAAAAGCTTTGTGCTTGTAGTGAGAAAAAAAAAAATAAATAAATAAATCAAAAATAAAATATATACTTATAGTAAATATACAAAACAAAAATATTTTCTCGTATATTCTTAAGGGAAATCCCGAACATTGTTCAATACCTATAATATCCGTATTCAACAATGTTCGGGATTTTTGAATAACATTGACAATAGTTCAAAAATCCCAACTATTAATAAATATTACTATTGTCAATATTATTCAAAAGTCTCCTAATAACAATCACGTGAATATTCGCATATTTCAGTGAGCATTATTTAAAACAAATCATATTCCAAGAGCTGAGTGAGTGATAATGGAGCTATTTGAAGAGCTCACTTTACTAAATTCTGCGTACAAAGAAACCGCGATATTTGTTTTTAAGTGGCACTTTTAACTCGGATGAATGAGGATTTTTACCCAGTTAATGTAATGTCATCAAAATAGTAGGTACTTACCTATGTCTATTTTTGAATATTAGGTATTCAAATGACTGCTACAGTGTGAAGTCATTACCTAATCAAAGAGGATAATAGGTATAGCAAAAAGCATTTTATTTTTAATTTTCGAAATTCTTTCTTAAATCTGATAAGAAAAATATTTCTTTGTGTTATTGAACGCTTATAGAAATATTTTTCTTATCAGACTTAGTTACAGCAGCGTTATATTAGTCACTGTAGAAAAACCGGGTAAAATGGCTTGCACTCATACGATAACCTAAGTATTTTATTTATCTAAAAAACGAGCATATTTTTCTTTATAGGTAGGTAATTCCCGCCTTATCACCATATTATTTTTATACAGTATGTAGGTATTTTAGTAACTATTTCTAATAGATTTTCCAGCGCCATCGAAAACAACGAATTATTTATAAATAATCAATTATCAGAAATTAGGTTACTGTTACTGGGTTGTGGAGGTCAGATCGGCAGTCGCTCCATGTAAAATACTGGTATTCAGCTACATCCGGTTAGACTGGAAGCTGACCCCAATATAGTTGGGAAAAGGCTAGGCAGATTGATTTTTGAATCAATTATCAGAAATACCTTCGATTAGGTACCTAGATGTTATGTCAAGTTCTAAAACAGGTACGCATGAAACATGAGTCATACATACTACTCATAAATATCATTCATAAAAAACGAAGACGGTTTAAGTACCTACATGACTTTTTATCAGATTATAGTTCATTCGCAAAAAATGGGATTATACAGGTTGGCCCGTCCAAAGATAAACAAAAGATTTATTTATTGTTTCTTTCTAAAAAAATAATGTTTTATGTCAAGAGTCATCATCTCATCTGCCTAGCCTTTTCCCAACTATGTTGGAATCGGCTTCCAGTCTAACCGGATGCAGCTGAATACCAGTATTTTATATGGACCGACTGCCTATCTGACCTCCACAACCCAGTAACTGGGTAATACGATACCCCTTGGCAAGAATGGTTGTCAGACTTTCGGGCTTCTAACGACCCGTAACGACTGTCAAAGATCCACAAATGACAGCCGGGACCAACGGCTTTTAAGGCAAGGGACAATTTCCCAAAAAAGATTAAAAATCGTCTAGTTCCTAAACTATAAGTAATCGCTGAACATAAGTACACGTAGGGATGTTTCAGGAAGCCCTTGGCGAGAGGCTTCAATTTTTTTTTCTTTGAACCTCCTTTCTCGTGCTATGCAACCCTTTGTAGTTTATTTAGGTAGTGAAGCAAGTTATCATATTTCTTAGAAGTAATACTGTAGCTAAGCTAGAGAACTTTTTCCTGCTCCAATGTTTTCCTTATAACAACACCATTTGAGCAATGGGTAAACCATGTGATGTGAGAGATATTAATATGTACAGCATGATGTGGTTTGCATATAATGATATAGGCTATGTATTATATCATTTTACATAACTAACTACGTATGTTGACGCTAGATCTAAATATGTGCTGACAAGGTAAATACACAGCTATCGATCAGGGCAATTTGATAGGCAACTACCTAAATTATATTCAATAATTTACAAATAATTTTTCCCTTTATCTCATGGATGGTTGTTGTTTGCAAGACAAAAATGCATGAAAAAGGTGAAAAAAGAGTTATGCGGGTTGCAGACCAAGAGTTAAGCTAAGTTTGTTTATAAGTTGAGTTCGTAAACTCACTTGACCTAAGTTTTCACGGTGAGATTTTTACAGAATGGCACTATACTTCACTACAGAATTGCTATTCTGTAACCATCTCACCATGAAATCTTAGGTGAAGTGAGCGTGGAGTGAGCTGTCATTGTCATCGATGCTAAGGCAGTAACAGTTCACTTCAAGCACAGTTGAGTTCGTAAACTCACTTGACCTAAGTTTTCACGGTGAAATTTTTACATTATACCACAACTGCCGGTCTATTCTGTAAACACCTCAAAACTTAAGTGAAGTGAGCTCTCAATCCCTAGCGTCAGGTGAGTGACAGCTCACTTTAAGCTCACTTCACCTACCTAAGGTATAACGGTGAGATTTTTACAGGATTACACTACGAACTAAGCTAATCTAACTTAGCTTAGTTCTTGGTCTGCAGCCGACTTTAGACCCTACGCACTCACTAACGATTACGATTTTTTGAATGGTATATATTTCCTTCTTCATTGTTGGTTGGGAGTTTGATAAATTATCAGTAAATACTTAAAAGCTTTTGTGTTCATTTAATTTTACCTCGAGTAGATTGTGATGTCAACTTAAAAGAATTTATTGTCAGCGCGGTCAAGATCTTGGTCCTATCTTGTTATTAATGCATAAAAACAATTAATTTATCCTCCTTAGCTATACAAACTAAGAAGTAAGTGTTTCTGCATCTTGTACCTAGTCATTAATAGAGGTGTGCGCCGATGCCTTATTTACCGGCGGCGGCGGCGGCGTCTGACGTATTTTTTGCCGGCGGCGGCGGCGTCATCGGCGTAATCGGCGTGGATGTTGAAAATAAAAGTAATATTAAATCAAACCACTATAACAAAATATAATATGTTCATTTAGCATAATACGGCACGTTTCGTCCGAGATCAGGTTTAAAAACTTATTAAAAACAAAATTAAATTCTTTCTCAACCCGCCCAGTCCCGCTGACAATGGCGGACGAAGTTCGTTAGTTAACAGCAAAATGCACTATAAAATTTTACTATGAAGCATGCTTCTTATAAAAAAAGGGTTTTTATGATATATATATATATACATATAGTTTACTAGTATATTCTGCATTGTACCTAAAAAAAACAAATATTACATATTTTGACTTTGGCGCCGATGACGCCACAAAAAACATCGGCGGCGGCGGCGGCGGCGGCTTGTCGGAAATCACTGGCGGCGTACGCCACGCCGATCAGCGCACACCTCTAGTCATTAACCGGATACAAACCAAACCCGATGCGGTAATCAGATGGAAAATCTTAAATAATCCTCATCTCTGGTCAATGTAAATATAACATGTTCTAAGTGTATCTAATCTACCGGAAATATTAAACGAGTTTGTGAGAAGATAATACCGATACACTTATCTAAAGAGCGTTCCAACAGCTTTGTTTAGATAATTCGGTTTGTCCGAACAGAATCGACTTCCCTTAAATAATCTGTAGTCATAATCGCTTATAGAAATCGATTACGTCAATCGTTCATGTGATTCCGAACTAAATCAAACATTGTTCGATGTTCATGAAGAGCCAAAAAAGTGTTATTTTAACAGTTTTGTAATTACAAATTTTAGTTTTATAGTGATGTTTAAATTACATTGCAATTATTCCATGCCTACCGAGGAGCACGATTTAGCGAGTAATAAATCGATTTACTGCGAACAAAAGTAACTAATCGAGTTGAATTTATCTAGGTATACGCGAGATATTTACATAATTTCTAGTTCATTTCACAACGATCAGGTTTAAAAATTATCTTTGATTAAAAGTGTCATTATCTAATCGTCCGCCAGTCAATAGTTGTTAATGTCGTTTTAGGCACCAATCCATCAAAAGCTACATCTTTCGAAGCTTCTGAACAACTATTTTTGGGGAGGCCTTTGATGACATACTCCATAGTCTTTCCAGCAGCTGTTAGATCTTTGGTATAACTTCAGCCTTGATCAAGTCACACTTTCGTTCAACTTTTCGTATCATTTAGCATCTTTAATTTGCATATCTCTATACTCCATTTATTATAGCATTAGAAAAAAGAGGCTTGTAGAAGCAGGAATGCAAAACCTTTTATTTCAAAGTTAATTTATAACTTTTTTAGATAAATCTAAGACAGTCCACTAAATAATTAGATAAACGAAATCAAAGTCATTTTATTTTAAATTATGCTTTATTGCATCTTAATACATTACAACAAAACGAATAAATGTAACAACCGATCACATGGTGATTTAAGTTTAATTAAGAATAAAGGAAATAAATGAGTCCATTTCGGAGTGGTTGGTAATCTCCATCACCCTTCTTTGCATCAAATATTAATGCAGCGTCCGTTAAAAACCCTTCAGTTGATCCTGTGAAATACAATAATTACAAGGCAATTTTTTCGTACCCATATAATTTCACTGCTAGAAATAGGTCTTATATATACTATAATAGAGTAGCGACAACATTTATAACTTTTAGTTCGCTTTGCATGTGTTACTTCTTAATACAATAATATTACTGAATTAATAGTCAATGACAATGGGTGTTCATTTGTTAATGGTGAGGACAGTCAACAAAATGTATTAAAAGCAAAAGCAAGTAAATCAAGTACATACCAATATAAACAATGATAAGCCGCCTTCCTTTTCCCGTTGTATTCTTTTAAACCAGTGGATAGACCTGCCCGATGTGCTTCTTTAGAGGACTTCATGGTGGTGTCATGCCATATTAAACTTTTGGTGTGACCTATATGTATGATTAAAGGTTATTAATTTAAATACAATATTCACAAAACAAATTAATGAAATTATGTTGTACTTTTTTATTTAACTGTACTAAATCATAATACTACTGAATGCACGAGGGGCATTCACTGCTTGGTGCATAAAAAATTGTTAAGAAATATTACCTTCATTTAAAGTCTCATATGAATAATATATTTTTCTTCCTTAATTCCTTAGCCTTTTTACTTAATGAAGATATTTTAGTCTCCATAGGACGATCTTGTGCTTGTCTATGAGTACACTTTGTCTGCTCCATTTGATATAAGTGAACTTTAATGTTTCTTTACAAACTGCTTCTCTTGAAATCTGGCAGAAACTCATCACATTATATTAACTGCTTCCAATATCTTATCCAAGGTTGGCAACTATGAATTTTCCTGCGTATTCCACTAAATGTCATATCGTCAAAATCATTATTTTTCATGTGCTTCCGTTGACGGGGAGACGTTGCAGGCGACTTTCTTTGTTGTACGCTTTGAGTATATTGTACATAGTAGCTCGAGATACACCTATAAATAAGAAAATATTATTATATAAATGTTTTATCACAATGCACTTTACTTTCGAACATTTGTATAGTAATAATTTTAGTAATCATCCTTACCGGCAACTTTTGCGGTTTTATTTATCATCTCAGTCTTATAACAAGGGGTTCCTGCAGGCCAGGACTCCTTAAATTGCTTAAAAATATTGATGACAGTTTGCTTTTCTACAGCACGAAGTGGAGATTGCTTCATTCTCTTTTTCTTGGGAGACATTAAGATCGAACATAGGAAAAGCAGTACCTAACAAATAACAACTTTATCACGAAAATTCAACAATAACAAAACACAAGGCGTAGCATTCACAATTATTCACAAGCGAATGACATTAATGACATGACAATCACAGAACATTTACGTCAATTTCACAGACGACATAAACCGGTAAAATTAAAAAGACCCAGCTGTCACAGCTTATGAAGGGATTATGTGACCTTTTAGATTTGGTTGAATTATAGTGAAACGAAAAACGTTCCCGGTATTGTTCACTCCTGCTTCTTGTAGGTTTTTAGCATTGACACTTTAATTTTAAATTGGAATGAAATAATATATTTAAATGAAAGCCACTTAATTTCATAAGATAAATAGTTAAAATGATTACAATGAAGTGTGACAGCTGATAAACAAAGAGATTTGAATTAATTTGGAGTCAATTGTAACTGTAACTAGTTTATTGTACTTTTTTTACAAAGTGAACATTAAAAAGAACCTTTTTTAACTTCTGTCTAATGCTATTGTAAATGGAGTATAAGTGTACACAAGGTTTATACCGAAGCATAGCAACGCGGATGAGTTTTCATTCGGTCTATTAGCATGTCTTGCATATCTTCGAGTGTGAAGCCATTGTCTTGACCAGATTGTAAACACAAATGAGTTTTCCAACTTACAGCGGTCTTTGACTGTCCCATTTTGGACCCAATCTTTCGCACATGGATGGTATTTCAATAGCATCTCCATATCTTATATCTTTTAGTGTACCACCGTCTCTGCCTCGTGTGGGTCGTTTATTTGCGGACGGCCATACCCACTTGCACCGGAAGGGCCAGTTTTGCGTAACGACATAATCGCGTCGTGGACACCGTCCCCCTTCCCCCCTTTGCACCAGCCCCCCCCCCCCCCCAGTCTGCCGCCATGCCGCACCCAGGCAACCCAGCGCAAGGGCGCGACCGCCACAAGTTCAAACTTTATCTACTCTCGTTCAGCTTTTAGTTTACGATCAGGGCTGCAATGTCAATGTGAATGTTTGGATGTTTGTTATCCAAGAACTGCCGTGACCGTTTGCGGTTGTTGTTGACATGTTGGCATATAAATAGAATGTTAGTTTATCAGATTAAAGTTTTTGCAATACAGGAAACCGGATTATGAATCGTGTTCGATCAGACAAACAAAAAATCTCGGTTGTTTCTTTTCAATTGAAAATAAACAACCAAGATTTTTTAGCATAACAAAAATATGATAAAAACAAAGAGTTGGACCCTTTTATCACATCGTCACATGCGTCAGAAGAAGGTAATGACTTCTTTGTAAATAGGAGATTATTGTTTCTTCGGCTGTTCCTGAAATCCTTTTTACCAAAAAGATGTAGGTGCAATTATGAAATAGCTGTTTAAGATTTACCGTTAACGATATTTTTTCTGCAAGAGATACCATAGCCTGCAATGTTGATTGTTAATTCTTATCTATATTACTAGTATGCCCTATAGCCAGTCATCATTAATCCAGCCTTATCCTAAATTGCGGTCGGCTTCTATTGAACCAGATCTGAGTGATGCCACAGGGTATTAGCAAGTATTTAGCGCCTGACTGACCTCAACAACTAGGCCATAACATAACGATCTTGTAAACTGGACTTTCGGCCTTCTTACCACCATAGAGAGGTATTTGTGTGACAACGGGACTGACGGTTCAATGTGCTCCCCGAGACACCGCCTAGTGGGATGCCGATTTGTTGGCAAAGAATGGTCCCTCGTCCACGGATTGAATTGAATCCTATCTTCCATCTGACTCACCAAGTGTTTCCGACCTATCGGGAGAAATGAAGACATCATATATTAAAGGTAAGGCTTATGATATTCATGGAAACTTACTCAATTTACTACACAAGGTATTGATTTTAACATTTTATTTAACCGTCCGACTTTATATCGGTTGTCGTGCCCCCATCGAAAAATAAATACCTACAAGAAAGATGATGTGCAATGCGTATTTAATAAAAAAAAAATGATTAAACGAGTGTCGTAAATATACGACTCTGGTGAAATGGACATGAAACTATTTGTCGGATAAATCCGACCGTTAAGGTTTTTACACAATAGTCAAACGGTAAGAGAAAAGTAATAACACAGATGATTTCATGCAGTAGTTATTGTTATTTAACCACGAGTCTATGAGTAAGGTTACTATAATGTTTCTATGTTTATTAGTGAAGCTTACAAATGACACAAAGAGGGAAGATTATGTCACATACAATGGATATTTACTGCTGTGTTCTTGTGTATGAAATTAATATACCTAGCCGGTGACATTAAACCAACCGGCAATGAGTCAGATCACACCTGTTCAAATACGTACTGATGTAAAAATGTAGGTGCTGCAAGTGTTTTCCCAGGATAGGGCAAACTTTCAGTTTGTCAAACAAAACCGGGTGATAATAAGTTGTGAGATAGTGAAGAATAATAATATTGAAAGAGACGTAAAATGTTACTATGGCATTGGTATTGAATAAGGCACTAATACGAAAGAGTCGTAAAATGTTACGATGGCATTGGCATTTAATAAGGCACTAATATGAAAGAGTCGTAAAATGTTACTATGGCATTGGCATTTAATAAGGCACTAATATGAAAGAGTCGTAAAATGTTACTTTGGTATTGGTATTGAATAAGGCACTAATACGAAAGAGTCGTAAAATGTTACGATGGCATTGGCATTTAATAAGGCACTAATATGAAAGAGTCGTAAAATGTTACGATGGCATTGGCATTGAATAAAGCACTAATATGAAAGAGTCGTAAAATGTTACGATGGCATTGGCATTCAATGAGGCACTAATATGAAAGAGTCGTAAAATGTTACTATGGCATTGGCATTTAATAAGGCACTCATATGAAAGAGTCGTAAAATGTTACGATGGCATTGGCATTTAATACGGCACTAATATGAAAGAGTCGTAAAATGTTACTATGGCATTGGCATTTAATAAGGCACTAATATGAAAGAGTCGTAAAATGTTACGATGGCATTGGCATTTAATAAGGCACTAATATGAAAGAGTCGTAAAATGTTACGATGGCATTGGCATTTAATAAGGCACTAATATGAAAGAATCGTAAAATGTTACTATGGCATTGGCATTTAATAAGGCACTAATACACATGTCCTAGAACTAAAATTCGAAGACATGACATCTACCAAGCCGCACTTGGCCCGCGTGTTGGATTACAGCCAACTTCCTCTCCAAGGGAGGAAGCCTGTGTCCTAGCAGTAATAATATCCCACGTGTATTCTTATCAGTAATCCAGCTATCGAATATTTTGATAACAGTTCATTCAATAAGGTTGGGAATCACGTGTTTAAGCCAGAAAACTGAAACATCCGTCCGAATATTAAATATAGGTGGTACGATTAGTGACAAAGGTCGATTAACTCTTCAGTGTTTAATCTTAAATATTGAGCTTAATATTTAATTAAGAAACTGATCATAAATATAGTTTTTAAGCTTAGTCTTAGTAATATGTATGATGAAAAGCTAAAAAGCAGTTTATCGAATCATGTTGTGTCAATTTTGAAGATGGCACGTAAAGTGACAGTAACAAATTATGTAAACATACTTTAGTTTTAATTCCGCAATAATTCTGAGCAGTGGTGGCCCAGTGACGTATGGCCTCAACTTACAAGTCGTAGAACTGCGTAGAAGGTTGTGGGTGCGAACCCAGCCAGGCTAGCTAACATTGTGTAAATAATTTCATCACCACTGTACTCAAAACGGTGAACGAAAACATCGTGAGGAAACTGGCAAGTCCTAGAACACAATATAGGCTGATTATGCTAATAATTCCGATCCAGGTTTGGAAGCAGAATGCAGTACCGCCCCCGCCCGTAAATACAGTATGTTAAACGAAGGGCGTTCCCGTTAACCTGCAATAGTATAGCGTCTTTAAATGCTAAAAAAGATATAAATAAAAAAAAAATATATAGTAAGATATTCACAAAACATATTAAATTGATACGGAAAAGAAACACGCTGTATACGCACACTTGTCCCACTTGTCTTTCCACGTTGAAATACAAGTGTGTGTACAGTGTTTTTTTTTACGTATCATTGAAATATTTTTGCGAATATTGCAATAAGTAGAAGTAAAAAAAATATTGTTCGTATTGTTTTTTTTTTTTGCATATTTGGACTCTGTTATATTGCGGGTTAACGGGAACGCCCTTCGTTAGATAACATACTGTATATTCATACCAGAAAGATGCGGTTATTATTATGCAACATACAACCCAAACATATACACACACACAGACAATATTATTTGACTTTTGTTGCTGACTGCACCATATTATGGCCGTCAGGAAATATGGAATGTCTTAATCTTGGCAGTGGACAGGGGCTGTCGGTTCGGTCAAGGTGAGGGTTCCTAATGGGTGTTGCGGTAGCCACAGGGCCAAGGGCGAGACCGTGTGTGGTGTAGCAATGGTTTATACGTTATCATGTATCATAAATATGTTTTAGCACTGCAGTATTATAAACCCTGCCTAATCTTTGTAAGAATCCGAAAATTTCTGAAAAACCCGTTGACTGGTGGTAGGTACAAAGTCGATATTTTTATGTTGTTTTTTGAGATCACCGACATTTTTTTATTTAATCTGGGTTTATTTCATGAATAAGTGAACTTAGGCCCACTTGCACCACAAATAACTAAACGCGTTTAGCGCTAAACGTAGTTAAAACATTATTATATCTGAAGGTAAAGATAGAAAATAATGTTTTAACTACGTTTAGCGCTAAACGCGTTAAAACGTTAAGCGCTAAATACGCAAAATCGTGCTTATTTGTCGCGCAAGCCGGCCATATCATGCTTGTGTTTGCTGAAAGGTATTAAACTTTTGACGTAGGTACAGTACGACACAACTTAGATGTAGCATACATTTGAAAATTTGCACTCATTCATTTCAATTTTACGAATATATTTCGTTATATAACTTTACAAATTATTGCTTTTGCTTAGATCATTTTCACCTAAAAATCATTAAAGCAGTAATAAACATTGGTGATTTTGAAGGCGCACTCAGTTCGGATTCTGACCGGTTTTACGAATTTTGCCGAACCTACATCCAAGTTGTGTCGTACTGTACTTGAGGTAAGGTAGACATAATTCTAATGTAGCCGAAATAATTCTCACGGAACGTTGATAAATGTCACGGCTCTACTTACGCATATAGTAGTCGTAAGGAGAGCCGTGAGATTGATTCCAACAATATTAAACAGATTGCAATCGATCCTGTGAAACTATCAAAGTACGGCGAAATAGGTAGGTAGGTATGTACAGAAATTGTTTTTACCCGACTACGGCGACGCAAAAAGGAGAGTTATGATTTTGACCGGTATGTATGTATGTTCATCTGTTCCCTCATATCTTCTAAACTGCTCACCACAATTTGACAAATGAGGTATCGTTGGAAGCGTCTTGATCGTGCGCTGGTTAGAGAGACGTAATCTGTTTGATTTATGCCCTAACACGTGTGACTCTGGATTTTGAATTTGTTTGTCTGTGATGTCTTGTTTATACCTTTTTAGTTGACTTTTTAGCCGTGGTTGGTTTTAGTTTTTAACTTTTATTTTTATTACTTCGATGTGTCAGCTCGGAGCCAACCAATCAAGAACTTTATTTTCTCATAAGAACATAGTTCACTTAAAATGAGATTCACAAAAATATCTTATTAAATTAAAATTAAGATACAACTTTAGCTTAGGGCGACAATTTTCATATTATTACTACTACATAATTTTATTTCACAACCTGTTCAGCATCATCGTATTAGAAATAGTGACTGTAAATATGCGATTTTAGTTTTTTTTTGTAAATATTTAAATTGTCACACATTTTTATGTCGTTAGGCAGGCTGTTGTAAAGTTGTACTCCCTCAAACAGTATGTTTTTTATGTCGTTAGGCAGGCTGTTGTAAAGTTGTACTCCCTCAAACAGTATGTTTTTTTTGCCGTAAGTCAGTGTACGTGGACGAGTGGTCATTAATTTGTATCTGTTTCTTAAGTAATGTTTTTGTGTTTTTTGAGTTAATGTAATGTTTGAGTGGATGTTGCCTGTGATTATTTTTTTAACTAGGTTGCAAGTGTTGAATGTATATAATTGCGTAATGTTAAATAATTTAGTTTTAGTATATAGCTCCTTTGTAGGTGTTAGATAATTGTAATGGAATAATGTTTTAATAATTCTGTTTTGTGTGGTTTGTAGCTGCTTTAGATTAGTTTTGGTAGCCAGTCCCCATATTTCTATCAAGTATTCGAGATGCTTCTTTATAAGTGAATTGTATATCTAACCACGTACTTTCCCTGGTATGCAATTAGTTACTTTTCGGAGTGCCCCCAAGACTGAACTCAGCTTGGATCTGATATGCTCAATGTGTGCTTTCCAAGTAAGTCGGTCATCCAAATGCAAACCGAGATATTTTTCCTGTCGTGATCTATGAATTATATTGTTATTTATAGTTAAAGGCGCAAAATTCTGAATTTTCTTATTCTTAGCAGCAAAAATCATGTAGGAGGTTTTTGACGCCGTGTTAATAGGTTATAATAAGTTGTATAAGAGCCACTCATTGAGCAAGTTTAAATCGCTTAGGCATCAGTTATTATTGAATTGAGTTACCAAAATAAAACAAGCAAGTATCGTCTGCATACACGACTTGTTGTGTTGTTTTGGTTATTTTCATGTGTGCAATGTTTTGTTGCAGAATATTTTAATGAGGTCTCATCATTGCTTCCAAAAATGAATTGGTTTGCTAATCAGTTTGGCAAAACATTTCAATGATGTTTTTGTAACATTTAATTATGATAATCTTGTTTGATTACATCACCTCCGTTTTGGTTCAACATCCTTACATTTAGCAGCTCGTTTCATTATAGATTTTGGCTTATGGACACGTCATCTATCAGGATACTGTAAATAGGTCCTTCATCTCACATAGATTTTCTCGGAGAATAGAAAATCTTCTTCTGGTAAAAAGTTTATATATCTAATACTAGCTTCCGCCCGCGGCTTCGTCCGCGTGGTATGTAAAAAGCCTATGTCCTTCCCCAGGGTGCCATCTATCTCATTGCCAAATTTTATCGAAATCCGTTCAGTGGTTTAGGTTTAAAAAGGTAACATACAGGCTGACAGACAGATAAACAGACAGACAGAGTTACTTTCGTTCGATTTTATAATATTTGTTCGCTAGCTGCGCCCCGCGGTTTCACCCGCGTAAGTCGCGAACCCGTGGGAATATCGGCATAAAAAGTATCCTATGTTCTATTCCAAGTCATGGTCGACCCTTGATATACAAACAAATAAACTCACTTTCGCATTTATAATATTATATTAGGATTAGGATGTTTAGCCCAAAATTCCGGTACGCGATCTGCACTCACTGACGCCGTCATAAGGTCATCAAGTGTACTGGTAATGTTATGACATGCAAGATGTGAGCCATTGCCACATAATAAAATACCTATTATCACATGACAGATTATCATGTTCCAGTCATCTTACGCGATAACGGTCAGTTAAGCATTTGATACGTTACGTAACTCGAGCATGTAGACACAGTGCAGCTAATCCAGTTCACATGACGGTGCTAGTATTATCACCATGTAATCTAGGTGTTTATTGTGTAACTAACAGGTTTAATTAGCTCTCAGTGTTCTAGAAGTACCTGAATAAATAAATGGGGCGTGGAAAAATTGGAATCGTAGCGGAGACGTAGCAGATGCGTAGCATATCCGTAGCGCAAGCGTATATAGCAGATCCTTGTAGAAGCGTAGATTCGTAGCGGTAGTATACCCGATGGTAGCGGAAGCGTAGCAGATTCGTAGCGGTGGCGTAGCGGAAACGTAACATGTTCGTAGCAGAAGCATTGTAGAAGCGTAGCAGATCCGTAGCATTATCGTTGCGGAAGCGTAGCGTATGTGTAGTAGAAAGTTAGCGGCTAGCGGATGATATTGACCAAATAATTTAAGTTTATTAAACGTGATATCTGTATGTAAGTATGTCAGAATGAAAGCACTTCCTTCCTGCTCACCCCATAACTAATATTTCTTTAGATACATGCGTAATGGGTTTTCGTCAGTATTAGAGGCTTTGCTGGTCCAATCATTAGTAGGGCAATCACAGACCGATTATTAGGTATATTATTATGAGGATGTTTCATTCTAATACTTAACCGCAGTTCCTCAATATTCTTGAATCACCTGCCTTACGCAAGTAATTCAATGATTTCGAAATACATATTTTTAACATGACGCAACTACGTCATATAAATACACTCATAAACAAGTTTAATTCCTTCCGGTCTACGATTACCGTTCAGTTTTATTTTCTCAATGTAGTACCTGGTTACTGTTAGGTCTGTAGAGAAATAGGTAAGTTTTCCTACCTTGTACATATCATTTGGTTATAGAGAACTAGCTGTTTGTTGCCCGCGACTTCGTCTACGATCGAGGATGAAACGTACCCTATGTCATTTTCCAGGTCAAATTCATCTCCATACGAAATCTACCTTTTGGAAGCGACTAGTATCAGCAGGCGTAGCATGAGCACCGTTTTGTCGACGGAACAGTAGACAAAAATGACGTTTCCTGTAGACAGTAGACAGTACGAGACGGCAGCAAAATAGGAAGAGTCAACTGCACTTTTTACGAAATTCACTCTTTTACATAATTCGACTCAGAATTCTTTGTTTTATCATAGGATTTATCGGCTGTCAGTTTGATTTTGACAGTAAGGATAGAAAACTTTCTTCCGAAATAGTCTACATATAAAAAGACCTAGACAAAGATCGTTAGAAATGAAAGACAAAATGACCGATTGTAGAAAGATTTCTACGGTGAATGTCAAAAATGAAGAAA
The DNA here is from genome assembly GCA_947363905.1 of Lithophane semibrunnea. Lineage (NCBI taxonomy): Eukaryota > Metazoa > Arthropoda > Insecta > Lepidoptera > Noctuidae > Lithophane > Lithophane semibrunnea. The sequence goes on from OX376201.1 coordinate 11,936,423, forward strand.
CGAACTGTCACTTTGTATAGAAAAAGCTATGTCTATTCTTCGTAGAGATAGAAAGCGCCATGCTACGCCTATAGTTCTATTTCTTTTTTTTTTGACGTTTAAAAGTACCTTTTATGTGCCTAATTGAAATAAAAAAGACAAGCTAAGAAGGAGTTAGATGCATATTTATAGAAATTCTACTGGCAGTAGTTATATATTATATAGTCCTCCTTATCGATTTCGATAACGGCGACCCTTTAAAACTATTATTTCCTAGCATGTGCCCTAATATGACTCGCTAGACCGAATTCTGTTTTGAATATCCGGTCACAATCACAACTAATGCAATAGAGTTGGCCGGCAGAGTTAAAGGTATAAGTATAGCAGGGCTTCGGTCTCTCTTTACGTATTCGTGTATCGATTCGCTTTTTCTCGAAAGTTTTTACATTTTCGTAAATATGTGTATGCTAACGCTGTAAGCAAGGGTAAAGTAAAATAAAGTGATCGGTAAATATTAAACAGTCGTAGCTTAGGCATAACATTTGTCGGTTCTTTTGATTAGCTTAGTTAAGCTACAAATGCTACAATTAGAGCGGGCGCCACATATAAATTGGCGGACAACCAATATTACAGGCTAGCTATAGAGAGTTCAATGTCTTAAATTATGATTTATTTACAACAATTTGTGCGGCAAAATTTTGCTATTTTTAGGCATTGCAATGGTTTCAAAACGCAAATGTTCACTGAAGCACTTATTCTTAGTTTTGTAATATAGTAGGAAATTAGGAACCAGTGAGGTATAGCTATCTAATTGCATTATAAAAGATTAAGACCAATTTGTTTCATTTTGACAGTTCAACAACATTCATTGCGTTATTTAGGTACGTTGTTGAGCAGATTTTTTTTCGAACTTGAAATGAAATATTGGATTAGAGTTTTTTTTTTAAACTGAATCCAATTCTGATTGATCGTTTATTACGCAATAAGGGGGCTGGACACCACGCAGCGATTAATTCATGTTCAATGCTTCGAGAATTTTATTCACCCTAGCTACAACTTTCAATTTTTGATACAAACTAAGCTTGGGAACTTTGGTTTTGAAAGCGATCTGAGGACGTATTTGGGCTAAACAAAAAAAAAAATTGTTCTTAAAGCAAAAATAGACTTTTACATTTTATTATGCCGATACAATCTATGAATGTATTACAGTTAGTTAGTTGGCATTGTAAAGCACTATTTGTAGTTACTTTACACTAAAAAATATTGTAAACCACTGCATGGCATGAAAATGAACAAAAGAAATAGATTGTAGACACGTCACTATGTAATTATGCTCGTGAAAACACATTAGCTAAGAAGTAGGTAATAATACATTTACGAACAAATTGAAACACGTGTTTTTAAAAGAATATGCCCATAATGTAACATGACAATGATATTCTTTGTTAAGATATAATTTTCTTGTATGGCAAACGTAGAGATTCTCCTCTGACCGGAGTAAAGGAAGCGACCAATCTGCGGCTTCGTTAGGCATAAATAATCAAACCTAGTTTGATTCTTATTGTAACGAGTTGGAAGTCTTGAAGTTGGAGTTGGTATGTCTTACCAGTTCATTTAAAATTAAATTTTTTGTTATTAAAAGAACAATTTTTCAATAAATCCCTAAGAAACAAAATCGAACATCCTGTATGCACGCGGGCAGTTTCTAAGAACACGCTTCGTACTCCGTGCGCCAACAATTCGTATGGCGAGCGAACTACCGGCTATATTATACCGAGACTTATTAATAGTCTACCCCCAGAAACTAACAAAAGTATTACGCATAAAAATATTAAATGTAAACTTAAGCAATACTATTTAAGTACTATGAAGGAATGATTGTAACTATTTATGGACCTTAAGACGTTATTATTTGTATCTTAGACAATAACGCTTACATATAAAATGTTTCATTGTATATTGAGATAGACTCATGATAGCACAAGTTTAAACCTTCGTGGTTTTTTGGTTGCTATTTAATATGTAAAATCCTATATTCTTTTGTATGAATGATAAATAAAAATAAAAAAAAAGTAATTTGGAAATGCTGGGAGGGGTACCCTAGAAAGATATTGACACCAATCTCATTGGTGATGACCTCCAAATCGGTCAGGTCACACAGGTACGTAGGGTACCTGTGTCACTTGTAATAGTCACACCGCAATCTACAATTGCTTGAAAATGTCAGGAGTAAGCTTGTAGATGGAAAACATTTTACTTTATGGTTACCTATAGCTATTTTTGGTAGCCCTTTTTTTTTTTGAGTGTGTTAAATCTTCCACTGACTAAAACCCACCCGTGTTCCTTCAGTTGCCTGTTGCCAAGGTCCCGGTATCCCTTTCGGACTAACCCGCAATCCTAGCAGGATTTTTGGTAGCGCTGCTGTAGTAAATTGCTAGAACAACTCGTTATTAGCGCATAAAGCATTCCTAATTTAATTAGAAGTTTGTAAGATTACGTCATCGTGTTTCGTTCTTCTGACTCAAGCTCGATGAATAATCCGCATTTGTACAAGTATTTAGTGTATTTTGTACCTTCCTGTGTTTGGGAAGTCTTTGCCTTTATATGGCTGGCCACTTATTACACTCTGATTAATTGTTACTGATCATGCACTCGACAAAATTACTCATTTTGATAAGTACTGAACAGCTGGTTTGGTCAAGTAATATGATACATCGAATGGCGTAGTTAGTTTTAAGTTCGTAAGCACTGGCTGCACTGAGTTTGCACTCATAGAACTCGTTAAACGAGATACACCTATTATGTTTGTATACCTGTTTGAATAACTATTAGGTTTTACCTCGTTTTAAATTACGTCTAGTATCTTTTCAACCTTGCAATTAGGATTTGTCTTTGCATAAAGCGTTTGCAAACATGCTAAAAAAATTAAAGTTCCATAAATTTTAAGCCATGCTCATCTGCATTATCGTTTTGATAACAAAGACAGCTTGAGGTAAATCTTTACGCAAGTTTGTCAAATATACATGAAGTCTGCAGGGACAGTGGTGGGCCAATCAACATTTAAAACAAGCCAAAAATACGAAAAGCGACATAGTCAATTTATTATGAAGCTCGCGTGACACATTTTACAAATTAATTGCCTAGCTATCCAAATAAACGATATAAATAATATTATAGTTTATTTAATTGGTCTGTGAGAAATAATTACTGTCCACATGGTGAACAAATTTTAATGTTCCTGTAACCTTCAATTTGACTGACATTGAACTTCATTTGTTACCAGCGTATGATAACGATGATCAAGGTTACCAGTTTGTATGCTTGTTTGCATGAAGTTTGGAAATATTGGAGTCGCCATATTGTGCTGTCTGCATAGGGCATGGCTTTTATAGTTCATTCATTGATCTAAAAATGGAATTACTGTGGCGTAGCAGAAATATCAAGGAAGTACAAGACCACAACAATCGATAACGTTAAGTGTGACAATCTGATAATTAATCATATGTTGACTTCGATTCTATTGGTTACCTCGTTAAGACCCACTAGACAAAATAAGTTGACCTATTCCTACTCCTACGCAGCCAGACTATCTACCAATCAACGATCATCGCCAAACAGTCGCAAGGACCCCGTTGCTATTGCTAAAGATATTTCATAATAGATATGAAATGAACTTACATCATATAACACTTAACACCTTGGATAGCCAACACATTGCATTATCTATCATAAAGTGACCAGTAAATGCTGATAGACGGCGAATTATGGAACTAAGTTAAAAAATGTATGGAATTTGACGTTTCAATGACATTAGTCTTGACAATCAGCGCCACTGTAAAGTATCAAGATTTACTGGTCATCCTTTATCAAGCTATTTGTGACAATATGTTACTTATTTTGAACAGTTATTTGTACTTTTTATATCAATGTTTATCTTCGTATTTCTGTATTTACGATTAGCAATACTTAATGAGTTCTGATGAAACGTGATGTTTGCATTTTGTGTGGTATTTGCATAGGTCACATATTATGTGCACGTTTAAGTGCAAAATTTAGTGAATTTAAGTGAATTTAATGGTAATGGATAGGTTAGAATTTGGTCTACGGAGGGTGACACTCCAAATGTTATCGTAGAAGGTTTTAGTAGGTAACAGGCTACATACATTAGCACTTTAGTATCCCTAGTAGGTACTAGGTAGCTACCTAAGTAGATGAAAACAACAATACTGCGATATACAAACTCTTTGTTCTATACGTTGAAACATCTGTAAAGAGTATATAGTCTTTGTTTAAGAGTTAACATTACCAGACACAAAGAGGCAATAACTAAGGGTTTAGCAGTCATGCACGTGTATTTTGTGCACCGAAACATAATTAAACATAAACATGCATGTTGCACTAAATTGTTTAACATATAAATCGAGAGTAACTATGAATCAGAACCCTAACGCCTTCAAACGATCATTTTATTAGGCATGATTATGCGATCAACGACAAAAGAGTGAATCATTCGGTGCGCGCGCACTCAGTTTGCACCGAGTCGTATCACATCATTCACCCTTGGTTCGCTTCATTCAGAGCGAACAAGTTATAGATTTTTTATTATTTTTATTGACGACGTGTTATGTACCTGGAACTTCTCGTTTATTATGATAAGAATACTAATCATTCTGATATTCTTTTCTTGTAATTTTGTTGTAGGTAAACTGTTATGTGTTGTTGTATTGATAAGGTTTTCGTAGAGGTTAAAATTAATTGAGATTATTTTAGACGTACTTTTAGTGCATCCAACTTGAAATTAGCGCATTTAGGTATTTATTTAGGTACACTTTTATGCACAAATGGTACAACATGGCTGACATAATGCGTTTAAGATCTCACAGGAAAATTGTTGAAAGAAAGGTATTTTAAGAAATGATGCACCTGTTTATCTCGGTTCCCTTTTGAGTTGGCTAATTTGAATATTTGGGTGATTTAAGTTATAACGAAGGCTTAATTTGGCAATAAATGTTTGCGTGTTAATAAAATATCGAGACAAAGATGTAGGTACGAAATAGTTTACGTCATGTTTGCATATAGTGTTGACGTAAACCTCCGTTGACTAAGTAAGTAAGTATTTAAAATACGGACTGAATTGTATTAAGTATGGCTAGTTTTTATTTGCTTTCAGTTAACATAGGCATTGTGAATGACCTTCAAAAATGATTAAGTAGTAAAGCTTCTAAAGTAAATAGATCCGTGGACTTGGTGGACAAAAAGTGGCCTCAACAAGGTTAAAAAGGCCTGAGATGTATGTATTTTCTTTTGCGAATTTTCACATCGCGCGTTCTCGATCGTAACGAGTCGAGGCAGCTGTAGCTGTAAGGAAGAAGGCAGTGACTGGTGACTGCTTGGTGCTGACTGGTGACTCAAATAAATTCTAAGAGATCAAAAGATCCAAGTCTAGCAATGTATATTACGATTTACCGTTCCGGTTCCACTGTAGGTACTTACATACCTATGTGAGATCTGGAAATAACAGTTAGGCTGTCTATTATTATTATGTAACGAGACAACAGTACCTTCCATTAGATATTACAGTGATGCCTTTCACTTCTGATAAAAAAGTGAGCAGATACCTATTAAAATAAAGTATGATTTGCAGACATCCGCCATGAGACTATTCTCATGGCGGATGTCTGCACACCACATCTTGCTAAAAGTTAATTCAATTTGTTCTTAACTGTATGCAGTTATTTAAGTATACAGTTAGTAAATTACCTACACTTTTTATTTATATTACCGACCTCAAGAAAATTGTGTGATTCACTGGAAGGAACAATGTTTTCCAAGATTTAAAAAAGACTTTACGTTAATGTCATAATTACTTTAAATTAATCTACAACATCAGTATTAAAAAACTGCGTTCATTCGCTGGGTATCATTCACGGAGGTCACGGGTGCGCAGGCGTCGATTACTTCCTTATTAGACGGCGCCTTACAAGCGCCCCTCCGAACACTGCTGTCACTCGATTAATACAAATAACTCCATAAAATAATACGGAGCTGGGCACGTACAATGTGTAAAATATATACCTATATATTTTTGTTTATAAAATATCTACTAGCTCTCCGTCCTTGCTTCAAATGGGTGCAATCTATTGATCCGGCGACATGTCAAAACATCGATGTTTCTATGCTATGTTCTTTATTTTACACCTAAAACTTCAGCAAGAAATACTCTAAATGATGGTGAGAACCGCATCAAAATCCACTCTGAAGTTCAGAGGATCTAAGCGGTCACAGACAGAATTTATTTATAATATGTATAGGTAATGTAGAAATAGATTATGTTAAGTCAACAGTTGTGTTGATAAAGGCTTCTTTTCATTACGTCACTGAGGAGTTACAGATAAGTTTGCCCTGCGATCTTTATGATGATAAACTTGAAGTACATAAAATACTTTTTTTTTAAATTGTCTGTCTGTCTGTTTGTTCTGGCTAATCTCCGAAACGGCTGGACCGATTTTGACGGGACTATCACTGGCAGATAGCTGACGTTATAAGAAGTAACTTAGGCTACTTTTATTTTAGAGAAATAGTTAGGGTCCACGCGGGTGAAGCCGCGGGCGGCTGCTAGTTATTTATAAAGGTTCGGTACAAATTAAACTTCAACCATAAAACTCAAAGTAGTGTTCATTCGTTTAATAGACCCAATTGTTGATCGAAGGACGTCTCATGAATATTCATAAAACACAGCAAACTACACACCATTCATTACAATCACAACAATAATAATTACAGTTATTGATTTGAATATTAACTATGTTAGTACTTTACTTACAGCGTATTAACTATGTTAGTACTTTACTTACAGCGTAGTAAACTAAGGTTGGTATAATAGAAACATGGCTTAATTTTTTCCGTTAGATCTGAGTTCTTCGTTCAAATCAAATTCGAATTTAACGGTCTAATAAAATTAGAGCATAATGGCCGACTAATACTGGAATATTAGCGGTGGGACTGTGGGACTATTATTATAAATTTTTCGTATAAATATAGGAGACCTCTCTGCGGGAGAGACTCAAGTAATATTTCAAGCATCAATAATGGGCAGACAAATGTGGGTAACTGTTAAATTAGCTTACGTAATGTAATTAAGCGTATTGACGAGGCGGCTCTCACTGTAAAGCTTGTTAAATAACGTCTATTGACAGCTTTAGTGCATGCGGACTGTACAAAGTTCAATGTCCACCAAAGAAATTGATGGATCTATAATGGCACACTATCGAAGTGTCCTATGTATTTCTAGCAAATGATTTGATTTGAACAACAAATGTGTGTGTGCCTTTCGATGTAATGACTTCACGAAGAAAAGTTATGAAAAGTTAAGAAGAAAGCTTATGTAAGCAAAAATTAAACACAAATGTACTCTAGACAATCAAAACTTTCAGTCACTGATAATACAGATGAAACGATACATGAGAGAGTAATTTAATTGGCAACAGTACCACTGAATGACAAATCAGAGACGATAATTGTTGCGCAATGAGATCGAGTCAACCGCTGCACATGATACTCGGACAACAACAAGTCGGATACATTACATATGCATGTATGTCTTAACTACAGCATATGTAACACAAACACTTTTACACGTCGCTAATCGCCTTCCTACATCACCTAATGACCTTTCGTTGAATAGGTATGGAATTATCATTAATTCGACAAACAGCAAGTCACATTTTTAAATCATAACTGTCGATACGCTTTCTTGCTTGTTACGCAACTATTACATCATTTTGTAGTTTGGCAACACCATCACCAATCAGCAGTGGGGAGTGAAGTATGAAAATAGTCCATTTAGACTTGAACAGAATACAATAGCCACGCACAACACTAACTGTGATTTATAGACTGTGGCAAGAATTATAGCCTGAAGGTGACTTTGGAATTAAAAGACACCTGGAGAAAGGTCATAGCTTCATAATTCATGGCGTTTCCATCGAAACAGAAACTCGAAGAATTACAATTGCCGACGAATATGAGTGGTATCGGGAGTCACGCATGATAAAAATTTAATCGAGCATTTGTAAATTGGAGCTAAAGATGACACAGTTTGGTGTTTGGGGCCTACATATCATTTCTTCCTACCACATATGATCCTACTAAGTGCTAGGTCATTTCACATTATGTATTATAACTGAAAAAGAACCACATGTAACGTGTGTATAAGGAAGAAGTAGTAACGTTTGATATTGATTAATTACGACCACTTCCTCTTTACCACATGGGTCATAAGGTCTGTTATTAACAAGTCCGAGCAATTATGTGTTTATGTGAAAACTTCAACTTCATTAAGTGAGACAATTTACGTAATAATGTTGAGCAAGTTATAAAAAAAATATAATCGTTACAATAATTCGTAAGTAAAGATCTATCTCAAAGGCAAAGATATGTGTACCTGTAATGTAACAAAGGTAACACAAACACACAAAAATATACTAGATATGGCACAGAAATGTCGGAAAATAAAGGAAACTCAAATAGTAACTCTTTCAAAGCAAAGCAGAACACTTGCTGAGCTTACCGTGAACTATAAAAAGTTATAAGTAGTGAAAATTCAGCGAAGTGCCAAGAATCCGTTATTTTGGTGCAGAAGTATGATTTATCGTTTATGATTAAACTTTACGGTGGTCATTTCATTGAAATGTTTAGGACCCCTATACCATTCCATTTGTCAAGGTTCATGGCTATTATCAGGTTCATGGATATTACATTTTTCTATGGCTACGTGTAATATCGATATGGATACCTAAACTTTTGCCCCGGCAACCTTCGCTTTTAAGCCTGATAGCAAAGATTCCGAATTAGCCTCATCTATGGATAAGATTCCCAATTGCTGGACTGAAAACACTGTTCATTTATTCCACACTTCAACTATAGACAGCATACGCATTCATCCATTCGTATATAATGGGGCGGAGCACAACAAACTTACCAACGATTGCGGAATTTATTTTATCCTCATTTGTAACTTTGTTAAATTATAAACCGAACTTAAATATTAAGTAGAAATGCTAATAATGATCGTACGTTATTAAAAATAAGCAGTCCGGGTATTTTTTCCATTATCTACATCATTTATGAATGTGCCTTGTCTATGTTTCTTTTTCTCGTTTCGAATACCAATGCGTATTACCCTTTAGAGCTATAAATAAGTAACTGATATCAATAAAATGTTTGCAGGTGAAGTGTGGCTCGGAAGCGGAAGGAGCGTTGACCGGCCCTCGCTGACGGCCACAGAGCTTGTCCTTATTCACGAACATGCAGCACTTTCATGGCGCACCCCAATGTGGCCATATGTGGATTACTTGAGATAAACGATACGTCATCATGACACTTTTTATTGAAGCTATCGTTTGTGATACCGTTATAAGTTATAACAGTTTTAAAGATGCTATAAAGTTTATTGCACAGATTTTCTTTTTCCTTGTTTAAATATTTCGTAAGTATTGTAGTATCTTCCTCAAATGATGAGTTCCTTTGACGTCAAGGTATTCCCTAAAGGGAAAATGTTGTGGGTATAAGTTATTATGACTGACGTTGCTTGATGTTTGATTAAGAGGTTAATTACGTCATTACCCTGTAGGTAGGGCAATTATTTTTACTACAATTTTATTCATAAATCAAAAAATACTAACCTCTTTCGTGCTCCACTTTTTTTGAATGAATTGCTGTAGTTAGGTATCTTTAGACCTCAACACCGTTATTCCAAAATTAAATTAAAATACCGTTGTTGGCTTTTATAAATATGTAAAATAGTGTTGCTTTTAGTTGTTGTATTTATTTTGTTTTCTTTTAAGGTAAGTATAGGATAATAAATTATAACAGTCTGTATTTTGAATAAAATATTCGGAATTTAAGATAAGTAGTAGGTAATAAGTTTATAAGTATTTACTGAAAAATCTTGAAAAACATTAGGTAGGTATCTATAAAAATATAATTATGTTTCAGTAGTAAAATGCTATATGCAATGCAATATGGCGTCGCATAAAAAAGATTTATGACCGTAACTAATAGTAAGCCGCCACCTTCTATATTACGAACTATAGTAAAATAAAAAATAAACAAACGTGTGGTTATCACTGCAGTTGCCACTGGTTGATTGTTTCAGAGACCTCGTTCGTTTCCGCTTTTGATCAATACTGTCTTTATTTATCGTTGTTTTATTTTTAAAGTAAGTTATTGTTGTTAATGCAAATAACATTAATTATTGTATTAAAAAGCAAACAGTCTGGACGTGCATCGACATGATACATCGAGGTTGTTCGAAATTCAAAGATGAAACAAAAAACCAGGTATAAATACGACGAAGTCCCTGTCACTGCCCTATAGGGATTCGAGAAAAAAATACAATGTGCCCCAGTGCTCAATGTGCCTTATTGTCTTGACAAACTGTGTCGTTCAGTCGGGTGTTGCCTCGCATTCCACGCTAACCGAGCAAAGAAACAAATACCCGATATCTACAACGTGATACAACTGAGTCATCTTTCGTCATTCGACGAGCCAGTTGTAGTGGAATTCTCATGGCCACAGTTCGCGTGCACCGGCGTTCGAGCGCGGTCAAACTTATCGTCGCTCGCTCTATTATCGTCGCTAGTTTCGGTCGAGAGCCGCTCGATTGATAAGCGCCAAACTACCCTTGTGCTTCGATCGCGCCGCACGTTTCCCAGCGCGAGAAACGCTAGTTTCAATTCTACGTTCACAATTTGAATATTATTCGTATTTGCGCCGTAGACTCGTGAATTTGAATTTCGGTATTACCCTTGCAAATAGACGTGTGACGGATGAGTGAGTTTTCGTTTCCGAAGTTGTTGTGGGAGCGCGAGTCGAGCGGCGCGGGCGCAATGGAGAGCTGCTACAAGCTCTACACATGGATCAACCACACGGTGCTCATGCTGCTCTTCCAGATATTCTGGAAAGTCAGCCAGATCTCCGACTACTTCACGGGACAGTGAGTTCAACACCTATTTACCTATCTCATAACTATATACACCCCTTTGCAAAAAAAACGGGCGGTTTTGATTTTTGTACATTATTTGTAATCATTTAGTTGTAAAGAGGTTTTAATAGCCAAACTATGTTACTGGCACTTAATAAAGAGTCTGGGTAAGAAAAAAAGTTAATTCCAAATTCGAAACTTTTGTTTAAAAACAATAATAATCCCGTTTTCCGTTTGTGACTTTTACTAACATTTTGCAGGTTTGCGGTTAGAAGGTTATCCTGGCAACTAAAACTAACTTTTCGTTATTTTTAGTAGAATAATTTATGTTTGTCGCATAATCCAGCCTTATTATGACTTAAAAGTGATATCTTTGTGTCGATTGTAATGGCAGAAAAAGCAATAAGAGCTAGTAACATTGTAGCGCTGCTGGAAGAGGGGTTACTAGTCATTTATGCTAATGACATAGTAAAAATATTAATATTATCCATACAAAAGCCAATGACTGCTAAGGTGCCCGGTTTTTTTGCAAAGGAGTGTATTATACCTAGACCTACGAGGAACACATTATCATTCTGAAACCATTAAATTGTAGGTACTTTTCGCACGATAGAAAGTTATTATCACAATCAATACCTAATGAGTTATGTAAATACAGAAAACTGTTAAGCGTTATCTAATTCTAAGTAACTAAGATAAATGCTGAAAGTAGTTACCTAATTTAAACTAAGTTTATTTGTACTGAACGCAGTACATAGGTGCTATACGTTCTCTGAAATACCTCATGAAATGCTGATGTCATGCTTATCTGATTAACAAATCCATGATATGAATGATTAGATTACCTAAACTTCTTTATTTATAATTCGCTACAATGTAATTGAATTATTTAAAATGAATATTCATAGTGACTAACCTCTGCTGAAACAACTAGATAGAATTATCCTATTATTTAAACATAAGTATGGGAATCAAAATCATACTTTTGTTATTGTTACTGAACAACTTGTTGATATTTTTAATATGGCAACAAGACATGTAATACAATTTATGTAACATAACATACATCTAGCTCCCATAATAACTAGATACAATAGACAGGAGGAGATCTATACAAAAGAAAAGGCACTGAGGTTATCACTACATAATAATATTATAAAACAAAGTCCTCCGTCGCGTCTGTCTGTCTATTTGTGATAAACTCAAAAACTACCACACCGATTTTCATGCTGTTTTCACCAATGGATATAGTGGTTCTCGAGGAAGGTTTTAGTATATAGTAACGACATTCACGCGGGGGATTAGCTTACTCGTATAATAGATAAAATCAAGCAAATCAGTTCTTTGTTAGGACTGTTGAAAAAACATCCATATTGATTTCATACACCTACTTTACACTTTAGAACCCAAAGAGAGTTCTAAAGTGTAAAGTGTAGTGATTTGACCTCGTAGTTCGTAGGGGAGCAAAAAATTTAGTAGTAAATACAGCAGAGCACTGTCACTGAACACGCGTATGGCAGGTGACTCCTGTGGGATGTTATAAAACTCTTCTTTTTTTTCTATTTTCTTGGCAACCTATATTTCAATCTCCACCTGAGCTCACTTCTTTAAATTCTCTTTGGTAACATTTAAAAATACACGCCACTTAGTTCAATGTATGAAATTTTGAAAAAAGAAAGTTCGTTCTTTCAAAGACTAAAAAAAAAGATTTTCTAATGTCGGCTTCCGTGAAAATTAAATAGTGTTTGATGGCCAGTGCTGATTGGCAGGCGATACATACCACGATGCTAAAGGGGAAGTACTTGTTCTGTAACACGGTGAAACCGTTAATTTTTACTTTTGTGTTGGAATAAACCGATAAATCATAATATTGGGTTCAGTGTTACAAAAAGTTTCGATACTTATACCAGTCAAACTGCACTGAATATTTGTTTCTTAATAGGATTATTTTCAATATTTCTTTGGTCCATTACATAAAACACAATAACTATGGTCTATGCTTCTTCATCATCATTATTGACTGGTATTTTATCATCTACTACAACTGCTGAGCTTAGGCCTGGATCTTCCCCATGTATTCTGTCTTTCCTATGTTCTTTAACACATCGATATTTCATGGATATCATTATCCTTGCTTTAACACAGCTAGTAAACTCGAAAGTTTTTGTTATAAATGATCACCTCGTGACTTCAATTTTATTTTGTTTGTCATAATCTTTAGGTTATGAACCCGGCTCCCGGTGCCCAAATAATCTCAAACATAGTTTTAATTAGTAAGATGTAAGTTTGTTTTCATTACCCTCCGTGACCAATCCGTCAGGATTCCCCGGGTATTCCATAGTTTGGATGCTGTTCAAGGAAAGTACCGAAGCTTCTGAATTTCTTGGCACTTGGTCACAAAATTTATGTAATTAGTAGGAGCACACACTGGTTTATTTTTGTTGAGATACTTTGTATGTAATATTTTGAGTTCAACTCGTCTTTTGTTTACAAAATTCAATGCAAATGTATCAAAAGAGGAAACGTAAAATAACAAACAAGAAACAATAAAATCTATTGTGTCATCAACATCAATAATTAGTTATAAAAACCTTACGCCGCCTAGGAAACAATCGTTCAATACTAATTAATCAAATGTAGTCTTTATTTTAAACAATACCGGATCTGTTGAATGTTTTCTAATGAGTAAATTGATGTTATCTTATTTACGTGTCTAGAATGTGTTGTGTCTTCCGGGTGTCTGTTGCGTATTTCTTTCTTATTCAATATTATTTTATTTACCTGTCCTATCCTCTTGTCCTTTTGAAGTCGATGTAGAATATAGATATTATTCTTTTAACTATCTCGACTTTACGCATCGACCGCGTTCGGCGCTCCGATTGGCCCTTCACAGGCGTTCACTGGTGAAGCGCCAATCGGAGCGCCGAACGCGGTCGATGCGTAAAGTCGAGATGGCTAAAAGAAACTTACACTAGGGCCTCTGTACTTACCTCTTCCTTCAAAAGTAACTCATTGTTTACCTTCTTCCAGGTTATTTCAAATACATCTTCCATACAATCCAGCATTTTCGGTCTTCCCCCTTTCCTTATCGTCTTCTACATTATACTTAACACTTTTCCTCTCACATGCTCCTTATCCTCTATCTACAAGTATTTTCCACTATTGTAAAGGCATCATATTTGTTAGTCCAAGCTGTTTCGATTGTCATTGTCGAATGGGAGTCGAAAACCCACTTCCAAGGCCTAGTACTAGGTATTACCATACAATATTTATTACTTGTTACCTATAAGTGAGTATAATTTTTTTTTTATACACAGACACAGGAAACGATAGTTTGGTATGTTTACATTAAAATTAGCATACCTAACCTACCAACTTGCATAGTAAAATACTTGTTAATGTTAGGCATACTTCTTCTATTTTTTACATCTGATTAAAATACAAAACATTATGTCATCCGTATGTACCAGGTACCTATTTGTGAACATATTTATTTAACAAAGTAAATACCTAATACTGTGGTACCTATACCTACGAAACAGAAAACAGTCGCTTTATTATGATTATTTTAAATATCATTGGATTTTTTTTTCCATAGGAGAACATTACCTGTGGTCATTGAAACGATATTATCAATACTATTAATCCCATTAGCGCTTATCAAAAACTAACCTCTTTACTTAAAATTAACAGATTAGCCACAGTTAGCCATAATAATGTATTCCGTTCTTAATGACGGCCATGACCGAAATACTTTTAATAAATTAGATAAGGAAACGGGGCATCAATTAGTCTGAAATTAAACTAAAAATGTAGGTATTGGAAACACCTCAAAAACAAGGAGTAATTGGCAGTTTACACCACCTTTAAAAAAAGTTTAAATTGTTTATGGGAAACTTTAGCAGGTAGATCTGTAATAGTCTGTATTGTTTATTAACCAGACTACGCGGTCTTGCATTCGATTCGATATGCTCTTTACGTTTCCATTCTCTTCATTACAAAATGTTTATGTAGGTAAATAATCCGACTTATTTTAAGACTAAATGCCAGTAGGTAATACAAGATTTTGTGTTAGAATGGTCCATTGCATCCTCAAAATCCGACTATATGTCCCACAGTCAATTACTCTGGTACATTGACTGTGGGACATATAGTCGGATTTTTATAGTTAAAAAATACAAACGTTTTCGTTTAATATCCTCTGTTATTGACATCACCAAATGGAAGAGGGATCTTCAATGTCAAGAAAGGAGCAAAAACATAAAATTTATTTTTAAACACACGTCTTCATTCGTTCTTTTTTTCAAATCGCAAGTGTGTATGCATCCAGCCAGTGGTATAATATCGTTCGAGTATATTTTTATGCTGTGGAAAAGTTTTTATCGATATGAAACACAGGTTTTTAGTCCGCCTAATGTTCTGTGCATGGCAAGCTGATTACAAGGCTATCAAATCGATTAAGTAGTAAGGAAACCAGTTCATTACTTCTTAAAGACTTAATAATAATATACTAGGTACAATATTGTAGAAAATGTTTCATAATCGTTTTTTCCGAAACATGTTGTAGAAACTTATATTGATTGAGCTTCCTAAGACCTGATTCAGGCCTTAAAACCTCGACACAGATAACAAAATAATCAAACAAAATTAACGACTATAAAACACAATGAAAATGCGTTGCTATCTATGACTTCTTTATTAATTAGAATGGACTAATAAACAAGCATTTGCCTGTTAGAATGTCATGGTTGATGGAATGCTAGGTTCAATGCTGCTGACAACTACAGGCTCCTTGCCACGGTCGGGACATAATGGACCATTAACTATAACTACCTAATTATCGATTGCAGCCTTCACTTTATTTTTATCAGGCCATTCAGGCCCTGTCCTATCTCAAACTGTTATCTAGGCCTTATATTTCTTGAATCGACTAGGCATCAGGCACATATTGATGATCAATAATATAATCGGCAACATCCATTCTTTAGGCCCCTCCTCTGTTTTGCACTGTATCAATCTTCCAGTCTAATCGGATGCAGCTGATTACCAGTATTTTACATGGAGCGACTGCCTATCTGACCTCCACAATCCAGTAACTGGGTAATACGATACCCCTTGGTAAGACTGGTTGTCAGACTTTCGGGCTTCTGACGACCCGTAACGACTGTCAAAGATCCACAAATAACAGCCGGGACCAACGGCTTAGCGTGCTTTCCGAGACAGGGAGGAGTCTCGGTATGTAAAGATGGTCATGCATCCACGGACTAAACCCGGCAAGCGTAGCTTAACCCGATGGATTGACCGGCGCGGCTGTTATGACTTAGCCACGAGACTGCTGCTTACACTGTAGGCAGGCAAGAAAATCCGTATAAACTTCATAAAACATCCCATATCAAAGAGCTCACTTTCCTCCAAATTCAGCTTGAAGCAGGTAAAATGTGGCCAGTAATAGTTTACCATGCACATCAGGTATGCACCCATGACATCACGCTAACCTTAGTATAATGTTGTAAGGAAACGTGCACACCATAGCATAAGGCCGTAATTGCCGTGTTTGTGTTGCGAGTTACGCTTTCTAGGACTGCGGGGACATAGACTATCTATGTATTATGCAGGTCATTGCAGGTGTAACTGCATCGGGGTGTGACGTAGTCGACAGTTAGGTTGTCCATAATGGCCTGTTTGTTCCTCGATCGTCCGCTGTTTTTGGCAGGGGTTCGGCTAAGTGGTTGTAAGTAGTCCGGATGGGTTTGCGATGTCTGTCTTCGTACTAGGATTATGTTGAGCCAACTATTTACATAAATTAAATCTGCCCTTAGTAGTATGCACTCGGGTCAGACTTAACAGTCAAGACTGGGTCGTTCAGGCACTTTACGATTGGAAAATCATTGGGATTTTTTTTTTTCATCTGACTTCGTAGGTATAATATAACGTACTGTTTCTAGGCACTCTGACGAATCGTGGACGCTTATTTTATGCACTAGGTATTGTAAATCGTACTCATTGAAGGAAGTCGTCTAATATGATTCATTGTACCGAAATACCTAAGAGTTCAGTTCAAGTTTAGTGTATTATTAGTCTCTCTAATCTAATCCGAATCATTCAAGAAACAGATAAATAAGTCTATTCATTTTGTATGCCTACAAAGGCTTGAATGGCTTTTGGTGTAAGTGTGAGGTATGACTTATCTATCAGGAGAATTGTAGATAGAATATTATAGTAGGAAATTCAGCATTAAATAAAAATACAACAGGAAAATGATTCCAATTCTATTCTGACCGTTATTGTTGAATAGTTACTGTTGCTAGGTAAATTTAGAAATAAGAGTAGCCTAGCTAAGTAAAACCTAGCCTGTACATGTACCTACTAATGTGTTGAATGAATTATATCTCCTTAAAAAGTATGTTTTGTTAAAGTTAGATGCATTACAAGATACCACAATTACAATAATTACCAGCCTCTGCAAGTCTTCAATCATTCAGAATATCCTGTCCAGCCAATACCAACCTCATTGGCTGGCTAAACTTTTCGCATCTTTTTCTCATTATCTTGTTCCGACAATAAGAAAAATATAGTTCTAAATCTGGTAAAATATCATTATGCAGCTGCATCTGTGTAGTCTAGACGCCAATGCAGTCGTTCCCAATATAGATCAAGATGGGTACGACAATAATTCCTGCTCGTAAAACACAATTTAGGTTTATTTAACTTTTTTGTTCAAAACAGAATTATCCTTTATCCGCTGAATATTAAATGCATGTCCTTACGTGTATCCATGTCGGCGAAGTTCGTGATCAATTACGAATGCATCTATTTATTCATGTAAAAAAACCTTTGCATTGTGTAGTTAGGCCAATACCGAGGCTGTTCGATATGACGTCAATTCGATCTAATAGAACTAGAATATTCAAAGCGGTGCCAAAAAACGCACGCGCGGTCAAAGAACACGCGATGATTGGGTAGGTACAAAGTTCATAGGTTTTATACATTTTTATATCAATTAATGATGCACTCGAAGATAGTTGTCTAATTTCAGACTATTGGCAAAACTATCAGGTATTCTGGCATGATAGTTTTGGACACTTCCACTGCGTAGGGATTATCTGGAAACTAACCGAGATAAACACTGGCAACACACAACGTTTCTATTATTTACGGTTCACCACATCATTCTGTGTTCCAATTTCAAACAATTCGCGAATTCAATATTTTTTTGTTGTGATATTCTTGACAACCGGCTGAATTGAAACACTGCATTTACTAAGAACACCGCATAAAAGTAAAAGTATGTGTCATTGGTCACAATAACTTTCCATAAACATACTGAGGCTCAATCAATGAAAATTTTACTAGACATAACAATAAGTCGTAGGTAGTGTTTGTAAATTGTAGATGTAGAATAACTATTTACTATGGTCAGTCAAAATATAACAAACAAAGGTTGGTAAACAAGTAATCTTTATTTTAATCTATGTTATGAAATTACTAGCGACTGTATGGCCCAAAGTGCTACTGCTAATGCCCTGTCACTGCCAATTTATCAGACAATTTGCCGTTGAAAAGTACCTTCAAACTCTAGGTACATAATAACATTGATATAACTTTAATTAAAAACCCAATTTTAAATAAGACTTTGTTATCTAAGCCACTTGACCCACTGCTTGCAAGATTGATGAGCACCTAACACAATAAAACAGTTCTCGAATATTGTCAAGGAAGTTGAATAACACCACAATTTGAAAGTGAATCGATTGAAAACCCAAATTCCAAGAACTTAATGTCACCTACTTTTCTGACATTAATAGCTTTTAATAAGAAATTATTGTGTTTTTTGTTGCACATACGTTAAATTATGTATGACAACACTTACGTAATATGTTATTACCAGATTCAACTTTTATTAGCATTGCCATTCAACGTGGCAATACTGCCAGTCGCTGGGCACGTTTCCGGAACAGCGATGCGGACGAATACTTCGACGCCTATGCCCGTGTCTTTTTTTATATTTATTAGTATAGTTAGTTAGTCCTTTAATATAGTTTTTTAGTTAATTTAGTTTATCCAATGTTTAAATATATTTTGTCATATAAACGTAATAAAACAACTTGAAGCACTTAAAACATTAAATTCTGAAAGCGAAAATAAACCTTTTATTACCAAAAAGTCCCAATGACAACTTTGAATAACAAAAGCTAAGGATTGCCAAGTTGTCTCATGACTGTAAATAAAATAAAATTAAATTCACTCACACTTCCCAATACCTAAGCAATCATTAGGTACATACATTCAAAACGGTGAAGGAAAACATCGTGAGGAAACCGGCTTGTCCTAGAACCAAAAATTCAAAGACATGTTGGTTATGCTTCACGTAGGCTAATAATAGCATAGACATCGTTATATTATTAAACGAAATTAGCATGACATTAGTATGCAAATATGGCCGATTATCAACCTTAATTTAGTAATTGAATTTCCATTATGGCTATAATTAGTCTAATACCTATTGGTATTCGACTAATTCTTCGAATCTTGGTTATTAACATGACAAATCTCATTAACAGTTGGAAAGTGTATCATAATTATTAGCATTTATTAATGAGTCCTTACGACTACTTAGTCTAGTGGTCGCAAGCGATAATGCTGAGCATAAGATCCTGGGTTCCAATCCCGGGTCAGACAAAGTGTTATTAGGTTTTTCCCTCTGGAATTTCCAAGTAGCAGACCGTAATCTGGATTGTGCTAGATTGATGGCAACAACTGCAACATGCTCGCCCCCTATTACATGGGACTTAAACATAACTGGCGAAATGTGGGTGTACTATAGGTACACCTCTGTCTAACCCTTCGGGTATTACAGACGTGATGTTTTGTTATGTAGTATGTCATAATCAGCCTGTAATGTTCCCACTGCAAGGGCTCAGGTCTCCTCTCTTCGAGAGGACGTGGGCTGTAATCTATCACGCGGGCCCAGTGCGGGTTGATAGATGTCACATGTCTTCGAATGTTTGGTTCTAGGACATGCCGTTTTCCTCACCATGTTTTCCTTCACCGTTTTGAATGTATGTAATGATTTCTTACTGGGAAGTGTGAGTGAATTTAACAATTTATTCACAGTCATTGCATAAAGTAAGTTCCAATAATTACTTATTTTTATTATTTTTTATTAGGTCTGAATCATTGTTCTGCTTAATAAGGCAAGATACTTATGTGTGTAAAGTCCATGAGACGGGTGTATGAGTCAGTGTACCCTGTCCTAAGCTGTCATAAGGTTACTTCGTTCTTGTGACAATGTTTTCTATGATTAATTAATACAGACTCCTTAGAGTATTTTTCGCTATTTCTTTTTAAATCAGTAATTTGGGTTTAGGCTTTCCATGCACCCTTGCAAAGTACATGCAGTATTGGATTTAGAAATGGCTAAAATTTAAAAAAATAAGACTTTTATATTGATTAATTTTACAAACCAATTCGTATTTTTTATATTAACATTATAGGAATGCATTGTTAAAATAAAAATATTTTCCGTATACAATTAATAAACTATAATTACTTACCTTTATTGTGTATAAGTATTAGGCAAATATAAACGTAGGCATATATTGATATCATACCTAATCTAGACAGATAAAAGCATTTCATTAATAACATTGAGCTCCATCGTAACCGTGTAACTACATAGTAAAGTTCATTGACCTCTCCAATAGAGGTGGCCCTGTAAATCAGTAAAGATAACACAGAAATAACGCTAAGAAACATTTAAATTGTTTACATGACGTAAGCCGACATTGATCATAACAATTTGTATCGTAACGTAATCTTCTTAAAATAAAATGTATGTTCACTAATTGAAAAGCATCTTAACTAACATATAAAAATATATTTGACCTTTTCATTTGCAAGAATACCCGATATATAGAAAGAGAAATATATTGCCTGAACACCCAATACTTAGCAGTAGAGCAACGTTTGACTTTATTTAAATGCCAACATGTTATTCTGTTCTGTTTAGATTAAATTATTTAAATCCTCTCCTACGTGAATTTTAAGAGAGACATATCTGGCTGGACATAAGAAAAACGTCGTAGAGAATGTCAAAAGGAAAAAACAAGAAATGACTTTTCTGACATTAATGAAGGATGAGGCAGTTTATGTAAAGCCTTTCCTAAGGGGTTTGACTAGAATATTAATGCTAATTTAAGACAGGCCAACGATTATTATACCTGCATAGTAGGTAGGTATAATAATAGTAGGTATAGTACCTACTTATAAACACACACGGCCGGTACACACGGCTACATATCGAGCTAAGTACCTATACATTTCGAGTATAAGATGATCTTGCATTGTATAGGATTTTCGTACTATGAGAGGTCAGCTTATACTGGAAATGTATAGCTTGATAATGTAGCCGAGTGTAGATCGCCGCTCTGTTGGCAAGTGAATCTCTCACCAAACTAACGAATCGCTCCCATTAAATAATTTATTTTCTACTAGCGACTGACCTTTGTTTCGCACGGTTTAACAAAAAATCTAGATTTCTTTATTTATGTAAGATTAATATTAATGGATTAGACACATAGAACTTCCGGAATAAATATCTAAATGAGTTTGAAAACCGCATCAAAATCCGTTGCGGAGTTTAAAAGAAAAACGCGGCCACACTGGCAGACATGAAAAGTGAATTAATAATTACCAGGTGCGCCCCGCGGATTCACCCGCATAAATTTCGATCTCGTTGGAATATCGGGATAAAAAGTCCTATGTCCTAAACCAGGTCATGGTCTACCCATGTGCCATATTTCATCCAAATCCGTTCTGCGGTTTTAGCGTGAAAGCGTAACAAACAAACATAATTATGTATATATGAAGAAATAGGTATAGCTCTTCTAAACAGCGATCTATTTCGAGTGTAGGTAGGTATATTATCAAACCGTCGTTTCATTCAATTTGGCACAACACCGCGAGCTTTGTTTTCGACAATTTACATGTATTTATACAAGCGAGTGGATCTCCGAATAAAATTTACGTCATACTGCGAAAATCTGGTTTATAATGAGCATCAAACTTGTGTGTTTTGGCGGGAACATATCACACGGGTGTGATAATCTTTTCAAGGCTCCTGCAGACAGGCGCGACGCGACTTTAGTAGAAAAATTTCTTTGAAAACTTCATGGAAATTGTTCTACCAGAGGCCCTAGACAAAGTGACATTCTATCAGCGATAACGATGATGGAAAAGGCAAAAATGTATAGGACTGACATAAGCTATCGAAAAGCTTATGTCAACCCTGTTGAAAGTCGTTGTAGCAATACGAAATGCTTTTGAAACGATTCTCACTTATCTAGGCCCTCTTCTATAGAGAGACTCACTATAGAGCCATTTACCGGGTAATTTGTCTTTAATTGACTTGAATGTGCCCTGGCGGCTGGGAATGTCATGCTCACTCAAATGTCTCGCTGATGGTGGCGCGTGTGTTGGATCATTTAGCTCCCTTCAAAATGGTTGAGCTGAATGGTGCTGATCCATGCGTCATGTTCGTGAACGGGCGCCGTCAGTTGTGACTGGTCATCTCTTAGCTGCCATGGCTTATTTTAATTTTTGATTTGTTTGTTATAATTGCGGACGCTTTTAACGTGCTTTCTACATTGTTCTCACATGTATAATTTCAACATAAATGATGTAACCAATATTTTGTAACAATATTTTGATTTAAAAGAGTGTCCGTGGAGTTTCTTGCCCGTTCTTCTCCATAGGTACCTACTACGCTTTGGAATGGGCAACTAGCTTCATATTTCTGACTGACCGACTCCTTGACAATTCAAAAGTGCCTGTAAATGGTTTAATTGAAATAAATGCTTTGAGTTTTGAGTTTTTTTTTTTTTTTTTTTTTTTTTCTTCGCGTCGCACCGTATCGCCATCGCGTCGCTCTGTATTTGGAATGAGAATGCATTATTTACGTACTGGTTGGTTTTTTGCATGTGTTAGCTTTTAATTAAGTGTGTAAACATGTGATTAAAGCTAGTCTAGTCATAACATTCATTGTCATTAGCATTACACTATCTTAATTACTTAGTAACTTTCTCTGTAGAATGATCAAAAGAAAACACATAAGGCGCCTGCGATAATCTGGTTGGTACACACAGCTACACATCAAGCTATACATTTCCAGTTTAAGCTGACCTCGCATTGTACGGAAACCCTATACAATGCGAGTTCAGTATAAACTGAAATGTATAGCTTGATGTGTAGCCGTGTGTACTTACTTACCTATTTTATTTTTCAAGACAAAAATTCTGTTCATCTCCTCTTCTAAATCGAAAAAATAAATTGTTTAGTTGTTTATTCTATTTGTGATGCCAAATTTTTGCAATGGAATAGCTTTGTCCCATAAACAATGACCCGAAATCTTACAAAAGAAACATTGTTTTAGATTTCAGTAGTTAGGTACGCTTGTACGTAAGTAAGTACTGAAAGTTTCAGGCTTTTATAACGTAGAAAATCGCGACAGGTAGGTAGATAATTAATTTTCAAACGTAAATATTGTACCAACACTCCCCAGTGTTCAATTAAGGTTACCGTTGGCGAGGTGAACTGTCGGAAGGTAATTCTTACATCGTCAGTTAGCCAACATTTCTAACAAAAATAGCAAGGTAGCTTGGTAAAGTCAGAGAAATTAATTGTTAAGCAAAGTCACAGCATTCAAATTGACGTAGGGAGTCAATTTGCTTATCAATTTCCATGACTGATATATCTGAACAGCTGTTAAAATAAGAAAAAACAGAAACCAAAATAAATAAAAACATAACAAGACTTATGACTATGAGTTTATGAGCATCTCTAGGTTGTACAGGTAATTTTAAAAACTTATAACGTTTCACCCGCATAAGTCTCGATCCCGTGGGAATATCGGGATCAAAAGTATCCTATGTCCTAATCCAGGTCATAGTCTACCCATGTGCCAAATTTCATCCAAATCCGTTCAGCCATTTTAGCGTGAAACCGTAACAAACAAATCGCTTTCGCATTTATAATATTACTTAGGATGTCTTAAAGGATTGATCACAATATGTTTTTGAAGGTTTTTCAGGTAATTTTAGAAAGTTATGCGGATTCTTTTAAAATCCAATATTTTATTCTGCTCAAAGTAGACAGATAATTTGCTTGTGAATGAACGAGACAAAGAAGATAGCAGGTTGATAACAGTGCTATCTATTGATTAGGATTTTTTGGTGTTAGCTCCACCGATCCATCTTACTTGTTTTAAAACAACTTTTCTGACTGTGAATGTTCAGTCAGAAAAGTCGGTTGGTTGGTTGGTTTTGGCTTAGGTAAGGCTTAATATTAGGTACCTACGCACGGCAACACATCTGCTTTTCAATTTTCGTTTTTTGCCACCGACTTCCGAAATTATAGTTATTTTTCACTTTTTTTGTCTGTTTTTTCAAGTCGGTTGTTTCTTTTTTGTAAAAAGTTTTTATTTTTCACTTTTTAGCTGTGGTACCTACCTCACAGAAATTCGTATACTGTTGTCTGCTATGTAAATAACAGTGACGAAGTGAAATAATTATAATTATATCGTCTACATAGCAAAGTGGGAAAAATACGTAATTATTGAGGCTAACTCAAAAACTACGCAAGCAAAATTAATAAAATTTATATGGGACCAGCTCTGAAGCATGACCTACCAAACAAAAAAAGAATCATCAAAATCGATTCATAATTGGCGGAGTAATCGCGTAAAATATCTACATACAAAAAAAAAAAACAGACGAATTGAGAACCTCCTCCTTTTTGAAGAAGTCGGTTCAAAACATTAAAGTAAGTAGGTACTAGGTACTTAAGTACTTAGTAAAAACTAAAATACAATAATGAATCATGACCTAATAATATTATAGGTAACCTATTACTTATTGTGGGTACTATAGGTACACCTCTGTCTAACCCTTCGGGGATTACAGGCGTGAAGTTATGTATTACTATTAGATACTAACAACAATGCAGCACGAACAACATAAACATGTTTATTTTCTTGCAGGCGTAGCATGAGCACCGTTTTGTCGACGGAAGAGTAGACAAAAATGACGTTTCCTTTAGACAGTAGACAGAACGAGACGGCAACAAAGTAGAAAGAGTCAACTGCACTTTTTACGAAATTCACTCTTTTACATAATTCGACTCAGAGTTCTTTGTTTACTCATAGGATTTATCGGTTGTCAGTGTGATTTTGACAGTAAGGATAGAAAACTTTCTTCCGAAATACGTATAGTCTACCTACAAAAAGACCTAGACAAAGATCGTTAGAAATGAAAGACAAAATGACAGATTGTAGAAAGATTTCTACGGTGGATGTCAAAAATAAAGAAACGAACTGTCACTTTGTATAGAAAAAGCTATGTCTATTCTTCGTAGAGATAGAAAGCGCCATGCTACGCCTGTTGGAGTACAAAGGAAACAAAAAGCAGATGGTGTTCCTATCTGCAAAACATACCAATAGGTATGGTACTTATACAACCAGAAAAATATTTAGATTATTATTATTCTCCATTTCTAACATGAATGTGACGTCAGTTAGCGGTGCAGCGAACGGTAGTTGAACGATTGTATATCAGGGCTTTCAAAAACGCGTAGGTGCACTACGCAAATGCAGAGTTAAGTTATGCATGTATCATGTATTCTACATTAGCACTTTGCCAGCGACTTCTTCCGCCTGTGGATTCCCATATCAAGTGGGAATTTCGAAATATTCTGCCTTATATTTTGTCTGCATCATAAATGAAACATCTGTGCAAAATTTCAACATTGCCGCTCAACTATCGATTTGCGTTTAGAAGTCGATAACAATAAAAAAACTACAGTCTGTCTGTATGTCTGTCTGTCTGACTGGCAGTTAAACTCTTATGTAATACAAAAATAGGCAGTAACAGTATTTCAGTAATTCAGTATTTCCTCGGACAGAACTGTTTACAAAGACTGAAGAGGCCATACACCACAGTAAACTTTTACAATAAAAATATACTAGCGACCCGTCCCTGCTTCGCATGGTTTTGCGACTTCATAAAGATCGAAATTACTTCATTAAGTATATAAACACATAAAACTTACGGAATAAATTCTCTAAATTATGGTGAGAACCGCATCAAAATCCGTTGCTCAGTTATGGAGAAGAACCAGGCAGTGGGTTTAATTTATAATATCTATGGATGGATGTACCCAGAGGTACCCCTATGACGAGCTCGTGGCTAAGTAATAACAGCTGCACGGGTCGATCCGCCAGGTTAAGCTACGCTTGCCGTGGTTGGTCCGTGGATGGGTGCCCATCTTTACATACCGAGACTCCTTCGTGATTCAGAAAGCACGCTAAGCCGTTGGTCCCGGCTGTCATTCGTGGATCTTTGACAGTCGTCACGGGTCGTCAGAAGCCCGAAATTCTGACAACCAGTCTTACCAAGGGGTATCGCATTACCCAGTTACTGGGTTGTGGAGGTCAGATAGGCAGTCGCTCCATGTATAATACTGGTATTGAGCTTAGACTGGAAGCCGACGGCTAGGGGGATACTCAGACCAAATGGTCTGAGGGCGGATTTTATATAGATATAGCCCACCTAGTAGGTACCAGTAGGCGTCCTACCTAGTTACCTTTCTGCCAATTTGACATGCTTTTGTACTAAAACGTTTGTACTTAAACGTTTTGTATATCCTATGGGACGTGATGGCACACGCGATCGACGTTCATATACCTCTATTCCCATAATAATTTACCGTTTCAATGTAAATTGTATCCCGCTGGTCTAATAAACGATAGCTTTTACCTTATAAAATGAGTAATTTTATAGTTCTAATAATTCTATAAATAATTTATTAAAATTATACATATAATTGGCTGCCTTCGCTGGTAATACATCATGCTGTGAGAGTAGGTACAATAAAAATGGTATGATTCTTTGAATTGGACCTTTATCACAGTTTAATAACTTACTTTATTATAGCCATATATTACTTTATATAATATATCTAAGTACTTACTTTATATAATACAGATTACTACTTTAAAATTACCTAAAGAAAAAAAGAAAGAAAGAAAATACGTTTATTTACGGTAAACATGACGCTAAGAAAGGACAAATACACGAAAATAACAAGTTGCGGAAAAATATGCGTCACATTCACGCAAAACGGCCATCACTCAGCATAATGCATAATGCCTAGGTAATTAGGTCTAGCAAATAACTCGATAGTTAATGATCAAGAATTTGGAAATTACAGCAAATTATCTCCCTAATAAGCCATGATTAAATTTAATATTCATTTGATCATCTTCATGATAAATTGGTCGATAAACAATTTGCAGTTCAATCCAATTTAATTTATTACCTAATCCATTTAAAATCGATAATTTTTGGAATTTTTGTTTAGGTAGGTTCTTATTTCTTTGTGACTAGGTAACATTAGGTACTGTGAGTAATTATGGATGTACCTACGTAATAAATAACCACAAAGTTACCTAGATGACGTATTCTATGGCTAAAAAGTGACGTTCTTAACGTGAACAATGTACGAAGTTACCAACCGATAGTGCCATTCTGACCGAACGCATTTTAAAAGGATATTCCATTTTTAAATGACGTTCTAGCTTTATTCTCAATAATATCATTGTAATATCGGAAATCAGTTTCTTGATTGACATCAGTCAGAAAAATGTAGTCACAATAACACTATCTTTTTTTTCTTAAATAAAAGAAAACCTTGACATTGTAATATTATCACTAAATAGAGGAAGTCTTGCCAAGTTTTTATATTGCATTTCCTTTTAAAAACACTTAAAAGTAATTTGTCTGTCGTGCCAGTAGGTTTCCATACAAATTCTATCAATTGTTGATAATATTCCTATGGTAAGTAGATAGATTTTGGAGGTCAGATAGGCAGTCGCTCCATGTAAAATACTGGTATTCAGCTGCATCCGGTTAGACTGGAAGCCGACCCCAACATAGTTGGGAAAAGGCTAAGCAGATGATGATGATGAAGAAGGTAGATTTTATGTTAGTGTCATTAATTAGCCTATTTTGTTAGATACCTAAGACATGAAAAGGTCTATTTTCTGTCGTCGACCTCTGGGTGGACGTCAGGGGGAATTCAGATGGTTCTGACCTCCACCCAAACCCGATTACTGATGGGCAATACCGATACAATATTCTACTAAGGTGACAAGAAACACTGAAAAAGGAGACTTTCTGGTTTCTAAAAATGCGTTGGTAACGTCTGTCAATTGCCATATGACGCCAGTCCTATTTTGAGTCCAATTCCCGCCATCTCCCTCCGGGCCAATACCTATGTGGCTGGTCGATTGCTGCTATTTGGGGCTATCTGTGTAGTTGTTTTCGCCCTTAATTATTTCACAATCAATCTCTAATTCTAAGACAACAGTGCCATAGAGGTGTCAATCAATGATCTAAACTTACAACACATGTGTTAGTTCATAGTTGACTATAACTATTCGCATTGTTTGTTGAACTGAACTATATCTAGTAATGACGACTGTAGACTTATACAAACGTGTAACAGACATAGTAAATAAAAAATAAGCTATATAACGTACAACGGTCACGTGGGATCTTCTTAAGACAAAGATCTGAATGAGAAAATGCATGTGTTCAGGGTGAACGGCGATCTAAGGCAGCTGTGTTATCAAGGAGTATTTATATCTTAAATAATATACGTTCTTTGTGTATAGTCTGGTGATTAAAAATACATTGACTTTAAAATATGCTAAAAGCATAATAGGCTGTACTAGTGTTGCATAGGACTCCACACAGTCCACGCGTTGGTAAAGTTCAACAACCAACAGTGCTACCTACAGTATGTGATCTTTTGTTATGCCATTTTTGTTTTTGTAAGTATATACCTAGAATTGCATACACTTTAAATTATAAACTAATTTATTTAACAGAATTCTTGAATTTGCTAGTTTATATTCAAACACAATGTTAATTACTTACCCATTACTGAATACTTCAATGGAACTTACTTACCTATACCAAATACAGACTTTAGCTCTATTTTTAGAACGATGACTCCAAGAAAACAATTATAACCTTTTTCAAATCGTTTCATAAACTGAGGCTTCCTCTCGAAAACTCGGAGTGTTCGTTCAATTACTCCATCTTGCGTCTTTCGACCTTCACAATGTTTGGATATCAAAGAAAAACTCAAGGAGGTACAAGTGCAGCCGATAACTTTTTGAGTACTAATCAAACGTAGCAAACATTTGATTAAATTTCGTGAGTTTATTCTAGATATAGACTGTTTTCAAATATTTAGGTAGCTTTAGGTTAACCTCATGTCGTTAGAGCTATCGATTCATGTCGATTCCAACTAGAGCCTAATTTACTTTGAATCGTTGTCATTAAACGTAAAATGTCAAAGGTCAAACATATCAGGCGATAATCGTAAAAGAACGGTGAATTGTGATGTGGAACATAGGAAAATACCCCATTTGATACGGCAGAAGTATCGCGACCATCGATTATATATATTCATAGATACAGATAAGTGTGTGAACGATACAGCGGCCACGGATTGTTATTATTGCTGCCAATAAATTAATTTGTTTTGATTCTAGTGAATCTGCGCATAGGTATCCCACTCATTTGAATGGAGTTAAAACAATGACAGAACATTAATTAAAACATACGCAGAGCTAGAACAAATTCAGGCCTTGAATAACTGATAGAATATTTTGAGAAATTGTGCAATCGTAATTATAATAAGCACTATTTATAGGCACTATCACTAACAATATATACGCACGTATCGCTCTGTAAATATTACACTACAGTAACATGTTATGTCTAGCGTCACGAGATATCAAACCAATTTTCAATTCCACGTAAAATCCTAGCAAACATCATTATCTAATGAGTTTACTTATTACTACTGGTAACAAATAATCTTTCCCGATAAATTAGATACTATGTCAATATGCTAAGTAAGTAACCTTCTAATGGTGATATGTGAATAACGATATTATTTTCCTCTTTCCAGGTCTCCAGAGCCGAAACCAGAGAACATGGTAATCACTTTTTCGCCTCTCACAAAGGAGTCAAAACTCAGAAGACACATCAGGTCGATGTCAGACGTACAGAGCAGCACTCCCTACAGAATTCCGTTCAGATCGAGGAAAGGCAGCACTCACACGCTGATGTACGACTCGGACACGAGAGCAAGGAGAATCAGGAGTCACAACAGACGCGTGGAGATCGACTCTTCTGACTCGAGCGACTACTTCGAGTCTCCAAAGAAGATCAGGAGTCTAGGACAGAACATCATAAAACACACAGACTCCATGAGAATACTGTAATACAGTCATTTGAGATCTGATTTAAAATTATAAATGAGGCTGTACAATCTAGTTGTCCACTAGATCGGGATCACGTCGGGTTTCCGTCGATAAAAAGAAAAATCAGATTTCAATTTTAATTGGGACGTCCTCTAGTTCAGAAGAAACTTTGGATTTTAATGATTAATGTTCCTTTTGTAATATTGGATATGTTTGTATGACTAATCATTACTAAACATGGCACTGTCACTAATAATATGCATAGTTAATGTAGTCGAAAGGTTGAAACGACTTTAGCAAAAAAGTTTTGCTACAATAGTGCATAATTGAAGTTGTACGTCGAATAATCTGACGATCCCAAAGATGTATATCCCAACGTGATTCAGCGAAGTAACAGACTTTAGTGATTTCCTTTATGAGACTGTGATGAAGTAGGTTAACGGTTATGATAACTATTTAGTTATAATTATTAGTTTATAAGTTAATTTTCATTGTCAATTTGTGTCAGTGACTGTGGGACGTACCGAAACGACGAACATACGCACTGATTTACAATATGTCGAGAGATTGTGATTCTGGTGAAATATTTTTCAAAGGAAAGTGTTAAGAAATTGTTAAGTACTTTTAATGAAATCATGAAAAGTCGCAAGGGTTGCAGAAATGTTGGTCCGACTTTCTAAGTAATTAAAGAAATTTAATTTAAAAAGAAAAATAAAATACAATACTTACATCATGAGTACTTTTCGCCTGAATGAAATTTATTGCATGTGTAACGATTGAAATCACGATAAATAAAATATCACAAATGAAATAGTGTGTTTTTCATGATGATACGTTTCTCATACCTTGCGATGAAACTCGACGGTATAACTACTCGAGCCAAAGCTCTGTTAGTGGCCATATCTACAGAATAACGCTGAAACACATAGTTTGTAGGAGCACACGATAGGATTATCATCTTTTTTTAGGACACGTTACATAATCTTATTGTTATAATCCTTACTAGTTAGCCATGAACGAAAAATTTGTCTCCTTGTGATGATGAAATGTTGCTAAATGGTGTTTCTCGAACAGCTAAAATAGAACGAAGAGGGGTTAGTGTTATTTGCAAAGAAAACACTGTAACATTTATTTTTAAGCGTTTATTTGATTTTGTTCTGACATCATGAGAATGGAAAATTGTGACAAAAGTGAAGTGTAAATATGTACTACCTACTTATACACTGAGTTTGAGTAAATGTTTAATCAATATCTCACACATATTAAGCATATATAGTCAACAGAAGATTTTCTTCATACTAATTTGTCCAAATATCTTTAAGTTTTGCAGTATGTAAATGCTCTGAAAATTTAAAATAGTGTCTGGTGCAGCAATATTCTTTTGTTTTTTGTTAAAATAATACACAGTGTAACACAGTGTGCACTGTATATGTAAGTAATACATATACAGTGGTGTGGAAGTTGACAATACAAAATATAGATTTAAGTTTTGAGTATTTCGGCTTATGTCTGGACCAAAAGTTATCGATAAAAACGGGATTTTGTAAGGAATTATGTAATTATGAGAAGACCCGAGGAGATGTCAGGGAGAAGTGACATACCAAGGCCTTCAATTTTACGAATGTGATAAGTAGCAGTTAAAATATCTATAATATTGTTATTTATTACTTATGGAACCGTGATGAATGTCAATAAACAAAGGAATTCTATAACTAAGTATTATTTTGTTTGAAT
Organism: Lithophane semibrunnea; assembly: GCA_947363905.1. Lineage (NCBI taxonomy): Eukaryota > Metazoa > Arthropoda > Insecta > Lepidoptera > Noctuidae > Lithophane > Lithophane semibrunnea. Next base: position 11,968,453 of record OX376201.1, read on the forward strand.
TTTATTACGATATTTTTAAGCCCTTTTGAATACTTAGGTCTTTGAATTAGAAAAATCAGCCTGTAAAGTTAGATGGCAAAATATGGTGGTAGGTTCATTAGATTTCGGGGAGTGGGTGGTAGGGTTAGTGAACACATAGTAATTCGTTAAGTACCACAAACAACGGTCTATTGACGTCATAAAATAGACAATACGATACGAATGACTTATGGAAAAGTTTTTTTTATCTAGTTAGTACCTTAATAAATATCGACGTACTTACCTATAGAGGGACTTTTATCTAAGCTGAGCAATTGTCTCCATAATAATGCTAATGTATTATGCTGATGACACAATAATTCGATAACACGTTAAATGTTCCTGCAGACAGGCGCGACGCGACTCTGGTGATATAAAACATGGCAACACCAAGCAATAAATTTCCAGTTTATACTGATATCGCATTGTATAGGATTTCCGTACAATACGAGGTCAGCTTAAACTGGAAATGTCTATCTTTATGTGTAGCCGTGTGTACCTTATGTTTAAACTTCACGGAAATTGTTCTCCGGTGTCGCGTCGCGCCTGTCCCATAACCCCAATGACTACGGTTCTTTCCTATCCTGCCAACTTTATTCTAAGGTAAGTATTTTAGAATGTAGACCACATTATTAAATACCTGTATTCTTAGACCAACAAAAAAGGAAAGACGGATCACGCCGTACATCAAAAGTGAAGCCACAAAACCATGCTCCTGCAAGTAAACACACAGGCTCACGCACACACCTACACTAAAACCATGCTCATCGCTCCTAGTACGTCACGAATCGTCGTCTAGTTAACATCACCAAAACAAATATAATTATGCCTTCCTGTGTAGTGAAAACGTGTAAAAACAATAGTAAATCACAGAAAAAGTCTCGCGGAATCACTTTTCACTTGTAAGTACTTCAAATAACATCATTTTTTAATTTAGATAACTATGAATTTTAGGTTAGTTGGAACAAAAAACCTGAACGAATGAACGAACGAAAACAGTGACATTTAAAGAGCGAGGGCTGCCATAATATGATTTCAAATTTCCCCATTCGATATTTTTTACTTCGAGTAATTATATGTCTGTTTTTTTATTCATTTAATATTTTAGATTTCCAAGTAATACTGAAAATAAAAATAAATGGATAGTAGCTAATTTACTAACCTATTTATATACATATATAAATTTTTAACACTCAATTGAAAATTAATGGATAAAGTGAAAGAGCGGAGTCTCCTAACACAAGCAATTCTTGCATAAAAGGTGATCTCCTAAATGCACTTTGTACTTAATTGTTTTTTTATTTTATTTTGCGATGTAAAAAAAAATGTTTTTGTTTCGGAATTCTTCCTAACAATTGACGTACAATACCATACTCAACAATATCTTACTCGTACGTTAGCCTACCCAAAATATTATTCCCCAAGTTATAGGGAAAAACTTTAACAAATGACAACCCTTTTTATACACACATAGATAAAAAGGTGGCTTCACTTTTGCTGTACGGCGTGCTCTGTCTTTCCTTTTTTTTTGGTCTGAGCCTGTATTACGTACGTATTCAAGCATTGATAATTGATCAAATCTGACAGATATTGATAGATGATGTTATTATGGGCTGGACTATCGGTTTAATCTAGCTTATCTAGCCAGAATAGCCTGAATGGGTAGGTTAGACCTGAAAATAAGATCAGCTTTTAACAAAGATCAGAAATCATAAATACATTGAAATAAAATAAAACATATTATAGCAGTCATAAATTCAGGAATTTATTACGAAGTAAATACAAAATAATACGTTAGGTAGTTCATTGATTGATACTCGACAATTGAACGGCTTACGCCATCTATTGCTAACGTTCGGAAGCCCTGTTTCATTCATGCGAGAAGTCTAGCCACGTGAACTTGCTAGTGTGAACTTAGTAGTGACATCTAGTTTTAAAATAAATTATGATTTGAGAGCACCTTGCGCCCACCAAACGCGCCATTAACTGTGCCATTCACCAAAATAAATCCTCAGCCTAATGTTTAAAAAATTACAGTAATGATCATTGATAGCTGGTGGTAAGGTCAATGCTCGATAGATGTCATTCATAAACATAATGAACTGCATTGCACTTCACTAGGGTATTCATTTCATTGACATTAGGTTGACTGGTTTGACGTTTGTTTGTTTACATTTACGACTTTTCATTGTTATTTCGGTCGTTTAACCGCAAAGTGTATCGTGTGCACGAATCAAAATCTATCAGTAAATTCCATTTTTACTGTGATATCAATTCAAAATGAAGACATTATTTATTTTGCTGTTCGTTATCAAATTAATTTCTGCAACACCAACAGCCATTGTATTGTGGCATGGAATGGGTGAGTTTTAGAATAAAATTAATTACATAGACAATTATTTTACTAGTACGGTCAATCATACTTTGGGACTAAAAAGTTTATTCTGCTAAAAATATAGAAGTAGGTTAGGTAATACTTTATAAATTAATTTAGCTTGCTGGCTTCTATCATTACTTAATTGGTATACCTACTTAGTTGGGTTGTATTGTATAGGTAGGTAATAATGCAATATTTTAATGGACTAAAGCTAGACCCCAATAAGAACCAGGTATCAGTTATATTGATGATTTAAATAGGTTCCTATATAGCTTTATGACATTCTAAGATTAAAACTTTCGTCTGTACCTAACTACTCAAGTAGAGGAGCTAACCTAACTACTAAAGAGGGAGACTCTCTGGATAAGATATTAACTTCCAATTACCTTATAAAATCCTGTATAAATTCAATGTGGCTAATGCTGGTTTCCTTGAGTTTATAAACAGGAAAATATGTGGAACGAATATCATTCTAAAAATAGATTTTAATCCAAACATGGGCTAACATGCCTAAGAATACCAAAATATATATCATAAAATTACAGGTATAAGATACTTAATTAAAATTTATAATTTAAGTTAAGTATCTATACTTAACATAGATAGTTTAAGTTTTCAATTTTATTTAAATGGGATTCAAATATTCTCCATATTCTCAACTACTTAACTTTTACTTACAATCTTAAGTTAGCACAATACATGAAAATACTTATTTTTATGCGCAGGTGACACTTGCTGCTTGAGTTTCAGTCTAGGAGGGATCAAGATATTTCTACAAGAAAACATCCCCGGTGTGTATGTGGAGTCGTTGCAAATTGGTAACACTACAATAGAGGACCTGGAGAATGGGTACTTCTTCAACCCTAACACCCAGGTGAAGGGAGTGTGCAAGTACTTAGCTAACCACCCTAAGTTGCAGAATGGGTTCAATGCCATCGGATTCTCACAAGGAAGCCAGTTTCTGTAAGGAATTTTGTTATTATAATCTGACATTCTGAAATCTGATATTTATAACTCATAATAATAGATAAAGTATTGAAGAGATAAAAAAAATTGATTCTGGGACATATTAAGTCCTACATAATCACTAGCATTTTGTCATCATCAAATTAGGAACATACAAAACAAAACAAATTAAATGATTGAAACACTTAACAGTAACTCTAGACAACCAGTCTTACCAAGGGGTATCGTATTACCCAGTTACTGGGTTGTGGAGGTCAGATAGGCAGTCGCTCCATGTAAAATACTGGTATTCAGCTGCATCCGGTTAGACTGGAAGCCGACCCCAACATAGTTGGGAAAAGGCTCGGCAGATGATGACTTAACAGTAGGTAACTCTAGTTACGAGTACAAGTTTTCATTTAAAATGCTTTTAGGCCCAGTTGCACCAAAAATCACGTTTATCGCTAAATATACAGGGTACCTACCTGTCACTTTCAAACTATTGACAGAACAAAGTTTTTTAAATAAGTTTAATGCTAAACGCAATACGTGATTTGTGGTATAAACGGGCCTTTAAATATTGAAATTACATTAGATTGGTTACAAAAAAAAAAAAAAAAGCGACGAGTGACTCTCAAGGACCACTGAATCATTATCTGCACGAGGACCTTCACTGTTGTAGTGATGTCTCTGATATCGTGTTATTTTTAAAAAAGGTCGATCGCAGCTGTCATTTTGATCCAGCAAGTAAAAAATCAGAGATTAGCTTATTTATTTATGAAGTAGTTTCTGCCACATAAACATTTTGAACGAGGTACCTACTTAGTTTGATAAAGTTGTATTACTTAGGCGAGCCGTAGTCGAGCGTTGCGGTCACATCCTGCCTCCGATCAAGAACCTGATATCTCTTGGAGGCCAGCACCAAGGAGTCTATGGTATCCCCCACTGCGGGGCCCTGAAACACCCCACCTGTGACTATATCAGGCAGCTCTTGAACTATGCTGCTTATGAAAAGTAAGTCAATCACCAATCACCTAAAAACATACAAATATCTTAACATTTAAGCCGATCGTCCACCGCTAGTTAGTTGATCCAGTTCTTCATATATGTGCGTCCACCGGAAACTATGCCAGCTAAGCTAACATGTATGAAAAACTGGCTCTACTGAACTAACTTAGTTTAGCTGGCGGTGGACGATCGGCTTTTAGGCTAACAAAGATTTGGGCAGGCAGGTCACACTGCATTGAGAAATCCTCCTTCATCACCTTCGTACCTACATTTTGTATGAACCATTGTACTCTACAAGCGGGTCGTTCCGCGCTTTTTTGGGTTCCGTAGTCAATAAGGAATCCTTATAGTTTCGCCATGTCCGTCTGTCTGTCTGTCTGTCTGTCTGCGGCTTAGCTCAGAGACTCTTATTGCTAGAAAGCTGTTATTTGGCAGGGCTATACATATTAATCACGCCGACAAAGTGGTAAAATAAAATCAAGAAGAAAACCTTTTTTAGAGTACCTACCCTACACGTAAAGTGGGGATGTCTTTTTTTTTCTCGGCTGTCATAGGGTGTGGGATGTCGTTAGAAAGGACGTTCAAAAATGTGGTAGACGTATGTGAAAACCATTTTTTGGATTCCGGGATCCGTTTGCGAAATATTAATCTTTCAAGTGCTATTTTTGTTAGAGTCAAGTGTCCGTCCGCTGTTTTTTTTTTTTTTTTGGAGGTTGTTATATCGTACAATGACTTCTTCCGCTCTGGGCGGAGCGGAAGGGCGTGTCAGACTTTTAAGGACTAAAACCCACCCGTGTTCCTTCAGTTGCCAAGGTCCCGGTATCCCTTTCGGATTTCCCGCAACCCTAGCAGGGAGTGTCCCTCCCCCTGCCTGCTACTAAATTGTTTTTGGATATGTGAAAAAATTCAGGCCAGGAGTTTATATAACGGTTCAAAGCTTCCAGAGAGAAGTTCAGTAAGGCGCGCGTCCTCGTGACAAGCAGAAGCAACGCGCACTTTCTCGCGTATTTATTTAAACTTTTCGCACTAAAACATGGTACAAAGGCGGTCTTAATGCCTGAGGCATTCTCTACCAGTCAACCAAGGGTGGTGAAGAGATTAGATGGCAGGTGCTCTAATTGAGAGGAACAAAGAGAAATAAAATAAATAAGTCCTATTGCATTATAGATAAAACAGGTTACACATGGACATTTAACAGTAGTTCATTGGGAGAGTGTGCGTGACTCTTTCAATGAACTGCAAGTATTTAAGTGGAGTAATAGGTTGGTAGGTACTGTTTACTTTCAGTCTCTATTTGTATAAAAAGTGATATATTCATCTCTTGACCTCCAAACGTAATACTAGAAGCAATAAAGCATTGTCTAGACCTCGAGAAGGTCCATCATGACATCTAAAGGTCCAAGACAATGACGAGTACTTTGACATGCAGACAAACACAATAAACACAACATTGCAGGTGTATTAATCGTTTTATATGCATTGAGCGTCGTACCGGTAGGTACTCATCGGTCAGCAAATAAGGAGCGGAATATGTGAAGGTCGCTTTTAATGCTCAAGTAGCCTTGTGATTTGCTTAACATTGTTTTTGCACTTATGCGATGAAGGACAAAAATATTGCACTTTGTAACATTTGTGTAATACTTACGAAATATTTTTTTTTAATCTTAGGTGTTTATATTGAAAGTCCGAAAGGGATACCGGGACCTTGGCAACAGGCAACTGAAGGAACACGGGTGGGTTTTAGTCAGTAAGTCTGACACGCCCTTCCGCTGCACCCAGAGCGGGAGAAGTCATTTGATGATTTAACCTTCAAAAAGAAAAGTTTACTAATGGGGTTAAAATGCAGAATTAAATAATGCAATGAAATAATTGAAAAGAGTATTCTTAGTTGGTTTGGTAATGTTGAGAGGATGAATTAAAGGCGTCTAACGAAAGGTATTTATAAGGCAGATTTGAGTGCAAACGGAGGGGATGTACTAGGAGGATATACAGGGTGTTAGTGTAAACACCGTTATCCTTGAAACCAGTGGCTTGGTTTCATATTTAGAACGTAAAATCAATGGAAAAATAAAACTTTGTTTTCACCGTACACGCAAGGGCAACGAACTTGCGTCTCAACACGGCGGCCGGCGGTTGGCGGGGGCGGGCGGGGCGCGCGGGATGTTACATGACCGGCCGTCAGCTGTTTCGCAGCTCTCTCGAACGCGTATCCATGAGTATCGGGACAGTGACGGATATTTACTTTTTAAAATCTTTTAATGAAAATAAGGTTTTTTTTTGTTGTTACTGGGTCATTTATTTTTATATTTAAGTCAATTAAACATAGTTTGAGAAACAACGGTGTTTACCCTTGCATACTGTATAGTGACCTTATTGGCGATGTTCTATAGGTATAGAAAGGTCAGGAGTGTACCTAGTACTCGCAACCAGTGTGCGTGTATGACAGATGTATGAACGTAAACGAAGCAAAAGGAGTATGTAAGGATCGTTGTAGGCGGCCTTCTATAGTTTCTTCCTATCCCCATGGGAAGAAGGCGTGAGTGTATGTACCTATGTATGTAAATAATGCATTAAAAATAGATTTATCCACAGGATGAAATAGTATGTTTTGTAATGTAAGCGTAGTACGTAGTTGTCCTTACAAATATATATCTTTTTGGCATTTAATTCAGCGTTAGGTATATGTTTATGTAAGTAGGTTTTCTGCGTAACGTACCTCAATTTCTGATGATGTCACAGAATAATAATAATAATAAGCCTTTAAGGCATACATACATACATACTGGCGTGATTCGCCGCGCGACGCGAATTTTAACAAAACAATTTCTGAGAAAACTTCACGGCGAACAATGCGGCGGCGCGCGTCGCGTCACGCGACGAATCGCCCCAGTATGTAAGAGCCTTTATTCACTGACAAACTAAAAATAATACAATCTAAAATAAATTAAGCAAAACATAACTATGGCACTTCGGTGTCTTCGCCAATCAGCGCGTCCTTTGCCGCATAGGCCTCCCCGAGGCTCCTCCATTTGTCCCGTCTCGTGTGTCTCTAGCCCAAAGAGCACTATTATGCTATCTCACAGAATAATAATGATGTTTAACTTCGCAAGTTACCATAATATTATTTAATCTGTGCTAATAGTTCCATGAATAACTAAGTTCGTGCAACTAGTTTCGTAATGTAAATTAGGCTTTAGTAGAGTGCGTTTCATCAAATAGTTTCTATGCAGTAATGTTGGCTCCACGGTTGTAGGACGAACTCTTGTTCGTCCGCCGTAGCGTATTCTTATACGCTACGGCGTAGGTCCGTTTTTAAAGTTCAGTGGAGCCAACATTACGGCATAGGAATTAGATGAAACGCACTCTAGAGTCGAATTATTAATTCACTGGAGTAAAATGACGGGTCCTAGCTGTCACCTAGTAACATAATAAGGTCCTATTTCTATTGTAATATTAGTATCACAAACGTTGAATTAACGAACAAGTTAGTTTAATCATATTATTATATGTGTACAATCTAGAACAAAATATTCCCATAAAACATTTTAAAAGTGACAGCTAGCACCTGTCATTTTACTCTAGTGAATTAATAATTCGACTTGTAGTGAGGCTGTATAGTCACTGTTAGTAGTGCTGCGGAAATCTAGATTACCCACCGTATACAATGCATGCATTTAACTTCGTTTCGCTTTCTTCATCACATAAAATATCGCCCACAAACATGATGCGTTTCCTTTCACCGAGATTCAATGTTATCAACATTTTTTTATTAGGTACTAGCTGCGCCCCGCGGTTTCAAGTCTCGTTCCCGTGGGAATATCGAGATAAAAAGTATCCTATGTGTTAATCCATGTTATAAACTATCTGTTTGCCAAATTTTATCCAAATCCATTCAGTAGTTTTTACGTGAAAGAGTAACAAACATCCATCCATCCATACTTACAAACTTTCGCCTTTATAATATTAGTTAGATACTTTAGCACACTCACTATTCGTAATACGAACGAAAAGTAACTATCTGATGGTAGACCCGTACCATAATTAGGCTCTCCAACAGAGGATGTTTTAGTTCATTGTCTAAGCAAGTGGCTTGTCTTGGATTTGAAAATTTGGAAATTTGAAATTGTGGCATCGCTCTGGAGCTAAACCACCACCTCTTAGCTCTTAGCTATATAGGACGTATAGCTCCATCTCTTTCTCACACTGAAGTAATACTGCTCTGTGGTGGTTTAGCTCCAGATCGATGCCACAATTTCAAATTTCAAAATTGTCAAATCCAAGACAAGCCACTTGCTAGATGGAGATGGAGCTATACAGGACGTATAGCTCCATCTCTTTCTCACACTGAAGTAATATTAAAATAATACTGCTCTAAGTGGTGGTGGTTGGCCTTCATGGCAGTTAGATATGAATGCCATTCCTTAAGATGTATCAATAATGTTATTGTCTTTACGACTACGCTTTGTTATAACTTAAATACTTAATTCCTAGCTTACATTACAGGTGGGTCCAACACGCCCTCGTCCAAGCGACGTACTGGCACGATCCTTTAGATGAGGAGTCCTACATACACAAAACGATCTTCCTTTCCGACATCAACAACGAGGTGTTCGTAAATAAGACGTACATACAGAACCTGCAGAAGTTGGAACACCTGGTACTGGTCAAGTTTGACAATGACACCATCGTTCAGCCAAGGGAGACGGAATGGTTTGGGTTCTATGAGCCCGGACAGTCGGAGAAGGTGCTTCCGATGCAGGAGACCAGGGTTTATAAGGAGGTTTGTTGTTTTTTTTAAATCATTTTAAAGATTCTGTTTTTAGCCACCCATCCTTCGAAGCTGGGGGTGATTAGATAGATAGATTATAATATTTTTTGTTACTACAGCTTTCCTTATATGCTAGTTAGTGCGGATAAGAAGAATCATTGAAGACTGATCACATATAGATAATCCCGCATAGCAGAACAGCCTACAGTGTTCCCGCTGCTGGGACACAGAACTCCTCTCAGTGAGAGGGAGTGGGCCGTAATCCACCACGCGGCCCCAGTGAGGGTTGGTCTTCGAATTTTTGGTTCTAGGACATGCTGATCTCCTCACAGTGTTTTCCTTTACTGTTTTGAGAGCAGTGGTGATGAAATAATTTAAGTAAAGTAATGCGCTTGTCTGGGTTGGAACTTACAAATTTTTAAGTCGCGGCCGTAACCTCTGGGCCACAGCTGTTTTTCTCATATCTATAGCTTATTGGTACAGTGAACAATAAAATTATGTTTGATATGATGTCGATGTCTGGTATTCAGCTGCATCCGGTTGGACTGGAAGCCGACCCCAACATAGTTGGGATAAGGCTAGGCAGATGATGATGTCGATGTTATATTTCGTAATTGTAATTCATTTTAGTTGGTGGATACTTGAGGAATATAAACGCAACAACAGTTTTGTGTAAATTCTTTATCCTCTGAGTATATAATTAAGATTTGTTTCTTTTTAGGACCGCCTCGGCCTCAAAAAGATGGAAAAAGAAGGCAAATTAGTACTAATATCAACTGAGGGCGATCATCTGCGTTTCTCAGACAATTGGTTCATCGAGACTATCCTTAAGCCTTATCTTCTCAATTAGACTAGCCTTAGGACAAATGGTAAATGTAGTATGTAGTGATAGCTAATAAGTGATTTAATCTCATTATCACGTGATAGGGTTAATACGCATGTATTCTTTAATCATCTTGTAGGTATTCATTAAGATGCTTGTGATAAGCCAAGAGCCTACTTTGTTACAGATAAAACCGGCGCCAGACATAGCTTCAAATATGGTACATATTTATTTTGAAGCGGTCTAGCGCTGGTTTTATCTATAAATGCACCATGTGGCAGGGTTCTTTGAACGTGTGCAAAGTTTAAGAGCCTATATTTAGACCTAGACTTTTTATCTTTTATTGTACCTACCTACTCCTGTGCTGAAAAGCCTGTTAAGAGCGTTATTTACGCTAAAAGTGGGCAACGTCGCAAATAGATGTCAAATATTTCGCTGTTTTGATTAATTTGGCAATATTACTGTATGGAAATATGCAAGTAAGAAATATGGAAGTTTTCCAAGTGCCTTTTTTTACACCTAAAACTAAATATTCGGTGCTACCATATTATTTATTGCATTTCATAATCAATATTTTAAACAGTTAGCAAGCCATATTTCATATTTCCATACAGTTATATTGCCAAATTAATCAAAACAGCGAAATATTTGACATTTATTTGCGACGTTGCCAACCTTCAGCGTAAACGCTCTTAAATCTGTAATGTTTTCTAAAACGAAGTGATTACCTATGTGTTCTAATTTGAATCTGAAACCAAAAGTACTGATATTATTATTGTTTTATATTTTTTATATTATCACGAATTCATTAATGTAAACATAGATATAATTTTACTGGTTGAATAAGTTGGTTGACTAGATGGATGCCTTTATAACCATAAGAGTCTCGATGCAATAATATTGTGATAATAACCTTTAGTTTAAATAAACATTTCTAAAAGTAAATTACTTTAGTTGTTGTTTTTTTTTCAGGTGAAAAGTTGTATGTTTTACACGAGACCAAAGTTATTTGCATCTCGTGTCTTTGAATCCCTCGCTGTGCTCAGGATTCAAAATCAACACTCACAGCAAAAAACAACTTTGCGCTCACAAATAACTATTTCTTCGTTATTTCTTCTTGGTTCGTTTAAAATTGGGCGCCAGTGTACCGGTAGTCCTAGCTCAGCTCAATTGAGGGAATCTCACCGGATAACGTTAGTTGGTTGATGGACCTCGTCAGTGTCAGGACAGTATGTCCTTTATAAGGCCGGGCGTACCTAGTTACCTATAGGTTGCATTAGGACACTTAATTAAGCTGCCGCAGATAAAAATGAAACAACAACATAACCAGCCACCCGTCACAATATATTTTGACTAACACAGAATGTACGAAAAACCCTGTCGGACCCGTAACCCCGCGCATAGGTACCGTAATAAAACTACCAAAAAGTAATATTTTGTTTTTTTTTTGGTGAAAATAAAAAAGTTATTGCTATTTAAAATTCACGTACCAAAATTACCCTAATTTCATTATAAATTAGCAAATTTTCTACAGAGATCATAAGTTATGTATTGTAGACACCCGCTAAACGACGGCCACCCGCGCCTCATGTAACAACCCGGTAAAATTACACATTAAAAAAAAATGCGGCGAATTTTTCAAGATTATTCAAGATTATTTTTAAATTTTTCAGAAAATTACCACATAAATAGATTCTCAGTATGATTTATAACACTCCTCAAGGATCGGACAGGGTTTTTTGTAACACGCTGTATACTATGTATGTCTATCCTTGTCATTCTATAAGGCTCTCTAGATCTTGCTGCCTATTCCGGACTGTCGTTCGGTCCACGTCGGGCTGGGATCGTGCATCCACGTAAACGCGCACCCATCGGTTATATTCCGAACTTTTCTTAATGAACGGCGCATGCGCACCGCGTACCTTGTGTAGGGGGAACTTCACTATACATTGTAGCATGCAGCGTTCAGCGATCTTGTGACTGGGGAAAAAGAAAGAAAGTTATTTCGATAGTTGGGTACTGTTGTGCTGGCCAGCACCTAGACTACGAAGTATTAATGCCACCATTTTTCCAGTGTTAGTGAGAGACGGAGCTATACAAGGCCGCTAGCACCATCCTTTTTTCGCAGTGGAATACAAGGCCGCTAGTACCATCCTTTTTTCCCAGTGGAATAATGATGGCATTAATACTTCATAGCCAGCCCCCAGATCACGATAAAGAATGCCTGGATTCGGCATAACATTGAGCCGGGACAAAGATCCTACTTTCTTTTCATTTCTAAGCATTTCTCTCTATTAAAAGCTGCTAGGACCAATTTTTATTGAAGGACTTTGACCTATGTTATTTTTATTATTGAGACGGATTTATCGGTTCGTACTTTATGAATACGTTCACTACAGGGTGATATTGAATTCATGGGTATCCTATTAAGGGGACACGAAACAACACGAAAAAATTGCTGCTGTTCCCTACATTTATGTTCGCATAGCTCGTCAAAATGTAGGGAATAGTAGATTTGTTTTCGCGATTTCAGGGTTGGTCCCATAGTGAAAGCTGTTCATAAGGATGACTACAATATAGGCTCATTGTCATGGTCATTTAAGGATGCCCATGAATTAAATTTCACATTGTAGGTATAACCTAGTAAATAGCCTAAATTGGTACCTACAACCTAAAGGTACCGTTCTATGTGTATTATGATACTTATTTATTATCGAGCAAGCTTGCAGACAGGCCAATTATAAATACCCGCAGGCCCGTTTATCCGTTTATATATATTAGTTTTGTATTCTTGATTCTTTGCACTTAGTTATTAATAGGGCAGCTACAAACCGGAATATCAGAAGCTAGCAACAAAATATCCAAACGGAAACTTATCAAACTAAAGGCTGAATTTTACAACGTTTTTCGGTGCAAAAAACTGACGTCTACTTTTTTGTATAAAAATAATTTAAAAAATTCACAAGGATTCCCCGGACAAATTAGGTAAGTATCTAGCGTCACGTTGGAGAAATCAGCCCAACAAACGACTAAGATGTCGAGGTGTTTCAAAGTGAACACAGCTCACAATGACTGCAATTTTTACAGGAATTTTATAAGAGATTGAGTACTTGTTCAATGTTCAGATCATTTTGAACAGTCAGTTCGATTTTCTGACGCTGACTGTACCCACCTGTGGGCGCTAATTACTTCGGACCTTGTCAAAACCAGTTCTCACCAAGACCTTTCAAGTCGTTTTTTGTAGGTATGCCAAAGCGATACTTACTCGAATGGATTGATGCAGTCCATTCGAATGACGTTGTATCCCTGATCATATGCTAGCTCTTTGCTTTTCTCTGCAAGGAATACTGCTAAGCCTTGCCTTCGGAATTCTGGGAGAACTGCTATCATTTTGATCTGGAATTTAAGAGCATTCAAATCTGATAAATACCTAAGCATAAACGAGATTTTACCAACCCGCTCTGGGCCCGCGTGGCTTATGGCCCACTCCCTCTCACAGAGAGGAGGTCTGTCAACGCAGTACGAACGTTAGTAAATACCTAAGCATAAACGAGATTTTACCAACCCGCTCTGGGCCCGCGCGGTGTGGTGGCTTGAAGGCCTACCCCCTTCTCACAGAGAGGAGGCCTGTGTCAACGCAGTAGGAAAGTTATAGGCAGCTTAATGCTAAACGAGACTCAGCAAAAAAGTTTTTTTTTAATATTGGGTAACAAACAAGCAAGCACCCTCGATGATACCTGTTCTGATGGTAAGTGTTCACCACCAGCTTTGGGCTATCTGCAATACCAGATACCGCACTGCATCAACCCAGACCCCTGATCGAGGTGGTAAGAAGAACACCTCGTGGTTTCAATGTTTGAGATGGTTTCATGGTACTTCAATAAAACTAGTGCACTGTATTACTATTAGGTTTATTCGCAAAGGGCGGACGAGGACGACGCTAACTTTAAACCATACTCGCTCACTGTCAAAGTCGCAAACAGCTTGACAGACCCTTCTCCTCGCACCCTTATGGTAAGTTGAATGCTTCATGTAGATCAGATAGATTTTAATAAACCGGCATCAGTTATAAAAAACTCCACGAGTTTTTAGCCGCGTAAGTCTCGATCCCGTGGGTAAGTCTCGATATTTGGATAAAAGTATCCTATGTCCTAATCCAGATCATGGTCTACCCATGTGCCAAATTTCATCTAAATCCGTTCAGCCGTTTTAGCGTGAAACCGAAACAAACAAACAAACCAATAAACAAACAAAATCGCTTTCGCAGTGATATAGTTTGTTTGTTTGTTTGCTATATTATTAGTTAGGAAGTTATTACCTCATATACTTTCTGTTGGTTGAAAACGTCCCACAGATTTGGCGTCTCCTGTAACTTTGCCGTGAAGTATAGAAAATCTTTGGTGTTTGGATCCTGTAAACCAATAGAAGAGGAGGATATATAATAGGCAAATACCTATGTTATCTTTACCTATTATCCACATATATGACCTTACAATTAGATGCTTGCATAGGAAAAGTTTTATTAAAGCAGTTCCTGAGTTGTCTCGTTGGTCTAGTTGTTGCACTGGGCTACTGGGGTCGATTCCCAGGTCGGGCAGTGTTATTTGGTTTTTTCATCAAGAATTTCTCAATAGCAGCCGAGAGTCGATTTGTTGATGGCAATAGGCCCGCCTCCTATTACATGGGAATTAACATAATTGGTGTAATGTGGGTGTACTATAGGTAACCCTCTGCCCAACCCTTCGGGAAATACAGGCGTGACGTTATATTTCTGGGTTGAATAAATTCAGGATTATAGGCCGACCGCTTAATTGAGTCCGTTCCTGAGGTAGTTGAGCGGTGCGGGAGGCGTGACAGCTTTCACAAGTTGACTAATCGCCGAGCTCTCGCACCTGCAGGCGTAGCATGAGCACCGTTTTATCGACGGAAGAGTAGACAAAAATTACGTTTCCTGTAGACAGTACGACGGCAGCAAAGTAGAAAGAGTCAACTGCACCTTTCACGAAATTCACTCTTTTACATAATTCGACTCAGAATTCTTTGTTTTGTCGGTTTTATCATAGGATTTATCGGTTGTCAGTGTGATTTTAACAGTAAGGATAGAAAACTTTCTTCCGAAATAGTCTACCAAAAAAAAAAGACGTAGACAAAGATCGTTAGAAATGAAAGACAAAATGACAGATTGTAGAAACATTTCTACGGTGGATGTCAAAAATGAAGAAACGAACTGTCATTTTGTATAGAAAAAGCTATGTCTATTCTTCGTAGAGATAGAAAGCGCCATGCTATGCCTGCAGGACAGCACATTCCTCCCGCACCGCGCAGCTAACTCAGGAATGGACTCCTAAGCGTTCGGCCTATAGTCTTTACCTGTCTGTAGAAGGCATAATTCCGTAAGTTTCTAGGGTCAACGGGGCTACTGGCGAAGCTGACACATAGACCAGCTATAGAGCCGTTTTCCGCTCTAGCAAACAGCGAGTTGCCTGTAATAATAAACGAATGGCTAAGGAGGTTCTTATACCTCCAGTTTCAATGCTAGGAATCATAATATACACTAATAATATAAAGAGGAAAGATTTGTATTTTTGTGTGTATGTTTGTAATGAATAAACTCAAAAACGACTGCGCTGATTTCAAAAATTCTTTCACCATTAGAAAGCTACATTCACCCTGAGTAACATAGGCTATAATTTATAAAGATTACACGCGGGCGAAGCCGCTGGCGGCAGCTAGTAATTTATATGAAGCTATCTACTAGCAGTGGTGGCCTAGTGGCAACGGCCCCGACTTACGAATTGTAGGTCGTGGGTTCAATTTCATAACAACTGCTCTCATAATGGTGAAGGAAAACATCCATTCGTGAGGAAATCGTCATGTCCTAGAACCAAAAATTCGAAGACATGTGACATCTACCAAACCGCAACACTGGGCCCGCCTGGTGGATTATGGCCCGCTCCCTCTCACAGAGAGGATAGGAGGCTTGTGTCTCAGCAGTGGGAACATTATAGGCTGATTATGATTACCACTTAAGTTAACTGAATTCAGGCCATAATTTCAATAAACCAAAGATTTAAAGTGGTCCACATAACTAGAATCACCACGGCCTACGCATGATATTTCGGTTAGAAATTAATTGGAATGAAAGATAAAGCTCTCTTGAGACATTTCAACTTTTGCCTCTAAGGTTAGCAACGCATTGTCTAACATTGGATAAAATGGCGAAAGCCATTTTCTAGATGGGCCATAGCTTTTCGCCCGCCGGTCATAAATTGTCAGAGACTGACCTATGATTACATTGACGTACCTAACCTAACTATCACTTTTATTAAGCAAAAGAAGATTATGTAAGGTGAATAAGTATAGAAAGGTAATGCCAGGCACGAAGATGCGCCTCACTGCGAGTACTGTACTGTAAGCTGTACTTAAGTACGCAGTGGAGCGGAGTGGGGCGCGTCTTCATGGATGGTACTATCTACCTACCTTGTTTTAGCAAACCAACGAGGTACTCGTCAAGTGCGCAATCGTTGGTGATGTCCATGTTCCGTGACTGAACCAAGACATGTTCGCTCAAGTAATATTGCTTGATCATGTCCAGGGCAATGTCGTGGTGTTGACTCGTCACTTGGGACAATGAAATGTGTTCTGGCTGAAATTATAATTATGGTAAATAGGTACTTTTATTCCATATTACGATGGTTGAATAATTTGTAACTATAGGTACATTGCACTTAGTTATAGCCTGAAACTGTGAAACCTTTTGACTCCTTGAAAGCCCATGAGACTGATTTAACTAAGTTTCTTCTAGACTGTCCTACCTCTTTGTGAAAACTAATTAATTCTGGTATGTACGCTTGATTATGCCCAAGGTTATCGAGCAAATGAGGCGGTTTAATGATCCTAGCATGGAATGTACTAATAGATCTCAATACCTTTTCTTGCTGAAGCCTATCTATTATATCAAATACACTGTGACATGTTCTTAATAATTGTAGGTTAAATACACTTTTTAACCTTTTAGTAAGAGCAGGAGACCCTAATTTGTTTAGCGCTAGGAGAAACATTACGAGAATTTTTCACAGATTCGTACTAAATCGCCAAACCAAAGAATATACTACTCTCGTAAGAGTAGTATACTCCAAACTTTGGTTCCAAATGTTGCGAAAAAACGCTGCTTCGATGGCAGATAAAAATATATACTCTGTGGGTACTTTACCGTACGACAAAAGTCATAAATTACAAATGGCCAGTAGTAAAGAAACACGTTCCGAGGCTCGGCGGAAATCGTCCGGAAATACTCCGTGGAACTGTGGTCGTGTGGGGTTTACCATTTACCTACCATATATATTTGTTTTTATGTATACTTGTATAGTCTAGTATCTTTGATTATTTCTGTTTAAAGATTAATAACATAAATACCTTATTATTTTAAAGACAGGATCTCAAGGGACGGCCAGGCTTCTTTACAAAAAGTCCATCTTTGGCCAAAAATACACTCCCGGATTCCTAAATCGAGATACTGTGCAATTTTATGTTTGAGATGGTGGCTTCATGACACATGAAGCCGCCTTCTCCCTCCAGGAGGACCACAAAATCAGGTTTATCTTTGCGTAATCGTCACCTGACCTCAGTCCAAGAACAGCTTCGAGACTTTCATGAACTGGCGGTTTGTGCTCGAACTGTTAGAAGGAGACTTGAAAAAAGTGGGCTGAAACATCATGAAGACAGGCAATGGTCCTGAATGAACTGACACGAGCTCACAGAATGGCGCACCTACAATTGGCACGCGAACATGTGCAATGCATTGGACTAACGTCGATGGAACCAGCCTTTTATGGATGAAACCAAGATTATGCTATATGGCAATGATGAACGTAGGAAAGTCTACAGGAGACAGAGAGAACGTTTTCAAAAATGTTGCATTGAAGAGAAGGTGAGTTGTAGCAGACAGGCTTTTTTTTATGAAGGTGGGAAATCATCAAATGACTTCTCCCGCTCTGGGGGGAGCGGCAGGGCGTGTCAGACTTTCACTGATTAAAACCCACCCGTGTTCCTTCAGTTGCCTGTGGCCAAGGGCCCCGGTATCCCTTTCGGACTTTCCCGCAATCCTGGCAGGTCATGGACAAGCTGGGGCGGAATTTCCACCGAAGGAAAAACTGGGCTTGAGGTTGTTATAGGTCCACTGTTACAATCACTAAATAGCGACCGATACCTACATTTGTCAGTGCCTAGAGGGAGTGAGCTAGGATTTCATTTATATACATGGTAATGATAGTATCGCAGTAATGGAATGACCTGCAAGAAGCTCTGATATTAATTCAATTGAGCACTTATGGGATGAGCCGAAGAGGCGTATTCGAACTAACTAACCAACTCCAGAAACTTTGTAGGAGCTGAAAACCGCCATCTTGGATCTATGGGAGAACACTCCACAGCACGTCATAGTGGCATTAATTAATTCCATAACGACCGTTGTTGGAATGCTCTTGGAAGTAACATAAGTTACTGAATAAACATTTTGTTTAAATCATTGTTTTCTTCAAAAATTCTACGCTTTATGCCCCTGAGAAAAAAATTATGATAGTGAGTGACTGGCTTCAAAACCATGTTTTTTTTTTCTTTGAACTACCATTATTTAAAAAGATGGAGACCTTTGAACAAAAATATGCGAGGTGGCTCGATTTAGGTGTCCGGGAATATATAAGTATAAGAAGATGGTAATGTTGCTCTTGGATTTTGGTGGATAGTGGTATTAAGTGGTTACGCAACATTTTTCCAGCAATATTTATGATATTACGCTGACAAGGCAGGACCGGAAGCTAGGCATAAAGAAACTCAAGCTACTGTACAGTTTCTACTGAAATTACTTTTAATTATAGTTTCAGTTTAAGTAGGTAAATGGTATCCCAGAAATGTTTAATTAATTTTAATGTTTCGTGTTCATTAAATTTAATTACTGTAAACCAATTAACAGTAACCCATTCTTTGGTAAACTTAGGTTTAGGTACCTCGTTTCTAAGATTCGGTAATGTAGTGACCACTTTGATAAGAATGAAAATATTTTTTATAAAACTTGCTACGATACTATGTAAGTACTTGTTGCTATAATGAAATAATAATTATGATAACAGCCCTGTATGTACAAAATTGTAATATTTCATGTTTTTCTAGGTACAATAGAAATGCTAGTACAGCTTTGTAAATGCATAGAGTTTATAGATCTAGCGGATATTGACTCGTATCAGCCCAAATTCAAATCTAAAGCTGAATCGGTCAAGTTCGAAGAATTCAAATCGGAAAACCTACCACCAAAGCCTATTCGCAAGTATTGGTTGTTGAATGAGCAACCTCACTTCACGAGGGGTCCAGTAGCACGGGGCTACGAGGATGAAAAAGACACGAATTTGAAGCAGAAAATAGCGAATCTTGTGGATCAAACGATGCGCGACACTCAGAAAAAGATGAAAAAAACTGAAGAAATTAAGGAGGATCATAGGGAGGAGTCTTCTTACAAGGTTGGCTTTATTCTGTGCATGATAAAGAAGTCAAAGAATGTTATGGACGAGCTGTTCAACGTTGCGGTGAAGCACAAAGAGCAATGGAAGTCTCTCCAGCATTTGAAGGTCTTCGAGCTGATCATGCACACTAATGTTGATACGACCAATTTGTTGAGACAGCTCGTGGATGTACATTTGAAGCATATGAACTCTACGCAGGACGAGAAGAGGGTCATTTTACTTTAAACTTAAGATTGCTTGTACGTTGGCATGTTAGGTCAATAAATAAATGATAACCACCAAAAATATCTGCTGTCTCTTTTATTTGTAGGTTTCTCTTTTGTTTGTTCGTGTGATAAGAGTCCAAATTGCAGATCCGAAGCAAAAAACTGGCCGATAATGGACTGGACACGTAATGCAATATTTGTCAAATTAGAGAATATGGCAGAGAATGACAAATATTGAAATTATATGTATACAAAAACATGAAAAAATTAAGCCTTTCTCACACGGGGTGACGGCAACTGAACCTACACTGGTTGGCAACAGGCGTTTCCAACTGCGTTGCAACTGCTACTTACTCTCACATGTCGCAATTCAAGTGGTATCAATTTAAGTCATTTCATCATTCATTCAGACACCGTTCACTCGATAACGCGCTAATTTTTATGAAAAATTGCGTTGGCAACGACCGGCGACCGAGCGCTGCATTGCCAGTCGCGCGTGACTGAATGCGTCGCCGTGGAAAACTAATTTTCGACAAGTTCCGTCGTGTGAGAACTGCCATAGAAATGTATCTGCTAATGTGACTGGTTGCCTCGGCGTTGAAAACTGGTTTTATGTTGGTCACCTCGTGTGAGAATGGCCTTAGAGTTACCCAATCAGGTTGAACTATAAAAATTTTAAACAGTTTTAGTTATCAACGATGTTTGACACAAAATCGATAAATACCTCATGATTTCAGCCGAAAAACGTCCACTGCTGGACATAGGCCTCCACCGTGCACCGCCAGCGCCACTTCAACTATTTCTGTGCTTCCCCCATCCAGTGGATTCCTGCGGCCTTTACAAGGTCAAACAACTAATTTCTCATTATTTAGATTCAGATTCTGCATAAAACATGGTCGTCAAACACGTTGATTCCCATTGACTCCATTCAAAAGTGTATTGTTCTATTTCAAGCCGCGTTCGAAGCAAAAAATGCGCTGCACTATATTCACTAGACAATACAGATGTGTATTTCGAAACACACATTGTGTACCATCTTCTTAAATAATGAGAATGCGCATCCCATCTTTCCACGCGGTAATTATTTCTCAGGTGCCACGGCGGCGCCACGCCACAGCCACGCCACACCTGCGCCTTGATGAGGTCGGCACTAGTGCATTAGTTGATGACGTCATGGTTCGACGCAGACGACACGCCACGACACGGGAAGGTTAAATGTTGATGTAGGGGTGATAATAGTTGCATTATTACATTATTTTCATTGACGAGTAATAGTTAGGTAGGTATAGTTTTATTTTAAAATAACGACAGGTGTCGTGGGACACCCGGTTGGAACTAGTTTCCTATCGCTTGTGCAAACAAAACTTTTGTTACATACTTAACAAAAGACGTCAAAATGTTAAAATTTTTTCGGTCTAGCTCTCATTTGGCAAGTATGCAAAATATCTGCTGCACCTGAAATTTTGTCGATATCGAGTAAACTTTAAAACTTTGTCCAACCTCTCGTACAAAAAAACAAGGCATAGGTACACAACTTTTTTCATGATATTAATTTCTACCCATGTAATAATTGATTAGATCCACCGCCACACATGAAAACCGTTCCCCACATTTATAACAGCAGCTTTCAAATAGGTATCGTATCAAACAAAAGACAGCATCACAGTGGAAAACTAAAAACTTTTTTGGCTTAAATAAACAATGGAGTGTACCTAAACGTGGAATATTTATGTATTTTGGCTGTAGAGAGGGTAGTTTGGTGGTTAATGTGCAACTCTAAAGCCCCAGTACACGTTGGGCGAGCCCGTCGCTCGGCCAACGTATACTTGGCCTGTTTGCATGATTTACCGTTGGATTTGCGTTGGCTGAGCGCGCTCGCCTAACGTGTACTTGGCTTGGTCCATGGTTCTCACATGATCTGACCAAGATTATGTCTGGACTTTAGAGACTGTTACCTCTGATTTCTGAGGTTGGTTCGACCTTTCTTGTCAGAGTAGGTATAGGAAAGTAATTGATGTGTTAATTTATTGTTTTTACAAACCTACTTACAGAATTAAAATAATTAATAATGGTAAGAAAATGATAGCTACTAACCCAATCCAACTGCGTAAGTACTAGTTTGTATAAATTGGAAAAAAATATGAATAGCGCGAGCCCTGGCACCTTTATCACAAGTTAATATTAGTTTGGGTGCCGGATCGGTGATGTACGCAATTAAAAAAAAAAAAAAAAATGGCATAGTACTAACCTATCCCTATCCTTCGTGTTAATTGGTGGAAATAAAGTTTATTCTAATTCTAATAACGTTTCACGATGGCGTATCCGGATCTAAAGGTGCCTACAGATTTGCTCGTTTTTTGACGCTCGATATGCTGTTTTGAAGATCATTAGATCTGTTTGTTTCTTACAGATTTATTGTCGATCGTCTGTTGCTTACATATCGGGGAAATTCGTAGGCACCGATATTGTTAATATACTGGCCTTCAATACATAGTACCACACTTTTAAAATTGCAATTTCTCCTGAAGTGTAGAAGCCAGAGTTTTTAAATAAAAAACGTTATAAAGCAAATTTAATCAGCTTTCTTTGGAAATTATATTTTATTATTTAGGTAACGTTTTTAACTAACCAAAAAATAGCCATTTTTAACTTACTGGCAAAAAACTCAAACAACATTTATAACTACAGTTTTATGACTTATTTACATATTTTTTTTGACACCTTGGCTTTTTAATCAGAATAAATGATTTTTTAATCAGAATGATTCATCGATCAAGAAATAATTGTGAAAACAAAATCAGAAACAAAAAAAAACAAAACTTGCAACAATTTGAAAAGGAGTTTTTTTGTTTATAAGGTTTTTTTAGTCATTCCTTAAAAGACGGTCTATATACGACGGTATTTATAGACGGGCTATAAAGTTTTTATACTTATAAAAAATTAAATTATTTTTGTAATCCTTTTTATTTCGAAAATATATTATTATCGTGTGTAATTTAAAAGTCATTGCAATTTTAGAAATGTGGTACTAAGTGTTGATGGCCAGTGTAGATCACAATTAATATATTTCATTCGGGAACTTAGTCCCTCTAAAATCGGATAAAGTCATAAAGCGCCAACCCTTTATAGTTTATGTTCTGAATAAAGAACCATTGAAAACTATCAGGTATTTTATTTATTCATGTTGGGTAGGTATGTGTAAAGCTCCATCAAAATAAAAATAAAATGTACAATCTAAACGATTTGATTACCTACTATTATATACACCCCTTTGCAAAAAAACGGGCACCTTAACAGTCATTGGCTTTTGTATGGATAATATTGATATTTTTACTATGTCATTAGCATAAATGACTAGTAATTTGTTATAATCAATAAGAATATAGTTTTTTGGCTACACCTCTCTTCCAGCAGCGCTACAATTTTACTAACTCTTATTGCTTTTTCTGCCATTAGGTACAATCGACACAAAGATATCACTTTTAAGTCATAATAAGGCTGGATTATGCGACAAACATAAATTATTCTACTAAAAATAACGAGAAGTTAGTTTTAGTTGCCAGGATAACCTTCTAACCGCAAACCTGCAAAATGTTAGTAAAAGTCACAAACGGAAAACGGTATTATTATTGTTTTTAAACAAAAGTTTCGAATTTGGAATTAACTTTTTTTCTTACCCAGACTCTTTATTAAGTGCCAGTAACATAGTTTGGCTATTAAAACCTCTTTACAACTAAATGATTACCAATAATGTACAAAAATCAAAACCGCCCGTTATTTTTGCAAAGGGGTGTAGTTGCACGCACGTCTATGGTTGCACGCTACTATTTTACTGAGTTACATAAACTTCGGTCAAAGGCGCTGGCGGAAGCTAGTCAATCTGCTTAGCCTTTTCCCAACTGTTGGGGTCGGCTTACTTTTTATTGCATTTTTTAAGCTTATGAACCAGCAGCTGCTCCAATGTGAAATTGAATAATTAAATTGAGTTGAATATGACTAATAATAATATATATCATTTAAAATATTTAATATTCCTTGTCCTATTCACAATTTTCTTGTCGAATGCACGGCGCTGCCGCTGCATAGTGCGCGCCCATCCGCGACTGCCCGCCCAAAATGGCCGATACTACAACCAACTAGTCTTGATCTCGGAAACAATAGTGTTGTTTACTTTGTTTCGAGTATATTATAATGTTAGAGGTCGGTGATGACGCTTGAGAGGCCTATGTCCAGCAGTGGACGTATTACCGCTGAAAGATGATGATGAAAATTGTAAAAACGGAATTGGAAATATCTTGCTGCAATGAATTGCCTTTCTTCAATTAATTAAAGTGGATATCCAGACTTGTTTAAACTGCAATTAAATTGATTATTCTGTAAATAAGATAACGCAATCACTTTTACATGTCATATTTAATAATAAAAAAAATATTTTTTAGATGGTTTGGTAATTTAAAGTACACGTGTGAGAAACAGGAATTATTAATTACACGGTTCATTAAATCTTAAATTAAAACCAACTTAACACAATCATTGCACGAGTGAACTTACTCACATGATTGTGTTGGTAAGAAAGTATTAATGATCGATGCATTATGAGGTTATGAAACAAATACGATAATTAACACGTGACTCTAAACTGGCAATATTTTCCTATTATTTTTTTACGTGTAGTATTCAAAAAAATTAATTATTTATACTGATAAATATAATCGTAGTCGTTAAAAATTTATGTCATAGTTTGCGGTAATGAAGTAGTTTTCACGAGGATGGTAACATGATCATATTCATTTCTACAATATTATGTAAGTATTTTTAATTGAACCAACGGAATGAGACTCTTGAGTAGGTAGGTAATGATGGATTTACACTTGTTGATATCATCGGATATCCAAAGTATTTGAGTAATAGAGTTCCGATAGAAAAAGGCCTAGTGGGTGTCGGACCGCGCACAATGAAGGGTTCCGTGGTTAAGTTTGTTCTTGGGATGAATTAATCCCAAGAACAAACTTAACATTGTAGTTAAAAAACATGTTCTCACATAAGTTCCAACTGCAAATGTAAGTTTGTTCACATAATATTGGGAGATTTGCCTGGGTTTCTGTAATCTATAAGTATAGAACAATTTAATTCATTTTTTTTTCAAAATTTTATGCTTATTAGTTCGGAGATAAAGGTGGAAATGATCAATTTTCTTTTAAAGTATTCCGTTTAAAATAATAAAAATTGTATTTGAGATCCTTGCACCAAGCCTGCATTTGTTAGGTCAAACGGTCCAGTTTGCAAAACTTTTTTTATTTAATTTTCTAATTTGCCCCTCATAGTTATTCAAAATTCATTAATTTACTTAACAATTTCGTGTTTGGGTCACAGAAAGACATATGTGTACCAAATTTTAACTTAATCGGACCATTGGATTCGGGCAAATTGACTGTGATAGGCGGACAGACAAACAGACACACGAGTGATCCTATAAGGGTTCCGTTTTTTTCTTTTGAGGTATGTATGGACCCCCGTAACATGTAACTAAGCCGCGTAACTTTTTTATTAATTTTAGATACGGTACAACTAATCGTCCAACACTGTAACTGTCTCAATTTAATAGACTTACCACAAATCCGTGATGCTTATAGTTCCAAATGGAGATTAGCATCAAGAGCACCGGAAATGTATGAGCCATATCCAAGGAAAACAGGAATGAAAACGTATCTTCGTAGATCCATGCTGAAGAATGGTAGGCCAGGCGTCAAGATACCCTCAAAAGCTTCCAGACGCGTCTATGAAGATGAGAAAGATGCTAATTTAAAGAATAAAATAACAGCCCTCGTGCAACAGACAATGCTAGATACTGGGGATAAAATGAAAGAGATTGATGCAATAAAGTTACGTTATTCAAATGAGAAACCTTTCAAAGCTGGGTTTGTTCTAAGCACGGTGAAAAAGTCGAGAGAAGTTTTAAACGAGTTATTTAACGTAGCAGTTAAGCACAGAGACGAATGGCAAGCCTTAGAACAACTCAAGATCTTCGAAATGATCGTGAACACTAATATTGAGACTAACAATTTATTAAGGCAACTGCTAGACATACAAGCTGGCCGCGATACCAACGTCAACGACACAGGCCCTTCGTCTACGACTACGTCTACGACTGTTGAGGTTAAAATTACCGCTGTTGAGGACGAGCCACCCGCTGTTGAGGACGAGCCACCCGCTGTTGAGGTCGAACCACCCGCTGTTGAGGTCGAACCACCCGCTGTTGAGGTCGAACCACCGGCTGTTGAGGTTGAACCACCCGCTGTTGAGGTTGAACCACCCGCTGTTGAGGTCGAACCACCCGCTGTTGAGGTCAAATCACCCGCTGTTGAGGTCGAATCACCCGCTGTTGAGGTCAAACCAACCACTGTTGAGGTCAAATCATCCGCTGTTACGGCCTCTAAGTGGGTTTTTATAACACCATAGTTAAAAATAAAGCTATCATGAGTAGCTTCACCATATGTTGGATCCACATTTAAAATATTTAGGTCTGCATCTGCTATCTGAAAAAAAACATAATGAAAAAGAAGTATTAAGAATTGAATGAAGTGTTTTCATGAGTTTTAAGCGATAAATTATGTTGGTGTGCTTGATTACAAATCTATCAGCTATAAACTGTGTAAACACTTACAAAAGTAACTTTATACTTAGTAAAATGAAGCACTTACTTTTAAACGAGTTGAAAATCCTTTGCCTCGACGACGTTTTGTTGGCTTTATCAGAGGCACTAACTCATACTCTAGTTGGTCAATTAGTTCTTTTGACAATCTATTAACGCTCACATAGTCGTCATCTCGGGTTATAAAGATAAACTTCGAATTTGGTTAGATTGTTGACGCTTGTCTAGTTTATCCAAAGCATGAGCCTCTTCTAATAAAGATTTAAACAAAAACATTCTTGCCATCGTTATCGCTTCACTTTACACAAACGCCCAAAAAGTAGTTTTTAACCACAAAATAGTTATTGTACTCATTTTTTACACTGTGACAGAAAAAATATTATTTTGAGTGCCCGGCCACACGACGCAGCCGCGCCTCTAACCTGTAATCACGGCACCGCCGCGCCGCCCGCTAGCCTTTTCTCAACTGTTGGGACTTATTTTTTATTGCATTTTTTAAGCTTATGAAAACAGCAGCTCCTCCAATGTGGAATTGAATAATTAAATTGAGTTGAATATGACTAATAAAAATAAATATCATTTAAAATATTTAATATTCCTTGTCCTATTCAAAATTTTCTTGTCGAATGCACGGCGCTGCCGCTGCATAGCGCCCATCCGCGACTGCCCAAAATGGCCGATACTATAACCAACTAGTCTTGATCTCGGAAATGATACTGTTGTTTACTTCGTTTCGAGTAGATTATATGTATGTGTATATATTTTAGAGGTCAGTGAAGATGCTTAGGAGGCCTATGTCAGTTGTGGCCAGCAGTGGACGTATTACGGCTGAAAGATGATGATGAAATTATCTTGCTAAAATGAATTGCCTCTCTTCAATTAATTAAAGTGGATATCCAGGCTTGTTTGTACTGCAATTAAATTGATTATTCTGTAAATAAGATAACGCAATCACTTTTACATGTCATATTTAATAACAAAAAATATTTTTTTTAGTTGGTTTTGTATTATAAAGTACACGTGTGAGAAACAGGAATTAATAATTACACGGTTCATTAAATCTCAAATTAAAACCAACTTATCACAATCATTGAACGAGTGAATTTACTCACATGATTGTGTTGGTAAGAAAGTACTAAGGGCGCACCCTACCTCAGATTTTATCCCGCTCGCACCATACTACTCGCGACCTGAGTGAGAACGAGACGGAGTGGGGCGCTAGCGGCTCTAAAGCGTCGAAAAGTTTAGGTAATTGCTTTTTACGGTGAAAATAATGGTAATTAAAAAAAATGACACACATAAGACCTGCTTTATAGTTAAGTTCAGTAATCATGCAAAGTTTCATGATCTAATTTGAAGTATTTTTTGAATACCAGCGGTTTATAATTCTGTGCAGAGGTGACTTTGGAATTTTTATCTATCGAGAAAATTTTATGTAATCGCCTCGCATAAGACCTAGCATCAATCTCAACATTAACATATATTTATTTCAAAATTAATGCCTCAGTATTTTCGGCATAACAGAGGAGCATGAGCTAAGCAATTTGTGATTGGGTGCGCCCATAAGGATAGATGCATTATGAGGTTATGGAACAAAAACGATATGCATGGGATTGAGCTGCTCGCTCTGCTAAGCATTGTGACATTTTGAATATTATGGAAAATCATCAAAATATACCTACCAGTTTTATAATTATACAAATTGACATTATTGAATATTATATACAAAATGACATGATGATTACTTGTACTTGTTTTATTGTGATGTACTTGTTTTATTGTGAATGTGAGGACTATGTGGATATTTATTTTTCGTTCTCAGTTAGTTTTAGCGAAGGTCTGGCAATTTGAGAACTTTATGCGACCTACCCAAATGTCCTTTCTTTGGTACTGTTCGTCGAGTCGTTGAGCTCCTTAAGTTCTGAGTTGAGCTCCACTATTACTGACAAATCGCACCCTTAGTAATATAAAGGCTTAAAACAAAAAAGTAGTTTTTTGGGAATACGTGTTTAAAGATTCTGAATTATAACATTCCAGTTTATTTTTCAAATAAAATGCTTAATATTTTAGTTGTAAATGTGATTTTCTTCAGATTTATACTTCGATACCTAGACTATAAGTAGCCATCAATAAAAATAAATAATAATATGAAATTCGATAAATTATAAGTATTTGAAAAAACACTTTCAAGTTAGGCCCATATACTACAAAATCTTTCCCTTCAATATCTTTACATTTCGACAATATAGCGATCTATTATGAATTAAACCCAAAAATATTAATATATTTTTATAATATAACGGCACAACTACAAATTGTTCTATATAATACAAAATGGTTAGAACAAAACTCATCTGTTTTATTGTCATAGAAGGGCACAAACACGAATTGCACAACGTTTGAACGGTCTGCCTTCGACAAGTATGGACACGTTACTGCAGGCGTAGCATGGCGCTTTCTATCTCTACGAAGAATAGACATAGCTTTTTCTATACAAAGTGACAGTTCGTTTCTTCATTTTTGACATCCACCGTAGAAATCTTTCTACAATCTGTCATTTTGTCTTTCATTTCTAACGATCTTTGTCTAGGTCTTTATAGCTGTAGACTATTTCGGAAGAAAGTTTTCTATCCTTACTGTCAAAATCACACTGATAACCGATAAATCCTATGATAAAACAAAGAATTCTGAGTCGAATTATGTAAAAGAGTGAATTTCGTAAAAAAGTGCAGTTGTCTCTTTATATTTTGCTGCCGTCTCGTACTGTATATACTGTCTACAGGAAACTTCATTTTTGTCTTCTCTTCCGTCGACAAAACGGTGCTCATGCTACGCCTGCTGGTTGCGACCTTATAGCAGTAAGAACGGGAGACGAGCGGGGGGAGTGTGAGAGAGACACAGTTATAGTCACAGAGTCGTTAACGTTTTTTTTCTCTCTCTCAGCGGTAGCCGGTAGATAATTTCGTTTTGTGCCCTTAGCATTCAAAATCAAATTTTTCTAAAATTTTGACTTGAGCCCTTATATTATTAAGGGTGCGAAATGCTTGCACTGACTGGACAGGTCCACTCAAATCTGTGTGGTTCTTTCCTCAAAAGACCATTTCAGACTCTAATCTATATGGTCCTCATATGGCCTGACCTAGATTATGTCGGACTTATAAAAGAGACGATGACCTCTGAGTTTGTTTCGGCCTTTCTTCTCAGAGTAGTCAGATAGGAAACGCCGACCTCATCTAGCTTATTTTTACAACTTTTTAATAATTATGACGCGTAAAAGTGATTCCAATATCCTATTTACAGAATAAACAATTTCATTTCATTTCGATAATTAACACGTGCCACGAAACTGGCAATATTTTCCTATTATTTTTTTACGTGTAGTGTTCAAAACATTTAATTATTTATACTGATAAATGTAATCGTAGTCGTTAAACATTTATTTCATAGTTTGCGGTAATGAAGTAGTTTTCACGAGGATGGTAACATGATCATATTCATTTCTACAATATTATGTAAGTATTTTTAATTGATGGATTTACACTAGTTGATATCATCGGATATCCAAAGAATTTGAGTAATAGAGTTCCGATAGAAAAAGGCCTAGTGGGTGTCGGACCGCGCACAATGAAGGGTTCCGTTGTTAAGTTTGTTCTTGGGATGAATTAATCCCAAGAACAAACTTAACATTGTAGTTAAAAAACATGTTCTCCCATAAGTTCCAACTGCAAATGTAAGTTTGTTCACACAATATTGGGAGATTTGCCTGGGTTTCTGTAATCTATAAGTATAGAACAACTTTATTCATTTTTTTTTCAAAATTTTATGCTTATTAGTTTTGGAGATAAAGCTGGAAATGGTCAATTTTCATCAATTTTCTCAAATATCTTTGTATTCCGTTTAAAATAATAAAAATTGTATTTGAGATCCTCGCAACAAGCCCTTTCATTTGTTAGGTCAAACGGTCCAGTTTGCAAAACTTTTTTTTTAAATTTTCTAATTTGCCCCCATAGTTATTTTAAATCCATTAATTTACTTTACAATTCTGTGTTTGGTTCACAGAAATACATATGTGTACCAAATTTTAACTTAACTAGGCTGTGACAGGCGGACAGACAAACAGACAGACACACGAGTGATCCTATAAGGGTTCCGTTTTTCCTTTTGAGGTATGTATGGACCCCGTAACATGTAACTAAGCCGCGTAACTTTTTTATTAATTTTAGATACGGTACAACTAATCGTCCAACACTGTAACTCTCTCAATTTAATAGACTTACCACAAGGCCGTGACGCTTATAGTTCCAAATGGAGATTAGCATCAAGAGTACCGGAAATGTATGAGCCATACCCAAGGAAAAGAGGAATGAAACCGTATCTTCGTAGATCCATGCTGGGGAATGGCAGGCCAGGCGTCAAAGCTTCCAGACGCGTCTATGAGGATGAGAAAGATGCTAATTTAAAGAATAAAATAACAGCCCTCGTGCAACAGACAATGCTAGATACTGGAGATAAAATGAAAGAGGTTGATGCAATAAAGTTACGTTATTCAAATGAGAAACCTTTCAAAGCTGGGTTTGTTCTAAGCACGGTGAAAAAGTCGAGAGAAGTTATAAACGAGTTATTTAACGTAGCAGTTAAGCACAGAGACGAATGGCAAGCCTTAGAACAACTCAAGATCTTCGAAATGATTGTGAACACTAATATTGAGACTAACAATTTATTAAGGCAACTGCTAGACATACAAGCTGGCCGCGATACCAACGTCAAAGGCCCTTCGCCTGAGATATCTTTTGATGATATGACTACTACTACTACGACTACGACTACGACTTCGTCTACGACTACGTCTACGACTGTTGAGGTTAAAACTCCCGATGCTGAGGTTAAAATTACCGCTGTTGAGGTCGAACCACCCGCTGTTGAGGACGAACCACCCGCTGTTGAGGACGAATCAACCCCTGTTGAGGTTAACCAACAAGATCATAAAGATTTGATTTGATTAATTTAAGTAAGATATTAAAAGAAAAGCCATTGTTTTATTTAATTAAAATAGCTGTAGGTATGTCTTAGCCTTCTTGAACATAACGAAACTATCATCTTTTGTAATGCATTTAAAAAGATTAGCTCCCCCAACTCCCTGTTCCCAACAACGTTGGACTACTTTTTAATTTTTTTTAATTCTTATATTTAGAAATATGATGAAATAAAGGAAATAATAAAAAGTATGAAAATAAATAAACGAGATAATAATAAATGCCATTTAATCAGACCATTGTAAAACATAAGCTACTAAAATAAAAAATAATTCTGGTGACACCGGCTGTTTTGGTCTGTGTGCCCATTGGCATAGGCCTCCTTCATTACCTTTTCTATTTTTTCTCTATTGACTACTATTCGAGTCCATAATTTTCCTCCTCTAATTTTCATCTCGTGGCTCCAGCGTGCCTCTATGTCGTTTGCTGTTTCTCGGATACCAGACCGTTACTTATAGTTAACTAGCTGCGCCCCGCGGTTTCACCCGCGTAAGTCTCGATCCCGTGGAAATATCGGGATAAAAAGTATCCTATGTGTTAATCCAGGTTATAAACTATCTGTTTACCAAATTTCATCCAAATCCATTTAGCCGTTTTTACGTGAAAGAGTAACAAACATCCATCCATCCATCCATCCATCCATACTTACAAACTTTCGCGTTTATAATATTAGTTTAGATTTGTTGGCTTGGCTTCTAGTTTTGTTAAAGCCCAAGTCTGGCATCCATATATTAAGATCGGCAGCACGCACGACTCAAATAATTTCTCCTATAATTTTATACTAAAATCTTTAAAACGTCTTCCTGGGACCATTAACTGTTCAATGCGTTTGCTACTCATCGATCTATTTCTTTTACGCTATTGTTCGTACTGGAGATTATTATGTTGATATTCGATGATTTTATTTTTTTTTTTTACTTTTTCCAGAACGGCTGCGAACAGTTTTGGGCAGAGTGGATCACCCAGACGCGCTCCTCTTTTGATTTTAATTTTTGTACCTTTTTCTCGATTTGGTATTCCCTTCTTCTCGATTCGTACTTTTACTGAACTTTCTGAGTACTTATGCCTACATTTTTAAACTGATGTAACTTATGCAAATATTAGTAAAACGATCGAAACCTCTTCGTCCGAGTACGCAGTCGTCGGCGACTTGGTCAGTTTCTTTCATCTGGGCAGAATTCGTGGCTAATTGTGGCATTAAACAATAGAACCTCTTAGCAATACAAGTAACGCGCCTCGCATTGTTCCCCGTACACAAATGCTGGCTGAATGTCCGTAAGTTTGTGCCTGCATGCACGGACAATAAAAAATCGAGATATTGTTTTCCCTCAAAAACACAAAACATGACGAAACTGTTTTTGAACAGCATCATTTGGACGAAATGTTTTGTTCGTGGCCGCTGTATGTCTAAACTTTTGTAGGGAGATTATGTTGATGTCTAAACAAGGCTACAGCAGGCTTATTACTTATGTACCTTATTTACGTTTTGAGAGTGATTGCCAGAGCCTATAAGCTAAGAGTTAAAGTTATATGAGTTTGAGTATAGATAGGTTATGGCTTCATTACTTTCAAAGGGTATTATGGCTGGAAAATTAGTATACATATGTAGGTACATTAACGAACATAGATAGAGATTGTCTAAATTAAAACTGCTCGCCCCTCCACTAAAATACATCATCATCAAATCATTTTATACAAACATAAATATACAAACATTTGAAATACATGCAACAAGCACCCTCTACTGCTTGTAAATTACGTGCCATTATAAATTAGATTATCTTCCACAGAAGTTGGTAACGAATAGATTTATTTTTAGATTTATTTCTTGAACAATCCTATTCATAATAGCAATGGGGTTTGTCATTGGTAAGGTACCTACTTAATTTTCAATAAGATCTACTGAGTTATCGGTATAACTTATGTATGAGAAATAGGTACAATAAGAGGAAAAGCCAATAAAATAGGAATAATCTATTCAAAATAAAATATTTCGTGTAACAAAGCCCGGATTTTAATTAATTAAATTCATTCAATGCTAAAACATCACTTGCTTTCCAATGATTCTCAGACAAAGCTCAAAGTGTATTATTTTATAGACAAATCGAAACAGAACGGGATTATGTGCTTACATAATATACTAACTGTTATATTGAAGTGATCTTTATGTATTAATGAATAAGGTAGATAATGCTTTGTATAATTAATTAAGTTAAGGCGTAACGGCATTGAGTGCGAATATAATAGGGGATGGAAGGAGGCGGGGCCGCGGCTCCGCGCAAATATAATCAAGGACTGGTAAAACTTGGAGACGCTATTGTCGATATATATTTGCTAATAACCCGTAATAATATTATAAATGCTAAGGTAAGTAGGTAGGTAGGTAGTCTCTATGTGTCCGTCTGTCTGTCTGCTACCTTTTCACGCCTAAAACAATAAACCGATTATTATGAAATTTGTCCGATAATTAGCCTGTAACCAAAAGGACTTACTTTTCATCTTCTTTTCTTCTTCTTTTTTTCTTCTTTTCATTAGGAGTTACTTTTCATCCTGAATTGTTGTATAAAAAAAAACACTACAAAGTGAAAAATAACTTTAATTTCGGAAGTCCCGGCAAATGAAAAATCTGTCCATGATTGACGAAAATGTCGATGAAATTAGGGACATAAAGAAATAAAAATACATACAGACGAAGTCGCGGGTAACGACTAGTTTAATTTAATTTAATAATATATAAAGAGAAAAGATTAGATTTTTTGTATGTTTGTTTGTAACGCTTTCATGCTAAAACAGCTGAATGGATTTGGATGAAATTTGACACATGGATCGACCATGACCTGGGTTAGGACATAGGATACTTGTATCCCGTTATTCCCACGGAATCGAGACTTATGCGGGTGAAACTGCGGGACGCCGCTAATTAATATTTTGTTTCAACTAGAGCTTGCATTTTAGTTAAGTGTTTTTTCTTTCAAGTCATTAAGAGTTTTATGGGATAGTTCGTGAAGATTAGATCGATAGCTAACGCACGTCGTTGTTGCGCTCTAATCAACGCTGCTCGGCGTTCTGTAACACAATGTTGCTGTTACATTGACTCAAAATCTTCAATTCATTCATTCACCGACAGACAACGCACAGCTTGTACGCACGGCCACACATCAAGCTATACATTTCCAGTATACGCTGCCCTCGCATTGTACGGAAATCTTATACAATGCGAGATTAGCATAAACTAGAAATGTATAGCTTGATGTGTAGCCGTGTGTACCACGGGGTCTAGAAGCAGGAAATTTTGCACAAGAGTTCCTTCTTATTGAAAATGAACACTAAGGAAGGATTTGGGAGAAATCCCATCATGTTCACGACTTTTAACATAATATTTGTAGTGAGAATGTCGTCTCTACGCCATTGTTGCGCACTAATCAACGCGGCTCTACGTCTGTGCGGCGCTCTCTATCACAATGCCGCTATTACATTTGCTCAATAATTGCCGCCCCACACCCCTCACCCGCTATCCGTCGAGCAATCCTGCAACAATCAATTTAGGTATTTATAACGTCTAGAATTTGAGAGATGAAGGAGATTAATTATGAGAAACAAAGTAAACAATAACATGATAATCTTATAAGTACCACCTCTGCCTAACCCTTCGCGGAGTACAGGCGTGATGTTATATTATTCTATGATAATTATTAGCAGCAGTAGCTGTAGCAAAGTGCTACAAGCATAGTCAGGCATAGTCTATGTCATGCGCGTCTGTGTGTAGAAAAAAGTCAAAGTATGCTGCATAAATATCTATGCCAAATTGCGAACCATGTCAAGTGTTAGGAAAGAATGACTTTGTTTATCTAAGTACTTACATAAACTGCTCCGTTGGTCTCGTGGTCGCAAGCGCGACTGCAGAGCGTGGGGTCGGGGGTTCGATTCCCGGGTCGGGCAAAGTGTTATTGGATTTTTCCATTAGGAATTTCGTAGTAACAGCCCGGAGTTTGGAAGTTGGCGGTGTGATACCCCCGTGCCTCGGAAAGCACGTTAAGCCGTTGGTCCTACGCCTGATCTCTCTCCGGTCGTGTCGGATTACCGTCCCATCGCACTATGAGACTGAGGGAAGAGAGAGTGCACTTGTGTCTGCGCAAACACTTGTGCACTATAATGTCTCCCGCGCCGAAGGCTAGTCTCCGTTGAGATTGGCCGCCGTGGCCGAAAATACGGTCTGGAGGACTATTATTACTTACATAAAAAAAATCCTCCAGATAAAATCAAAATATTTTATTTCACATAATAAACCTACATGGGCACTTACATATTATTATATAAGTATGTAATATCAGAAGCTAGGTGCATTGATGCAATTGGTAGTTTATGAATTATGGAGAAGAGCTGGCAAGAAATTCCACGAGTAAAAAAAAAAAATTGCCATTTTTTTTTAAATTCATTTTTTTGTAACAATGTTTTGAAATTAAAGTATTAAAAGGTATGGCATGACAATGTGAGAGAGTGAAACTATATTAACATTTAAATTACGCAAAAACCTACATAATTCAACGCACTTGTTAATTCACTATGAATAGCGGTTCCCCATTAATTTAATCAAGTATCAATTTTCCAATCAAGTCCTTAATTGAATATTTTAATTTAGTGAGGACCCTTTTTGATCACATTAATGAGTAATGAGTATTAAACAATTAAAAGGTACCTGTCATCCGCTAGATCAGAGGATTTGTGGTCGCGCCGGACGTCAATTCATTACCGGATTGTGAAAGCTATCCGATTTTCGCGCAACACCGGTTTTCAGGGAATCATTAGGATTTAATGGTCCCCTGTTTTATTTAAAGTGATGTTAACGTTGTAAGAAGTCCAACTTTTTAAAGGGTCGTGTTTTTCGGCTTCTTAAATTATCCAGTTTCTATCTACACAAATCTTATAAATAAAACGATTGACGATTTATGTAGTTAAAATTCTTTTTTTATATTTTATACAGAAATTAAGGATGTAAAAAAGTATACAGACTAATTTCTCGTTTATTAATGTAAAACAAGTAACCCAACGTATAAGCGCTCGCTGAGGTAGTTTTCTGATTTTAGCAAACAGAACCGAATTTGGTAAACAAATGGTAACTTTTGAAGGAGCACAATAAAAAGGTAGATATAAAAAAAATACCCCAATTTATAAAAAATACACTCATTCAATACATTAAAAACTCAATTAGCTGATAATCGTAAAACACTTCCTGAAAACTAAATGCATTGGATGGGTGTATCATAATTGATGCAGTGACGATTTTGACAAACTTTGTATTTATAATTTAGCGTAGAAGCACTGTTCTCTTGTAAGTGAAATGTATAATAGATGTTGTCTTTTTTTAAATAAACATCTCATGTCCTAGCTACCTGTACCTAGGGAGTATATGTAATTCATTATTAAAAATTCAACAATATCTACTAAATTTCAAAATTCTTGTCGTAGCTTATCTTCTGTTACTTTTGAGTTACTGGTAAGAAATTACTGCACTCAATCCGTATAATAGACGGTGGTCTCAATTACGTCCTAAATTGTGTTAATTAGTAAGGTTTTAAAAAGAAAATACTTATTCATGAAAACAACGTCATTTTAGATCCTGAAAGGTTTATCTAAATGACGTCAAATCCCAGATAAAATAAGACACTTGTGTTAGCTCAATGGACGCTAAGATAGCTTTGTGAAAGTGTTTGCTAAAACGTCTGTAAATTAGCAGAGAGTGGATCGAGTAAAAGTAATTACTTCAGGCGATGTCTGACAAATTAGTTTAGCTACTGTGACCAGAGTATTCAAAACCAAAGGGAATTCCCATTTTCTAAACACTTTTCTTACGAAAGCATTTCTCAAGGGTTACCCAGAGATTATGAATTGTAACATTTTAATCATCATCTGCCTAGCCTTTTCCCAACTATGTTGGAGTCGGCTTCCAGTCTAACCGGATGCAGCTGAATACCAGTATTTTACATAGAGCGATTGCCTATCTGACCTGCACAACCCAGTAACTGGGTAATATGATACCCCTTGGTAAGACTGGTTGTCAGACTTTCGGGCTTCTGACGACCTGTAACGACTGTCAAAGATCCACAAATGACAACCGGGCCCAACAGCTTAACGTGCTTTCCGAAGCACGGAGGAGTCTCGGTATGTAAAGGTGGTCACCCATCCACAGACCAATCCCGGCAAGCGTAGATCGACCCGTGCGGCTGTTATTACGTAGCCACGAGCTCCTCCGTTTGTAACTCCGTCCGATTGTAACATTTTAATATTTTTTATTATTCTTATTATCTATTCTCAATCAGAGCACCTTCCATCTACGAAGCAGTGATAGCCTAGTTGTGTGACCGTCGGACTGCCCAGTCATAGGTCTCGAGTTCGAACCCAAGCCACGACAACCTCTGACTTTCCGGAGTCATGTGCGTATCGTATAATTGTCACTTGCTTAAAAAAACGGTGAAGGTAAACATAGAGAGGAAACTGGTATGCCTGAGTGACATTTCTCGCCAGCATGTGAAACCAAGTCAGAGGCCCATTGGCGGCATACAGACTTTGACACCAGGTTAGTCACTACCCAACGAAAGAGAAACAAAGACCTGCCATCTTATTTTTTCACGAGTCTTGGTTGACGGTAATATTTAATCTGTTAGAACCTGTTAGAACCATTTTAGCGTTTGTAAAACGTCAATTATCAAATAAACTTGCAAAATGACTCTGAAGCTAGGCAACTTTGACATTTTTACAATAATTACAGAGCGTTGAGTTGGTTGGCGCCGCGAGGCCGAAATAGGCCGAAAATCAGACAATCAGACTATTTCAAAACTGGATTAGACAGCTGTCAGTGGAAGGAATAACCAGAAAATTCTTTAACGGTAATTTTTAGTTCTTAAAACAAGTTTGTCCCAAACTCAGTCAAAATGTAGAGGCACAGTAGGTACTTCATACCTATCTTTGGTGGTGACCACTATGGCGAGCTTTAATTAAAGGATTGGCCGTTTTTCCACACGGTCCGGGATCCGGCACAGACACGATCCGGCGCAGAAAGCAAACAGCCAGTGTTGCCACTGACGAATTTCACGGAGATGAAATGTCACATTTAAAGACTGAAGTAAACATGGATGTGCCTAGAAATCCAATTTTCATGCTGGTATTTTGAATTTCTGAAGGTTTGGTGGTGAAACTATTATTCTGTGGATTTGCCGCCATGACAGATAACTGGTACAATCTACGAACAGTTGACAAATTCCGTTTTGATATTTTTTTCCGCAAAATTTAGAATGAGAGGGAATCGCCAGGTCAGTTTTTACCCCACTTTACTGATGGATATAGTGTAATGGACTGGGACAGCGTAGTTATAATAGATATCCAATATTAATGAGAAATAGGTACTACAACGTCGTGGTATCTAATTATGTAGATAAAATTTACTAATTTTACTTGGTGTATTAACATTTAACACTTACCTATAAGAACGAAGTCAGATAAGAAACTCATCGCACGAAATGATAAAACATCTAAATTACAAACTCGAAAAATATACCCCCTCGTTTTTAACCTGTGAACCCTGGGCGCACACTGCATACGGACTCGTAGGGGTATAATTATCCAG
Organism: Lithophane semibrunnea; assembly: GCA_947363905.1. Classification (NCBI taxonomy): domain Eukaryota; kingdom Metazoa; phylum Arthropoda; class Insecta; order Lepidoptera; family Noctuidae; genus Lithophane; species Lithophane semibrunnea. Next base: position 12,007,419 of record OX376201.1, read on the forward strand.
ATCAAATGGAGTCCAGCCGGATTCGGTTAGTCTGAGGTGTGCCACTGAAACGTCAGCTTTTTTCGGACCTTTTGCTTCGGACCGTCAAATGAATGAAGCCGATATTTCACGGAGATTTATTTTGGGTAAGTGAATGTGAAGAGGTTTATTTTTGACGAGAATTTAATTGATTACTCGTTGAATTTAGTTACAATTAGTGTGGACGAACTAATAAGTGATTAGAAGATTAATTCATAAATTAATTCATTATTTCTGATCACAGATCGTAAAGATAGCATTCACATAAAAGTGTCAAATCAACATTTAACGTTATGCTAACTAAGTATGCCAAAGTATTATTATGCCACATAGGCCACAGCCAGTTACTGGGTTGTGGAGGTCAGATAGGCAGTCGCTCCATGTAAAATACTGGTATTCCGCTGCCATCTATGTTGGAGTCGGCTTCCAGTCTAACCGGATGCAGCTGAATACCAGTATTTTACATAGAGCGATTGCCTATCTGACCTGCACAACCCAGTAACTGGGTAATATGATACCCCTTGGTAAGACTGGTTGTCAGACTTTCGGGCTTCTGACGACCTGTAACGACTGTCAAAGATCCACAAATGACAACCGGGCCCAACAGCTTAACGTGCTTTCCGAAGCACGGAGGAGTCTCGGTATGTAAAGGTGGTCACCCATCCACAGACCAATCCCGGCAAGCGTAGATCGACCCGTGCGGCTGTTATTACGTAGCCACGAGCTCCTCCGTTTGTAACTCCGTCCGATTGTAACATTTTAATATTTTTTATTATTCTTATTATCTATTCTCAATCAGAGCACCTTCCATCTACGAAGCAGTGATAGCCTAGTTGTGTGACCGTCGGACTGCCCAGTCATAGGTCTCGAGTTCGAACCCAAGCCACGACAACCTCTGACTTTCCGGAGTCATGTGCGTATCGTATAATTGTCACTTGCTTAAAAAAACGGTGAAGGTAAACATAGAGAGGAAACTGGTATGCCTGAGTGACATTTCTCGCCAGCATGTGAAACCAAGTCAGAGGCCCATTGGCGGCATACAGACTTTGACACCAGGTTAGTCACTACCCAACGAAAGAGAAACAAAGACCTGCCATCTTATTTTTTCACGAGTCTTGGTTGACGGTAATATTTAATCTGTTAGAACCTGTTAGAACCATTTTAGCGTTTGTAAAACGTCAATTATCAAATAAACTTGCAAAATGACTCTGAAGCTAGGCAACTTTGACATTTTTACAATAATTACAGAGCGTTGAGTTGGTTGGCGCCGCGAGGCCGAAATAGGCCGAAAATCAGACAATCAGACTATTTCAAAACTGGATTAGACAGCTGTCAGTGGAAGGAATAACCAGAAAATTCTTTAACGGTAATTTTTAGTTCTTAAAACAAGTTTGTCCCAAACTCAGTCAAAATGTAGAGGCACAGTAGGTACTTCATACCTATCTTTGGTGGTGACCACTATGGCGAGCTTTAATTAAAGGATTGGCCGTTTTTCCACACGGTCCGGGATCCGGCACAGACACGATCCGGCGCAGAAAGCAAACAGCCAGTGTTGCCACTGACGAATTTCACGGAGATGAAATGTCACATTTAAAGACTGAAGTAAACATGGATGTGCCTAGAAATCCAATTTTCATGCTGGTATTTTGAATTTCTGAAGGTTTGGTGGTGAAACTATTATTCTGTGGATTTGCCGCCATGACAGATAACTGGTACAATCTACGAACAGTTGACAAATTCCGTTTTGATATTTTTTTCCGCAAAATTTAGAATGAGAGGGAATCGCCAGGTCAGTTTTTACCCCACTTTACTGATGGATATAGTGTAATGGACTGGGACAGCGTAGTTATAATAGATATCCAATATTAATGAGAAATAGGTACTACAACGTCGTGGTATCTAATTATGTAGATAAAATTTACTAATTTTACTTGGTGTATTAACATTTAACACTTACCTATAAGAACGAAGTCAGATAAGAAACTCATCGCACGAAATGATAAAACATCTAAATTACAAACTCGAAAAATATACCCCCTCGTTTTTAACCTGTGAACCCTGGGCGCACACTGCATACGGACTCGTAGGGGTATAATTATCCAGATCAAATGGAGTCCAGCCGGATTCGGTTAGTCTGAGGTGTGCCACTGAAACGTCAGCTTTTTTCGGACCTTTTGCTTCGGACTGTCAAATGAATGAAGCCGATATTTCACGGAGATTTATTTTGGGTAAGTGAATGTGAAGAGGTTTATTTTTGACGAGAATTTAATTGATTACTCGTTGAATTTAGTTACAATTAGTGTGGACGAACTAATAAGTGATTAGAAGATTAATTCATAAATTAATTCATTATTTCTGATCACAGATCGTAAAGATAGCATTCACATAAAAGTGTCAAATCAACATTTAACGTTATGCTAACTAAGTATGCCAAAGTATTATTATGCCACATAGGCCACAGCCAGTTACTGGGTTGTGGAGGTCAGATAGGCAGTCGCTCCATGTAAAATACTGGTATTCCGCTGCATCCGGTTAGACTGGAAGCCGATCCCAACATAGTTGGGAAAAGGCTAGGCAGATGATAGGCCACAGTATTAATACGCTAATAAAAGTTATGCGAAAACGTTACCTATGCCAAACAATATGATTAATATTTTATGCCAAGAGGGGATTCCCATTATACAACAGTTTACACAAACAATAATGCAAACAAAAACATAAAACCAGTAATATATCTAGCACCATTTCAATACAACAACGTGAAGCGAAGTGCATAACCGAACCCACTGAAACAAGTAATTAATGAACGAAACAAAAAGCAGAACCCTTTTGTGTGTTATCTTCCCAGCGAATATTCCTCGTTATTGTGCGCTCTTTAACAAACTGCATTCGAAATTAAAATTTTTCATTCTGCGCCCTCCCTTGAGTCCTCAGCCTCCTTACAGGAGCGAGATCACTTTTGATTATATTCCCTCCCACCGCAACGTAATTGGGATATTTTGTTGGAACAACAATGGCTTGCACATTCATTCGTTTTAGGTATTATAATTTTTTTCCCATTCTTCTCCACTCTCGTCTACGTAGACGTACCTTTCATTTGGGTAATATCTTTTATTATTCTCGGTAGCTATGACTCACACAATTATATGGACTTTGTTATTCTTTTCGTTTATCTCTTGACTGTCTGACCTGCGGTCTTGTGAGGTCAGAAAAACAGCTGATACCAATTAGAAGTAATGATAAGTGAATGTAGCTCTGGAGTTTTTGTTTATCACCGTTTAATTATAAAGTAAGTACTGCTCTACCGAACAAAAATAAAACAAAGATAATAACTGTACCTACATGGGAAATGTAGGGTTAAAATGGCAACAAAACAAAGCGTATTTTTCGCTTCTTCACCTTTTCGCTTCTAAATGGTACTTTCAATCTTTTAGAGGAATTAGGCGGGTTGTGGCGATGCTGGCTGGTGGTACAATGTGGCAGGCAGAGGTGCAGGGTGTCGGCTGAGCGGCAGTGCGTGACGTCATCAACTAATGCACTACACGTACAGATTGTCGCAGGTGAGGCGACACAGCGACTGGAGTTGTGACTAGAAGAGACTGGTTTCTTAGAAATTTCTATAAGACCATTAGTCCTGGATCTTTAAAATACCTATTATTATCTATCTATAACGACTATCCGCGCAAGAGAGATTACAAAATTCTTCAATCGTCTACAACTGAAACAGTATAATAATATAAAATAACGAATCCACAAAAACTAAGAGAAATACATACATTATATAATATCACGCCTTTATTCTCCAAAGGGTTGGGCAGAGGGGTACATCCACATTTCGGGGGGCGAGCCCATTGCCATCAACCGGACACAAATCCAGACTCCGGGCTGTTACTGAGAAATTCCAGATGTTAAAACCCAATAACACTTTGCCCGACCTGGGAATCGAACCCAGGACCTCATGCTCAGCGGTAGCGATTGCAACCACTCTAGTGGTCGTTGGTCTACCAACGAGGCAGTCAAGTCAAGAGAAATAATAATGTCTATATATACAGGTTTCAAGAATTAAAAATATTATTTTTGACATTCAACCTAATAGAATTCGGTAAACAGTTCATAGAGGGCTCGTAGCAGGGGTCTACTCTCTAAGACCGTGAAATTGATTTTTAGAACGGGCAACAACACATCTGTAGTAGGCGAAACTGTGAAATCGTTTTGTCTCATTCATAATTCGGACCCCTTATGTCCGTAAGTGATACGAACTGGTAATCGCCCGTAACTTCGGCCGTAACTATGGACAGCGTTCTAAGTAAGGGAGCTGTTTGGTTGCTTGAAGACGTAGAGCATCTACGAGAACAAGTGGTTATAGCTACACCTAAAGTGCTACAAGGATCTTCTGGCGCCTGAATGACATTGACAGTGTTTGGTAAACATTTGTCAAATTGATTAGTTTTAGTTCCGATTTCGGCCACGCGCCAAATACCCTTGTAGCATTGAACGAAATCCACGGTCTATTTGCGACCTCGACAAGTAATACTTGGTACATTAGTTCTTCAGTTGAAAGAAACGACTCCCTCAATCAGATCTATTTATGATGCTGTTAGCAGTTCCGGAGTCTCTAACTCTTGGTGCCGAGGTGCAAGACTGATTACTTCTCCGTGTTCGCAGTACGCACCTTACTAATTAACGGAGTCACGCTGACGACAATGAACAGGAGGGGGGAGCATGATACGTGAAGAACCTTGGTTGTACTACAGGTGGGGAGAGTATGCTATTTCGCAGGTATACACTAATTACAAAACTTTGATCTCTAACGACTAATTTAACAGCGTTACGCTGACGACAATGAAAGGTTCAAAATGGTATGTTTGTACTGCTCTGGGGGGCCTACCACCGCCGCTTACAGCAGTGTTATTTTAATACTACTTCAGTGTAGGAAAGAGATGAAGCTCTATAGGACGTATAGCTCCAACTCTTTCCCCCACGAAGGAAGATTAAAATAAAACTGCTAAGCGGTGGTGGTAGGCCCCCTGACCACTGATGAGATGATGAGATGGACACCAAAACTTGGTAGGTACTACAGATAACCTGAAATTATCCAAAGGTAGTGGAGATTTTACCCGACTACGGCGAAGAAAAAAGGAGGGTTATTACCCGACTACGGCGAAGAAAAAAGGAGGGTTATGATTTTGACCGGTATGTATGTATGTATGTATGTTCATCTGTTCCCTCTTATCTTCCAAACCACTTATCACAATTTGACAAATGAGGTATCGTTAGAAGCGTCGTGATTGTCCGCTGGTTATAAGCTATGTGAAGTCACATTAAATCTGTTCGATTTATGCCCTAATACGTGTGACTCCGGATTTTTAATTTGTCTGTCTGTGGTGTCTTGTTTATACCTTTTAAGTCGTAGTTGGGTTTTAGTTTTTATTACTTGATTTTTTTAATATTATTAATATATTAGAAACCTGTCATTGCTTTGTAAAATTCGTATACATACAATACTGCAGACAGGTAGCGGCCGCTGCCTGGGTAGACTAAAATGTCAATCCAATTATTTAGGCACTAAACTGATTTTTAATTAATGTTTCCTTCGTTTATCTACAACAATAATTATAAACCAGAACACAAAAATAATATAGTCAACAAATAAAATATTAAGCAAATGAATACCTTTTGTGTACATTTGTATGTGAAGGCAGGAAGGCAGGTATTTAACCGTTTTGCCAGGAATGGACTTTTCATTGGATTCCCCGCCTACCATGGCTTCTATAAAATTATATAGAAACAAACGATTTGTACGCCAGACACGATGTCTCAAAGTATTGGTTTATTTTACTTCTTTCTTCTTCTTCGTTTATTTTAACTGGTTTAGACTTTTTTTTTTTAAGTATTGGTTTAGACTTTAGACTTTTACTTATTATGATAAAATCATAGTAAAGTCAAAACTAAACTTCTAAAATTTCCGAAAAAAAAAATATTGCCTTGGGTTCTGGGAACGATTCTGATGATATAAAAAATTTAGATTTTAGAATTTTTGTCTGTTTGTCAGAATGTATGTTCAAGTATCACTCAAATATGCATAGATATTCCCTATAAGTCTGGTCAGTCTGTAGGCTATAAATTATCACGCAATTTGCTATGCGTGATGAACAATATTGCAATATGTTCGTATTCTTCTATCTTCTTCTTCAATCGGTCCCTCATTACTGAGGATCGTGGTCACTGGGCCTCTTTTAAGCGGACAGTCTGCCTCCATCGACTCCGTTCCAAAGTAGACATCAGCACCTACTGAAATTTGCTTGAAGACGTAGCTTCTTTTACTTGGTTGGACCATCGTGTTGGCGACCGGCCTCGTGCTCTTTTCTTCGGTATTGCCTATTTATTCTTATACATAATGCTTATATATTCTTCTATAGTTGACCGCAAACTGTTAAGAGACGAACCATATGTTTAAATAATTCAGACAGTTAATTTTAAATGATTTACATCACGCGCCATTCATCTATCTATCCTATACGGAGCTAAGCAGTCAATCACGATCAACGACCATACAAAACGACATAAAGGTAATAAGTAGGGCTTTAGTAGCTTAGCGGTTCGTCGACTGCTTCGCTGTGGTTTAAGTTCGACGTCCATCAACAATTTACGTTTTTTTTTTTGTTATTATATTCTATGATATTATTATGTAGTTCGTAGAACGTACACAAAAGAACATCAAGTTTAGGCCTCTTCTGTGATCTATGGTTAGTATAAAAATAAATATCTATGGTTAGGTAACTGTGAGAAATCCCGTGTGTTCACAATCTACTGATATGTATTATTTTACTTAATGATAACCCTTCGTCAGGAATAGTCTGTAAGAATGCATAATAGTCAGTTTATCAGTGTTGTGCCATTAGGTGTTATAATGCAGGAACGCAGGCGTTCATTAATTCAATTAAAATGAAAAACTTCGCAAGCAATGGGAAATTGCTAATGAAGTCAGCCCTTCAGGGTGTCGACCTCAAGACAAGCTGTTTCTCACACGGACACCTGTATATCACTTGCCCCCGCGTCACCTATATAGGGAAGTTTTATAAAAATGTGGTAACATGTCAATATGCACCGCAAAATGTTGAAAAGAAAACCGGCCAAAAAAAAAATACATTTCTTTTATGGGAACCCCCTTTAATTATTAACTTTATTATTTACTGTTATAGTGGCAATAGAAATACGTAATTTGTGAAAATTTCTACGGTCTTACGGTTCATGAGATAGACAGACGAACGCGGACGGATGGACGGACAGCGGAGGCTTAATAATAGGGTTTCGTTTGGCAGCCTTCGGGTACGGAACCCTAAAAAAATACAACTGCATAAAAAACTTATTTCTCAAACCTATTTGCCAGGTACACAGGCAAACGTTGAGCACCCCTGTCGGCCCGAATGCGCACTCTGTAAAAATTACAAAATGAAAATTGCGGCCCGGCGCCGCTGAATACATTAATATCGAATATTGAATACATTATATAAAAATATTCAATGAATACACCGCTAAAAAGTGAGCCGAATGGAAATCAGCAAAAATCCCGGGAGATTTTATTTGAAACGCGATGTTTGAGTTTCACATTAATGCTTATTAATAAATCCATTCTTTGCTTTTCATAAAATTGGGTGCCTGTAGAGAGTTTTGCTACAGACAGATTCAGTTCATTGGTAATCATTTTTACATACCTACCTACTTATGTGAGTAGGTACCTACTGTAGCGCTTGAAGAGCGCTAGCATGTATTAGAGCAATATTAAGTGGGAGCGTAAAATAATAGTTAATAAACTACATATATTAATATATTTATTTTATATATTTTTTCATTTTATCTCAGAAAAACGTGCAATAGTTTCTAAACCCTGAAACTTATACCATTTATGTCACCTGCCGGTCTAATCTATAGACACCTCACCGGAAACCGGTGAAGTGAGCTGTCAATCTCCATCGTGAGGTGGAGTGACAGCTAACTTCAAGCTCACTTCACTTACGTTTTTACGGTAAGAGTTTTACAGAATACCACTACTAGGTTATGTTTACTTTTAGTTATTTTTGCAACTGTTATATAATAAGGGGTAGTATCACATGAGTGTTTTAATACCTAATTATTTACAGTTGCATACAAAATTTTATCTACACCCATGATATGAATCTTCTATAAAAGTTTCTTTGCAATACCAATATCGAACAAAAATGGCGCGGTACGACGTGAAATCGAATTTTTCGAATTCGAATGTGTTTTGTTTTTAAATTACGGTGCTTTGTTAGTGAAACTATCGTTAATGACAGTGTTTTTTGAAATAAGTTGCATTATGAAATTTAGTACAACATTATAACACCCGTTTGGATGATATTATGTACTGTTGTTTTAATGTTGGCTATAAGCTAACTGTTTCAGGAACTTTTATAGAGGATTTATAGCATGGGTCTAGATAAAAATAATTAAATTCACTTCAGCAGGATTATAAACTACCGTATTCCCAAAGTCCGTACCTAATGAATTATCAAAATCTCTGCTAAATTACTAGCCTCAACTATCACTTTCAAAGTCATATTTGACAGAATAATCACACGTTATCGCAGAAAGCATCCACTGATTTCATTGTATCTGCATCTGTGCACGATCAGTAATCAACTTTGTCGGCGAGTGTACGTGTACGAGTAGGTACAGTCGGCGATAGCGACCAACAATGCGCGGAGCAATCAATTTGTGTATTCAATCATCTCTCTCTCTCTCTCTCTCCACTTGATTGAAATATGAAAACCTTAATTGAGAATGCCTTTATCGAAATATGGCGCAGTTTGTTGATTTATTTTAAATATTTTAGGTAAATATTTTATTGTGATGTTTTATGTTTTTAATCAAGGTAATTTTGTGATTAAATGTACGAATGAATTATTTTCTTTTTTCGTGTATTATTATATAATTTTAAAATATTTATTGCAGGTATAATAAAGCAGTTTTTTATTGATCAAATTGTCTTTAGTTTCAAATGAAGTTACCTAAATCGTGTGACTCCTACTCTAAACAAAAACTTAGACACTTGTTAAAGTCAAGTCTACTGTCAGTTTTATGTCAAACTCCATACAGAAATGTCGTGTTTAAAAGTTGTTTAAGCTAAACAACTGATATACACGGTTTTGTGGTACACTCCTACCAACTTATCTGTGAAATGGCGAAAATTGTAACTACGGCCGTCATGTTGAAAGTCATTCGATTGTCAGTGTTTACTACATTCAGTGCACAGTAAAATTATTATCATTATTTATTAGAATGTAGATGAATTAGAATATTAGTTTAAATGTTAGAATTCATTTGTATAATCAACAACAAACTAAACTCAAAACAACACTGAATCGACTGTGGCGTCCTCTTTCAGTTCACAGATAAGTTGGTAGGACTGTAATAAGGAATGCGTTCATCTTAAAATAATTACTTCTCGCAATCAATTCGTTGATTACCTTAATACAGTTAAACACATTGCACTACAAAACCCAGTAATATCAATTAACAACTCAATCAATCAGATTACGCTCAACAATTACTCATAAAAAGTGATGGCAGTGAAATAAAATCAGAAAATGTGATTAAAAATAACACACCGCCCCTATAATAGCCCGATTTCATACCCGCGGGTTCCGTAGCACTATAGTGAGAAAGAGTGCAATCACATTAACGGGTGAACCCTAAAATTTTAATCTGCGCCACAATGCCGGCAATTGCTGATTGCAGCCAGCGCGCATATGCATAGTCTTTGGGGATCGCTTAGCATACACTGCGGGAGCGATATATGTGCTCACTGCTACCTTTTTTTGTGGAGATAAAATGGAGTTTCGATATTGATAGTTTGTTGAGTAGGTATTTGAGATTTTACAGCGGAATAATCTGGTTTGGACGGATTATAAGTATTGTCGTTTGCATTTTTGATCACTTATTAGATACAAATAGTTATTCCGCAAGTGAAGATGTCGTTTAGGTATTTTGGTTGACCCCATTATTTTTTTTTTTTAAACTACTACTTTCTACTTACATGCTAACTGCCTTCTTTATTTCAGCTATTAAAAATTATTCAGCAGCTTCACAAATAAAGCTCCTAAAATTCGGCACAACTCAAAAAATTCTGTTAAGTTAACTGCATCCCCTTTTCGTCCCCAAGTGTACCCACGCGACCGGCAAGGGACGAATTGTTTTCATATTAATAGCATGTCGAGAGGTGTACCAACAATGGCCCAACCCTTGGCTAAGCATGTTTTTTATGACCATTTAATCACTCGCCAACTTTTACGCAAGTGCCTTTATGTAACTTTTATTTAAATTCTAATTATTTGGTTATTGGGTGTCATATCATTCTTTCAGTAAAAATGTTTTTGGGGCTAAAACTTTGGTCACTAAAAAGTGTTAATCAAGATTGAGAAATTAAAAGGCACCATCAATATCTATTTAAAGAAAAGTCTTGTGTTCTTTGTCGACTGTACCTACGATTATTTCTTTATTTAATATTGAATATAATGATGTACATACAACAAATAAAGTTCAATTAATCAGCCACATTAATCAGCGACTTGTCAACTCAAAGCCGTACAAACAGCTACTAAACTCATTTACGAGTACGCGAGTACGTTGTACAGGTGCGGCTGACGAGGTAGTTTTGTTTCACCCCCTTTCACCCCCCTCTCACCCCCACTAGCTGCACTACAGAACAGTTTCGTCGCGTCTGAAAATTAATTCCTCTACATAATCAGGACTTCCGAGCGCCGCTCGCGCCGCCCGCGCTCGGTGTAGCTTCACTCCGCAAATAATATTGAAAATATTGATGCTGACTGTACCTACACTTGTGGCTGGGAAGTAATTTAGGTTGTATGCGATGTGGAAAAGCAATCATTACTTTTGAGTTTGGCTTTTTCTTTTTGATTTTATCAAAGTTATCGATGTATGTACTTTTTTGGCAAGCACACCATATTGAGGCACATTGTATGCTAAATCAACCTGCAGGCTGAATTTTTCGATTCAATTTTAATTTTTCGAAGAAGGCTTATAACTTAACCAACAGTTTCGTATAAATAGAAACAATGGCAGATACCTTTTCGGTCTTCACATCCTTCTATGCCACACAGGTGTTCATCACCAAAAAACTCATCGACACCCGTTCAGAATATTGATTTCAAGTTGGCAGTGTTAGGCACACGGATATGTAGGTATCACCAATTTTTTAAAGAAAGGGGGTGAAACACATAATTATATAGAAGTATAGTTCCAAGTATTTATTGTTTTAATTTAAGTGACGATGACGTGACAGTTTTATAGATAGAATGTATCTAGTCAGAATCTGACTAACTATTACACCCACCCAAATATTCATGCTTTCAAACTTTTTTTAACCCTGTCCATTTTTCTTTACAACCGGAATCGAACCTCCAACATCCACCCAGGTGTTGCCCAAGAAGTTGTAGCGACTCATGTTTTACTAAAGACAAAAAGGCTGAACGTCATAATTAAAAAAATCTCGTGCCTGCAAAGAAAGGGGGTACTGGCGTGAAGCAAGACGGATGGGGTGCCACAGAAGGGCTCGCAAAGACAATGCCGCGCTTTGGACGCGAAGCTTAATCATAAATATATCAACTGAGACACGGTTAGGCTTGAACACACCTCAGGGTTTAATTTATGCAACTGAAAGAAACACTCATATGATAAACCCACATTTGTGTTTTAATACCTAATTAATATACAGTTGCATACAAGATTTTATCTACACCCATGATATGAATCTTCTATAAAAATTTCTTTGCAAAACCAATATCGAACAAAAATGGCGCAGTACGACGCGATTCGAATTATCGAATTCGAATGTGTTTTGTTTTTAAATTACGGTGCTTTGTTAGTGAAACGCTCGTGAATGACAATGTTCTTTTTTTTTAAATGAGTTGCATTATGAAATTCAGTACAACATTATAACACCCGTTTGGATGATATTATGGTTACTATGACACTGGATGTTTTAATGTTGGCTATAAGCTAACTGTTTCAGATACTTTTATAGAGGATTTATAGCAAGGGTTTAGATAAATATTTGTATTATTGGCAGATTTAGGTCGAAACGCGCTAAGAGGAACCTATATGACATAATTACTGGTGACCTAATTGGTGATGATCTTCAGAAAGCCGGTCAGGTGCGTCTGCGTAGTACTCGCAACCAGCGTGCGTGTGTGACCTGCGTTATTTACGTTGTTGAGCAGATTTTTTTTTCGAAATTATGAGGTTATGGTTTGGAGGAGCTCGTGGCTAAGTAATAACAGCCGCTCGGGTCGATCCATCAGGTTAAGCTACGCTTGCCGGGGTTGGTCCGTGGATGGGTGACCATTTTCACATATCGAGATTCCTCCGTGCCTCGGAAAGCACGTTAAGCCGTTGGTCCCGGCTGTCATTTGTGGATCTTTGACAGTCGTTACGAGTCGTCAGAAGCACGAAAGTCTGACAACCAGTCTAACCAAGGGGTATACTATTACCCAGTTACTGGGTTGTGGAGGTCAGATAGGCAGTCGCTCCATGTAAAATACTGGTATTCAGCTGCATCCGGTTAGACTGGAAGCCGACCCCAACATAGTTGGGAAAAGGCTAGGCAGATTTTTTTTTTATGAGGTTATGGTTTAGACATTTGTTTCAAACCGATTCCGATTCACTTCACTCTTTTTGCTTGGTTTATGTACATACATCTGTATGTATGAACGTGAACCAAGCAAAAGGAGTGTGTACTATGTAAAGAGCTAAGCAGGTGATGTTCTACAGTTTCTGCTTGCACCCATGGGAAGATAGCATGAGTTTATGTATTTATGTTATACTAGCTTCCGCCCGCGGCTTCGCCCGCGTGGTATGTCCACAAAAAGTAGCCTATGTCCTTCCTCAGGCTCTAGACTATCCTATCCGTGTACCAAAATTCATTTAAATCGGTTCAGTAGTTCTGGCGTGAAAGCGCGACAGACAGACAGACAGATAGACTGACAGACAGACAGAGTTACTTTCGCATTTATAATATTATATATTTTTGAGGTACCTATTTATGTTTCAGCTATGTAGAGATGTGATGCAGAGTTGGTAAGCCTTGCTGATTTATAAGTATTATTTACTTACTTATTAAACTTTTTACTATAACATGAGAGATTAAATTAAATAACATAACATCACGCCGGTACTCCCCGAAGGATTAGACAGAGTGTTCCTAGAGTACACCCACATTTCGCCAGTTATGATAAAGTCCCATGTAATCAACCGCGCACAAGTCCAGACTCCGAGCTGCCAAAAATCCCAATAAAACTTTGCCCGACCCGGAAATCGAACAGGACCTCATACTCAACAGAAGCGCTTGCGACCACTAGTCCAACAAGGCAGAGATATTATTACCACAATTATTACTATACATACATTAAGATGAGAAGTACCTAAGTCCTATTGCCTTCATACCATTCATCCAATAGGTACAACAGGTAGCCTTTTTATTTTATTTTCACTATTTTAGTGCTGAATTCCATTGCAAGTTACTGATAATATTGAGTAGGAACTTAGGTAACACAAATAATTGGTTTTCAGCGCCGACGACGTAGTCTCGTTGCAATTTTTTTCCGATGTTTTTCAGTACCAACATAGTAAAAGTGTCAACATAGTAAAAAACTTTCACAAGCAGTTTTAATTGTAACTCAATCATCCAACTCTCAAATGGTTGGCTACCACTTACCAAAATCAATCTGCCTAGCCTTTTCCCAACTATTTTGGGGTCGGCTTCCAGTTTAACCGGATCCAGCTGAATACCAGTATTTTACATTGAGCGACTGGCTATCTGACCTCCACAACCCAGTAACTGGGTAATACGATACCCCTTGGTAAGGCAGGTTGTCTGACTTTAGGACGTCTGACGACCCGTAAGGACTGTCAAAGATCCACGAATGACAGCCGGGACCAACGGCTTAACGTGCTTTCCGAGACACGGAGGAGTTTTGGTATGTAAAGATGGTCACCCATCCACGGACCAAGCCCGGCAAGCGTAAATTAACCTGATTGATTGATCCGTGCGGCTATTATTACTTAGCTACCTAAATACTAACCAATTATATTATTACTAGCTGCGCCCCGCGGTTTCACCCGCATAAGTCCCGATCCCGTGGGAATATCGGTATAAAAAGTATTCTATGTATTAATCCAGGTTATAAACTATCTGTGAGCCAAATTTCATCCAATTCCGTTTAGTAGTTTTTGCGTGAAAGAGTAACAAACATCCATCCATCCATCCATCCATCCATTCTCACAAACTTTCGCGTTTATAATATTAGTAGGATGTTTAAAAAAAAACAGAAAATATTTACCCGCCTGCCTGTAACCAGCCCAAGGGCGACGAAGGAGGCATGTGAGTGTATGAAAGTTAAAAGGGGTGTTAAGACAAAACGGATGAGTTCGGACAAAGACAGGAAACGACTCTCCTCTCTTTTGATATCGCGTGTAAGCAATGGGATACCTAACATATTTTGATTAATGAATGTTTTTGTGACATACTCCTACATACTCTGTGTTCTGTGCTCGCACCCTTTGGAGCTTTTGTCTTTGAAGAACGACGTTTGTTTTAGATTTTTTGATGTTTAGTAACTTAGATGTATGAATACAAGTCTAGATGCGTGCAAAGTTACCCCTTAAAGATATATCAAAGTTCTAGTATTACAGAGAGATATTTTTAGGGTTCTATACCCGAAGGGCATAGAAGCTAAAAAGCCGCCGCTGTCCGTCCGTCTGTCTGTCAGCGGGCTGTATCTCATGAACCGTAATAAGGACAGTTGAAAATTTCACTTGTGATGTGTGACAATAACAATTAAATAATATAATACTACGTGTTTTTTTCGACGTTTTTTGCTCGATCTTGATATGGTACGGAACCCTTCGTATGCGAGTCCGACTCGCACAAGAAGGGTTCCATTTTTGCTGTCTCTTTGTGAAACATTAATATTTTGCCGAAGATAGTCAATAAATACCTTTTTGGGAGCTAGTGCAGGTAGATAACGAAATACCATATCACCGGCTTAAGGCCGGCTTCAGGAAATTTGCCTGCAGTCTGTAGGGCTAGTTGAATCTTAGAGATTGATTCTACGAGTACCCTAGGAGAGGAAAAACCATTCTTAAGTAACTACGTAAGAAGTCCGAACGCTTCACAGATAAACTTTCATAGTAGGCTTTGATACAAAATGACATCACTACCTAACGTAAGGCTGCCATCAAACGGACTGCACTCCAACTGCTGCAGTTTGAATGCAGTTACAGTAATTAAGAGTATTGCAGTCGTACTAACTGAATTCAAACAGAAGTGCTGTTGAAATGCAGTCCGTCTGTCCAGAGCCTAACACAATAGAGACCAACCATCACATATCAGACATCAGACATCAGACAAACAATCGATCCCACACACACACAGACATACAAACATAAAGGCACGCACACATGCTCGGTCCACTGGTATTGCAGCCACCGCAGCCGTCATCTAATTACCTATCTAGTTAATCAAGGCGGGCTTGAAAGCGTATTAATTAGACCAGTGTGCACGTTGCGCGGACGACTGTATTGTCCCGCTGCTGCTTGCAAATAAGTAAACGCTGTTAACGTTGCTAGTAGGGCTGGCGAGTGATGTAAGTAAGGTTTTATATCGATTTTTTATTCGTAATCGAGACGTCATACAGAAGTAAGCAACACTTTGGAATCACCCATAGATATCCGGAATCACCCGATTAAGAACTGGTTTGGACCTGAACTAATAAGATTAAATTACTTAGAATTTTAACGACCAATTTTCAAAGTCTGTGTTTTCTTAGAAGATTTCTTATTCTTACAGCTCATTGAGGCCTTGATTGAATTGAAGTTCTATACTACACAGCACTTTTCAACGATTTTGTAGTAGTAAAACATATTATATTTTATGTAACCAGACAATTTTCAGAACTGTCACAACTTTCGTGGCTTAAATATAATATTATAATAATTAGATTTTGCTTTCCTCTTTAGCTAACTGAAGTAGTATTAAACCTATTCTTAGTCGGAATTTATGTTTCAGATAGCGCTATTGGTTCGCATGTGGTTGGTATCTTCACATGCTTTTCTGAACACCCAGGAAGAATTTTGCTTTCATAATTGATGCTTTGGTCGACTCAATAGTTATCGTAAGTTTATATGAGGACAAGCCGTGTGCCACTTTTTGTATACAAAGTTTCATCCCCTATTTTACCCCTTTAGGGGGTGAATTTTCAAACTATTCTTCCTTAGCTCTATTGCTCACCTTCGCTATATAACTCTTGTGCATTTCATGCTTCTAGAGCCAGCGGTTTAGGCTGAGCGTTGTCTGTCAGTGAATAAATGAATGAATGAATGGGTCTGGGTGTTAGTGTATGTGAGTTTCTATGTTTGTAAACGCACCCACGATACAGGAAGAAATTCTTAGTGTGGGGCAACGTTTTTAAAAAAAAAAAAAAAAAAAAAAAAAAAAAAAAAAAAAAAAAAAAAAATGAATTCAAGATTTTTATTAGATAGAAAAAGATAATTGGAACACTTAACTTTTAATTTGCATACAGTATTTAATTTAGCAGAAGTTTCTTTACACAGCCACCACTCACCAGCCCTACGTCACGAGAGAAGGGAGTCGTTCCCACCGGTTTGCGCCTCGTTTATAAATGCTATTTTAACGCGGAAAAAAAGATTAATTAACTAATTGAGCCGTCGGACCGCCCCGTGCTCTTTTTTAAGCTTTTTTCATACGACTAATTAAGATGATTGCTTGATATGACAGCGGGATGTATGAATGTTTTAAAGAGCATTTTTAAATTCAGGGTACTTGTTACTGATGAATAATTTTAACAATTTAATAGATTTTTTGTAGAAAGATTTGTTAATTGTCGATCTGTTTTATTGAAAACTGACAATAAACCTTGCAGCCCTTTACACTCTTCAGTGAAATTAGAAAGTTCTGAGGTTTTTTGCAAAGATTGTGTACTGTTAAAAGATTATGTACTCGTTTATAATGCCAATTTAAAATCCTTACAACATGCCGAGGTAAAGCGCTATTGATATTGATATCTTGATCTGAGTGATAGGTGAGAATAAACAAAATAAGTATTAAACTCAAAACCAATGTCAGTCCAGTGATTTGCTGCAATTACCAAGTTTGAATGCACACATTAGTGTATCTAACAACTTAACAAAGATTTTGAAAATTTGTCGCAAAATTGCAAGTATAACTTTACCGGCCTTCCTCTCCTCAGTCCACAGTACCGATAAATTAACCAGGAACATTTTATCTTCCTCACTGGTTGATTTTGAGGTACCGTGTTTGGCTGATGCGTTGAACGCTTGGAAAATGGCTTGTCCCAATACGGATTTGCCCGACAACCCGTCCTCCCAGAGACGGTGGGACGTGCCGCTCTGCAGTATTATACGGAATACCCTGATAAACACGTCACCTAATATTGTTGAGCGTGCCCGTCTGCTGGTTGTGGGAGAATGGGAGTCGGGCTTATGGCTTCAGGGGCTCCCGTCATCCACCATAGGTACTATGATGGATGACTCATCGTTTCGGCTCGCTACATGTCTCCGCTTAGGCGCACCTTGTGTTGCTCCGCATCGGTGTCACTGCGGCGAAGCTGTCGACAGTCTCGGGCACCATGGCCTGTCCTACTACAGGAGTGCAGGCCGCATAGCACGGCACGCATCAACGATATTATTCGTCGAGCCCTTGTCACCGCCGGTGTACCAGCGGTATTAGAACCAAACGGCTTGGTACGTGACGATGGGAAGAGACCAGATGGCATGACGTTGCTGCCTTGGAAGGTGGGTAGGCCTCTGGTGTGGGACGCAACGTGTGTCGACACCCTTGCGCCATCCCATGTTCCTAGCACGGCGGGCTGTGCTGGCGCCGCTGCTGCGGCTGCTGAGACCCTCAAGCGGCGCAAATACTGTAACCTTGTGGGCAACTACAGTTTTGAGCCGTTTGGGGTCGAAACGCTCGGGTCATGGGGCCCGAGTGCGCGTCTCCTTTTTAAGGAAATTTCTCACCGACTGGTCGATACTTCACGTGACCAGAGGGCTGGCTTGTTCTTTGGCCAAAGAATTAGCATTGCCATTCAACTTGGCAATGCTGCCAGTCTTCTGGGCACGTTTCCGGATGACAGCGATACGGACGAATACTTCGACGCCTGAGGGTCCCTTTGTTTTTATATCTATTAGTAAGTCCTTTTAGTTTTAGTTTTTTTTTGTTAATTATTAAGTCCTTCATTTATTCGAAATAATAAATATTTTGACATATGTAAAAAAAAAAACAAAGATTTTCTAACACCAAATACTTTTCACAACATGGTTTCATCCGTTTTCAGTTCCGTTACAAACTTAGCTGACACAAATCGCACAAGCCTCTGTGTATCAAAAACGATCATAATTAAAAAAATAATTATTTATTATAAACACGTATCTTTCAGGCATTGTGAATTACTGAGTACGAAATCCCCACAACATGGTAAGGGAGACAATATGGCTCGAATGTTTAATTAGCGCATTGCAGGCTCTACGGGGATGAGAGGGGGTGAAATGAGGGGATGAAGTGAGGGTAGAGGGGGTGAGGGCGCGGGAGGTGTTATTCATTAAAATGTTTGCGGAAACTCGTTTAGCGCCGTTGCGGCGGGCGGCCTCGCCACCCGCCCGCCTTGTGTACAGGGTTGGCTAATGCAACGATTACAATTAAGTAGCAAATGATTTGTTTGGATTATTTTATAGCTATCTTTGTATCGAGAAAAGCATGTTCCTGAGGGAGACGAACCGGTGCACCATGTACTACAAGTAAAAAAAACATTAAGCACGTCTGGGCACATAAGGCACTGATTTTCTCTAAACATTGACAAGTTTCATACAAGAAAAGTATGTTAGATGAACGAGGCATTGCAACAAGAGAGAAGAAGCTGTTGTCTTTCTTGTTAATTGTATGGTAAAATGCAGCCAGCATCTCAAAATAGTCTCACCAAGATCCAGACATAATTTGATCTTCACTAGCGAAAGAGGTCTTGGTAAATAGGTATCGTGTTACCACGTAACTGATTTTTTGAGGACAGCTAGACAGCCACTCTATGTAAATTAAAAGTGAGGTAAACCGGATGTAGCTGAATACCAGTAGTATTCAGTTGCATCCGGTTAGACTGGAACCCGATCCCAAACATAGTTGAGAAAACGCAGATGATGGTGACTTGTGGTGGATCTTGTAATGCATAAACTTATTTTATTTGGTAAAATATATACATTTATTGGGTAACTTATTAAACTACTTACATTAACTAAAAAACTAAAACTAAAAGGACTAACTAACTATACTAATAAATATGAAAACAAAGGGACCCTTAGGCGTCGAAGTATTCGTACGCATCGCTGTCATCCGGAAATGGATGGAAATTTAATGATAATGAGTTTGGGACAGCCCTGCCAGCAGCGCGTGCGACGGGCGGGAACGTTCATTTACTCCTCGTAATCGCTGCTTCCGCTATCTACAACCCACTTAGCAGACTTAATTTAGCTACACAAACAACTTGGTATGTATAACTTAGGTTGGAGAATTAAAGACAAAATCTGCAGTACTATTTTCATACATTAGTGTACGTTTAAAAATAAAGTATACATACAAATTATACTAGTACCTAATAATACTACGCTTTGGAATGGGCAACTAGCTTCATCTTTTTGACTGACCGACCCCTTGACTATTCAAAAGTACCTGTAATTGGTTTATTTGAAACAAAATGCTTTGATTTTGAGTTGAGTTTGAATCCATAAATCTTGGAGGATTAATCTCTAAGAGGCTTGGAGGATCTTAACGGCATTCGACCTGCACGCTAATTGCTGCACTCGGTCAACCATAATCTGATTCCATTTCGTCCTAGCCTCGAAGGCCCGTAGACACGTTAATCCGTAGCCACGTAGGCTCGTCGCTACGTAGACCTGTAGCCAGTCGCAGACTGGTCGTAGATTGGTCGTAGACTGGTCGTAACCACACATACCTCTAAGCATGAAGGCTAGTAGTCATAGCCAAGTGAATCCGTAGTTTTTTGCTATTGTATCAATAGTGATATAGGCAAGTACAGTTTTGTGTAACTGACAGTCAGCAGGCTAATTGCGTAGCACAGTTTCAATCACTATCCGCGAATTTTGAAGGATATTTGTAATCCATTGCTTCATAGGATAAATAAATTCGTCTGCTCAACAATGTGCAATGAACGTGGCTGAACCGTCAAAATGTTAGAAAATACCATGTGTGTTACGCAGTGCTGCCATATTTGTATGATTCGACAAAACATCCTGTTTATATACCAAATTGACTTACAATTTGGTTATAAGAAGAAAACTTTCAATGTAAGATAAACTTTAAATTCTAAGTTTTTGCATATTTCGTAAATTTTTACTTTATACTGAAGTTGTTACTAGTGTCAACATTTTAGTAGGAAACAGGTATCAAATAGGACAGGATAAACAAAAATTACCTTCGGTTCTTTGATTACCTTCGGGAAAAACAGGCGTGTTTATGTTTATATCAAATTGTTTAATGACTTTTTTTGTATACAAACTGGGACACTACACTTTAAAAAAGTTGTCACACTTGTTTGTCTAAAAACAAATAATATTATTTTACCAATTATTTCTTAATAAAATGTTGCTTCTATAATTTCGCAGCGCTTAGCTGAGTCTCTCAATTGCTCTATATAATACATCTCTAGCCGTATTTTCTAAACATTTTATATCTGCTCTATAATTGATAAGACAATGATTGATTGATGTTATGAGATCATATTATTATCATATATCTTATCATAATGGTTATCATATATCTTATCATAATGGTTACCTACATATATTTTTACTTTATCTGCATAGTTTTTCTTTATTTTTAAACTTTTTGCCCGCAATATTAATCAGCCAACTAATCAGTACTTTAAAAAGCCGTCGTTCACCGTATTAAATATTTCATTAACAGCTCCACACCAAAGTTGATAGCACTTATACACCATTTATATTTGCAGATATGCTATAACTTAATCTACACCTATTAAATACAACCCCCATTGCGCCCTCTCATTGGTTGGGATTTTCAACCCCTGTGTCAATCTACCAATCGCGTGCGAGCTTTCGGTACCGAGGGGGTGGAGTCAGGGTGGTTTTCATGACGAGATTTTCGCGAACTCAAACAGTACTGTTCGGATCATCTCGGATGAGACTTCTTTGAGTAGCGCAGAGTTCAGTGTGGTTGTCGCAGACGAGAAGTTTCACTAACTTTTAGGTAGTGTGATTTATTAAATTTAAATCAATAATAATATACTAAAACACAATGCATTAAAAATTAAAGACATTAGAAGTATGAAACGAATTAATTTTGGTTACATTTTTGACCAATTAAAAATTTAAGAAATTGCCGTGTTGAAAAAATCCAGCGCTTCGCTTCGGAAGAACAATGGCCTGTAGTGTTAGCTCGTAAATCGTCGAAAAGGATTAAAAATGATCAGAAACCATCTGTTATCGTATCAATCAAACAATAATCACCAGCGCGACTTACCAACTACTATAAAAAAATAATTTTGTCAAAGAAGAATCGTCTCTTAAGACCAAAGACTTTGAACAGAAAGAACGCGATGGCGGGTCCTTACCTATCTCCTTTACCTGGGGACCTACTCACGGAGTACATGTTCGGACGTCGTCGGCAGCGCCGGAACCGCACGACCTTCACTCCGCAGCAGCTCAGCGAGCTGGAGTCACTGTTCCAGAAGACACATTATCCTGACGTGTTCCTGAGAGAGGAGGTGGCTTTGAGGATCAGTCTGTCGGAGGCTAGAGTCCAAGTAGGTTTATTTCATTTTTGGAGTTTATTTTTGTTGATTGCCTGGATCATCTAACGGCGGGCTTGGCTGTCCTTTTTGCCATGTTATCCACTTTGATCCTTTGGTAGTTGTTTCCAGGTGTGACTGGCGATTTGTGTAGATAATAGAGGTACAGTAATTTAGGCCCGTTTTAAATGAACCATTTTCATCAAAGAACCTGCCTGGGTACAGAATTTTAACGTCGTTTCATACAATTGTTACAATAGTTGTTGGAATAAACTAGCTTTGTCGGGAAAAAGTTTTCATGCGAGTCTCAATATATACTTTTTGTTTCTTTCATTCTATGTTTTAGTTTTTAATCAGTAATTAGAATATACAGGGTGGGATAACATCAACGTGTAACCTAGATTACTATGAATTCAGTACAATCATGTACTGAATCATGTCCTACGAAAAATCTTCTGTTTCCTACAAAAGTGCAATACCTACGCAGTCAAAATGTTTGGAACATCACATTTTTTTAAATAACCAATGAAAAATTTCAAGGCAGGGTCCAGAATCATGTACTAAATCCGTGGTAACAGGTTGCGCCTCGATGTCAGCTGCCGATTATTTATCTGTATACTCGTGATCTCATATTTGTACTTGGATCTATTTTATTTAATTTAATATTGCTGATTACTGTTATCACTTTTTATGCACGTGTTTCTGTGACAAATAAACTTATTTTTCTTTCTTTATTTCTTTCTATGTCCCAAAGTCAAAGTCAAAGTCAAATAATTTATTTCAACTAGGCACATTAAAGGCACTTTTGAACGTCAAATACATAGAAATAGAACTGATTCTAGTTGCACCGTCCAAAAGGTAGTTTTCGTATGGAGAAGAATGGGCAAGAAATTCCACCGTTACACTTTAAAAAAAAAAATGTTTTACAATATTTGGTATACATCAATTATATAATTACATGTGAAGACGATGCACCGAGAATACAATTACTGTACCACAATAGGTAAAAAAAAGAATTAAAAATGGAGCAATGACAAATAAATTAATTAAGTATGTGATAGATACATGGTGCTCACATATTTACAAACATTGTAAAAGTATACGATATCACAATATTCCTACAAATTTACAAGTAATACTAATAGGCCAGTGTGTGAGTGTAATAATCATAAAATGTAAAAAATCTATGATATACAAATATTAAATTATACAACTAGATTAGCAACCAGTTTGATTTTGTCCAGAGGCACCTTGTATACTTAAATGGCCAATAACACACAATGCTAACACCCGGTTTCTGATTTGAGAAAAGTAGCAAATCTCAACTGATTATTCTCACTTAGACTTTAAACCACTTTATACAATAACATAATTCGAGAAAAAGGCTGATTATGTTAATCACAAAAACATCGTTCAATAAAAATTATATGAGGCACGAAAATAGAAATGAAATACTTAATTAATTTAAATATTTTTCTCCAACTACAGACGCAGTGACCGATTACAACCCTCACATTAGGGGATAAAAAGTTTTTAAATCAAAATTGATAAAAGTACGAACCGGCTGGGGTTCGCCTTTTATTGTTCAAACTTCAATAAAGAAAACTTTGAACGTGTCTAAGTGCATTCTTTATTTTTCTTATTTATGTAATGATTTTTCACAATTTAAATAGCTAGATTGGTACACTTATACCTTACCTACTAATAATGTAGGTAGGTAAAATGTGTATTATTATTCGGAAATCTAAACTTTGTGAAAATTGTGGGTATTGTCGGAAATGCTCTGACTGAGTTTGTTGTAGTGTTTTCCCTTAGATTTAGTCAGATACGGACAACACCGGGTGTTCAATAAATAAGAAATAGATTTCTTTTTCATTGCGTTGCGTTGCGGCGCGACATGGTAGCAGTAATTTTGTTGTGACTTTTTGCACATCACATTTAACTTTATATCTATCAATTTCACCAAATCAATGGAGCCATATTTATAATGCATATTGTGGATCTCCAACAGGAAAAACTTACCTCAAAAACTGTTTATGCCACTGTATTTTATACAATACTTAATTCTAATTATATTGAAGACTTCATTAATTATTTAGACACCTACATACCTAAATACTAATAATAAAATAACGGTTAAACATCGCAGCCTTTTAGGTAGGATAACATTAGAACTGACATAAGCTTTAATTGTAGGTCATAGGTTCGAACCCAGACAGGTGCTTCACTTTCCGTAAATAAAGAAAACAAAAAGGAAGAAAAAAAAATGCGTAAAATGTGTAATGCGTAAATTGTTTCATCACCACTGCTCTCAAAATGGTGAAGGAAAACATTATGACGAAACCGACATGTCCTAGAACCAAAAATTTGAAGACATGTGACATCTACCAACCCGCACTGGGCCCGCGTGCTGGATTACGGCCCACTTCCTCTCACAGAGAGGATGCCTGTATCCCAGCAGTGGGAACATTATAGGCTATTTACGCTCAGCATTAATTTTGTTTCAATATGTGTTTTTTTTTACGATCAATAGGGATCTAACAAACATACCAAGTTAGGAAATCTAATTAAAGAGCATCTACATGGCTGGTCTATAAAATTGATTTGAGGAAACTTGGTGTCTATCCTCCTGGAAAATGGACAATCCTTTACTCCCGAAGGAATATTAGTCTAACATTTAGGGCGGAAACACATAACCGCGTTGCGACGCCGCAACGCTCTAAAATCGGCAGATTCCCTTTCACTAAAATATTTGTATGTCCTAATAATTATATGAAAGGCAAACTGCCGATTTTAGCGTTGCGGCGTCGCAACGCGATTATGTGTTTCGGCTCATAAACCTACCCCCCGCAGACAGTTGCATATATGCACTTAAGTAGGTACCTATGTAGGTATGTGTTTATCTGCCAAACGATGGTCGAAGGAAATAAACAATCTATATACTAACTTGCAGGGTAACACGACATTAATATCTTATACTTACCTGACTTACATAATATACGGGTGGGTAAAAAGTTAAAAGATCCTATCTAGCCGATAATCGACCTATCGGAAGGTTTTTTTAGGGTTCCGTAGTCAACCAGGAACCCTTATAGTTTCGCCATGTCCGTCTATCAGTCTATCCGCAGCTTAGCTCAGAGACTCTTAGTACTAGAAAGCTGTAATTTGTTATGGGAATACATATAAATCACGCCGACAAAGTGATAAAATAAAATCATGACTATAAGCTTTTTTAGGGTTCCTCCCCTATACGTAAAGCGGGAATGCTTTTTTTTCTCGCCTATCCCTTGGTGTGGGTTGTCGTTGGAAAGGTCGTTCCAAAATATTGTGAGTTTGTGAAAACCATTTTTGGATTCAGAGATCCGTTTGCGCAATATTAAGCTTTAAAGTGCATATTTTTGTTAAAGTCTCCTGTCCCCCCCCCCGCCCTCTGCCAGCTAAATGGTTAGTTTTGGATACGTGAAAAAATTCACGAGAATATTTTAAATAACAAAAATTTAAAGGAAAACTATTACAGCTAAGTAGGCTCTACTAGTTACCGAGTAATAATCGACCAACTTACATTTGCAGTTGCAGAAACATGTTCTCACATACATTCCGTATGAGAAAACCTATTTTATTTTTGGAATAGTTTCCTTCTGATTATTCTGTGTTTTTGTATATTCCAGTATAATTATTAATTTTGCCACAAAAAAATAAAAGATTCTGACGAACTGAGAACCTCCTCCTTTTTTTAAGTCGGTTAAAAAAGAACGAATTTTGTTTCCTTGCTTATCATCTACACCAAAAGTTTAACAAGCCGCAATTTCCAGGTGTGGTTCCAAAACCGTCGTGCAAAATGGCGTAAGCAGGCGCGGTTGCAACTCCTGCAAGATGCTTGGCGGATGAGGTGCCTCGGACTGGGCTCGCCGCCGCTGCCGATGTCAGGTGAGAAGGCATCATTGTTGTCTTACCCTTATTCCAATTTATTTGGGGTCGGCGGTTCTTCCTTACATACTTATACTACGTGTTGTTTTTGATATCCCATAACTCTAGGGTTATATTATTTAAGTAAAAAGAACACAAAATCTCCTAGAATAGGTGGTCCAAAAATGCATAGTTTCGAAGATATAAAATAGACTCTCGATGTGTATAGGTATCTAAGTTTCATTGATAAATAAGAGTAATTCATTTTTATTCATATTTGAAGCTAAGAAAATGCGACGTTGTCATATTTCACGTAAGGGTGTTTTACATTAATAATCGTGACGTTGTCGAATTATTTTGTATGAAAAATTAAAACAAAAAAAATTGATGATTGAAGAATAATTCTTAAGCTTGTTGGTTCTTTGATATTCATCATACCCTAGATTTATGGGATATAAAAAAAAACACATTGTATATCGGTAGTCACCACCATCTAGCCAGTCTACGAGTAGCAATATCATGTTTCACACAGTCCTTCCATCGTTTCTTGGGTATTCCCCTACACTTAATAATGACATTTTGTCATTATTTCAAGACTTCTAATGTTAAATATTGTTAAGAATTTCATTGTCCTACAATTACTTACCATAAAGTGTGAGCTCATGCCGCCTGTGATACAGGTTATCCTAGTACTGCCTGTACTAGGATAAACCTGTATCACAGGCGGCATCTAACATTAGAATACCTTTGTAAATTATTTCTAAGATTTTATGTTAATTCTACCAATTTTTAAGGGCGCACCCTACCTCAAATTGCATGATCCTCCGTTATGCCGAAAATACTGCAGCATTCATTTTGAAATAAATATATGTCAAAGTTGAAGACTGATGCGAAAACACGATTACATAAAAATTTCTCTATAGAAAAAAAAATCCAAAGTTACTTTTAAACAGAACTATAAACCGCTGGTATTAAAAAAAATACTTCAAATTAGATCAAGAAAATTTGCATAATAACTGAACAATCTATTAAGCAGGTCTTATGTTTTTTATTTTTTTATTACCATTATTTTCACCGTAAAAAGCAATTACCTACCTAAACTTTTCGACGCTTTAGAGCCGCTAGCGCCCCACTCCGTCTCGTTCTCACTCCGGTCGCGAGTAGTATGGTGCGAGCGGGATAAAATCCGAGGTAGGGTGCGCCCTTAATATTGAATAAATAGTCTATGCTATTCTATTCTACTTGTAGCCATTCACATTATACTCAATACTGTCCTCACGACATTTTCTTCATTTCCTCTTTCCACACAATTATTCAACGGTGCCATTTCAAACTTCCTCTTGCATACTCCCGCTCCTGCCTCGCACTGTATTTACGACTTTACAAAACATCGAGATTTCTTAGCTATATGTTACGTTAATATTAACGTATTAAACACATAAATCTTCCGGAATAAATTCTCTAAACGATGGTGAAAAACGTCATCAAAATCTGTTGCGTGGTTTGGAACAACGCGGAATTATAGACAAAAGGACTCTTTATAATAAGTATCAACTATCAATGGATTGTATTTTCGTTAAAAGCGGCATATATTTATTTGTTTAACCGTTAAATAACCTTTTCTGTGGAAACGGAACGGATTTTATACATATCTATGATCACAATCGACAAGATTGCTTCAAGTGTGAGGAATGCAATACTGGCGACCTACTTTAGTGACATAATTATTTCAAATACGATGATTAATATTTAATTACATTCCGGAAACAAAAGATTGACCTACTTGTCTCCAATAGATTGGGTGGAAAAACAGATTTTGTTATTTTGATGATTGTCTCGTTTTCGGTCCCATCACACTTGTACAGCCGCAATTTTAATCACTTCCAAGGACAGACTTACAGAACTTCTAGTTTTTTCTCGACTACGTGACAACAAAGACAGTGTTTATTTTTAGGCTTTAAACAAACTCATTTTCGCAAAAATGATATCAGTCATAATGGCGGATTTTAGAAGTCATTAAGCGTTATTTATTTGTAACCACTGTGGCTTGCGAGGTTCTGGATTTAATATTATTTACCTAGAATGTATTGTTAAATTTTCAGGTCACGGCAAACCGGATTCATCACCAGAAGCGCCAGAGTCACCCAACGACAAAAATTCCCCGGAGCCTCCAGGTGTCATGGAGAATCGCGAACTGAAGTCTCCTCGCCAAGACCCTTACCTCCACAACACAAACATGGAACCAATACCGTCTGGCAATCCGAATGTTCATGAACTACCTCCAATGGGGTACAATGATGATGGCCGGATAATGCAGCAGCCTTTCTCTTTCCCCCCATTAATGATGAGCCAGCAAATGGAATCAGAAATAGTGCCAACCGACTTGAGAGTGATGTCGAAACCTAACCCTTGTCCTTGCGGTACTTCTGTTCAAGAAATGGAGGAGCCGCAGAACCTTGCGTATCGGCCACAGAGACGCGACAAGGAGACCAGTGACAGTGATACTGACACAGAGATAGATCTGACGTCGCATTCTAAAGATGATGACATCAGAGAATCAGAGAGACTGGCCAGCAGGATCGCAACCAGCATTTTCAGAGGTGAAACAGTGCTCCATGATATGATGCCAAATGATCTCAGTTTAGGAACAAAGAATGGTAGTGATAGAGTGAGAAATAATGTTTCAATTTAATTGGACAGACTGTCTTCAGAAAAGAAACACTAGACTAGGTACATTATTCTTTTTAAGGGCGATATTTTAATCGTCAGAAAACTTTCATCTGAAGAATAAATTACAGCTTTTGTATAGAAAATATGACAAATCGACATAGTTATGTTCTATGCAAAAGCTGTATTTTTTTGATTTGACAGCTTTCTTATAAAATATAATTTAAAAAAAAAATAGTTACATTATATTTTTTTTACCAGCTGCACCCGGCGGTTTCACCCACATAAGTTTCGGTCCCGTTAGAATATCGGGATAAAAAATATCCTTTGTCCTAATCCAGGTTATGGTCTACCCATTTGCCAAATTTCATCCAAATTCGTTCAGCCGTTTTAGCGCGAAAAAGCGTAACAAACAAACACACTCAATTTCGCATTTATAATAATTATTATTACCTATATTACTTAGGATTATTTTTATTCATCAGACAAAAGTTTTCTGAAGATTGAAAAAGTAGCCCATAATCATCTTAATTTCTATAAAATAGAAAAATGTAGATTATGTACTTACATGAAATATATTATTTTATAAAATTAGTCATTATGGATTTTACGTAGATGTTTGACTAGTCAACCTCTTTTTTTTCGTTAAATGTTATTGATGATTTTAGTTCTAGAGCCCCGAAAGGTGATAAGTTTAATATTGTGATTATGTTCTAGTCAATGTTACTGTAACTAATAACAAGATAATTATGTTTTTGTAGACAATATGTAAACTAGAATTCATGTAGGTAATGTATGAACAACCAGTATACCTACCCACTTCTTGCAGTTTTTTGTAAAAACCAATTCAAATGTATTAGATAGTTTTAATCAAGCACTGTACATTAGACCTAAATATTTGTTATCGAGCTGTATAAGATTAGTTTTTAGAATCTTCATCCTGCTTATAATCGCAAAAAATAATTTATTTTAAACTTAATCTGTTTTTTTAATCTCGTTGACTAATTTGACAGATGCAAATATCTAACTCCAAATTGAAAAAAACAAACAAATTCGTTTTTAATTAGTCAAATTAGTCAATTAGATTAAAAAACAAACAAAGTTTTTACGACTGTAATTTCGTCGTGATTTCTTAGTTTTTTGCAACTTTAATATTTACTTTATACCAATGATATTATATTAACAGATATGTTATAAGCGCGCAAACGTGAAGACTCGAAAACATTCCAATTGTAACGTTTTTACTTGTAGTGAAATGTAAAATGAATGAAACGTGGGTATGTGTGCCGCTGCTGCGCGGAACACTTTTTGATCATTGCTTTATACATATAAATAAACCTTCCGGAATAAATTCTCTAAACGATGGTGAAATCCTCATCAAAATCTGTTGCGTGGTTTAGAAGACACGCGGATATACAGACAAACACGAAAAGCGGCTTTAATTTATAATATGTATAGAATCCATACATATTATAACTGAAATGTTTTCAAGGTTTTGAACATGTTTTCAACATTTCAGTTGATGGTACCCAACTAGGAAATGTAAATGTAAACATAAAACGGATGATATCGGGACTGAAAGTACATGGATTTTTTCTGGCCCAGCATGGATCTTTGTCCATGCACGGACAAAGAGATAATTATATTTAAAAAATAACTGATCATATTTGAAATTGCACCACAGCTTGCGTTACTTGGGAAAATATGGTATAAAATATTTCAATTTAAAAGATTATTATTTTGATTCAAGTATTCGGGGAGATATTTTTGTTGCCAGTTTTGGAAATATTATGGTATTGTAAGAATTGATATGATTTCACTAGTATTTTTAAAATAAACCTGCAATATTAAAATTGTATAAAGCGTATTGATTATTAACTAGACTGTAATGAACATCTGTACATGATATTTAATACTTGACTAATGTATCAATTTAATTTTTAAATCAATAGATAAGTCCAGTCTTAAAAGTAAACTCAAACTCAAAGCATTTATTTCAATTAAACCATTTACAGGCACTTTTGAATTGTCAAAGAATCGGTCAGTTAGTCAAAAAGTTGAAGCTAGTTGCCATTCCAAATCGTAGATCTCTATGGAGAAGAACGGGTAAGAAACTCCAAGGACACTCTTTTAAAAATGGATATAGACATTACAAAATCCTGGGTACAGTATTCTTGGTGCTTCTATATGTGAGAACAATGTCAAATGAAAAATAATCAAAAACAATTCAAAATATAAGATTAAAAATAAGCCCTGGCAGATGAGAGATGACCAGTCTCAACTGACAGCGCCCGTTCACGAACATGACACGTGGATCAGCACCATCCAGCTCAACCATTTTGTAGGGAACCGAATGATCCAACACACGCGCCACCATCAGCGAGACATTTAAGTGAGTATGACATACTCTCATCTGCCATGCTCTTTCAAGTCAATATAAAACATGATACCATATTAAACGGCTCCATGGTACTCACATTTACAAAATTGAAAAAATGCTTCTAATTTATACAAAACTATAATTTGCAATGTACTTGAGAGATAATATAATATAATTTAAATTGTAATGGCAGCATAAGTATGTAATGGCAGCACCTTCTTTATCTTTCATAATGATTGTCGCAACCCGTCATTGTCATGCATTTGTCATGTCATTTAAGCTTTGCACAGACCTATATCTACCATAGAGGGACGCATTAAAAAACAAACAATGCAACCCAATATTAAATTTTCCTTTTTTTTATACGAAACATCCTGTGTGTTAGAAAGATGGTGACAACCTTATCAAAGTCGTGTTGCGTGGTTTAGAAGAACAACTTCCCGTCAAGAAACAGAAAAATAACTTGTATTGAGAACTGCCTACTATTGTTGAGAAAGTCTGTTAAAAATAAAGAAGGGTACAAAGTAACATAACGTGGTATATTATGTTCATAAGTAACGCTGATTAGATTACCCGAAAAAATTTGCCTTATCCTTCTTTTTGTGTTTACCCTACTTTTCTATGTTTCTTTTAAATAATAAGACAATTGTGTATACAGTAGCAATTTTATTATATATTAGTTGTCTTAGATCAGTATTATTATGTATAAAACTAAATTATTATATATCACAATAAATTCGGTATATTTCAGAATTTATCGCGTACATTTATTACTTATAATACAGATAGCAGCAGAAATATTTACACCAGAACCCTAACACTACGTTCCGAAAAGGTAATATTAGAAAAAAATTATACGTTTCGATAACGAATTCAGATGCCTCATGGCCCATTGTCATATTGTTGTATTATTTTTATCTTCAATATTAATTATTATACAGCATGTAAGGGTAAACACTCTTGTCATTCAAACCATGGGTAGTTGACTTAAATATCAAAATAAATGACCGAACACAACAAAAAAAAAACGTCGACGTTTCTATCTGACACCGAGCTTGCTAGCGAAACAGCTGACTGACTAAGGGAGGGATCGCGCTCGCTGCCGGTCAGGTCACATCCCGTACCCCCAGCCCGTGTTGAGACGCAAGTTCGTTGCCCTAGCGCATAGGGCAACGAACTTGCGACTCTTGTGGAAAAATTTAGATCTAAAAAAATTAACAAAAAAGTTGTAATTTTCCATTGACTTTACGTTCTATAAATGAAACCAAACCACTGGTTGCAAGGATAACGGTGTTTACCCTAACACCCTGTATAAATAGATTTTTTTTCTGCTACCAGCACTCTAACTGCGTAACACACGATCAATCACAATCTATTTCATTTTGACAGTTCAACAACATTCATTGCGTTATTTACGTTGTTGAGCAGACAAATTTTTCGAACATAATTATGAAGGAATGAATAAGCAATAGGTATCCTTCGATATGATTCAGATTATAATTGATCGTGTGTTACATAATTAGAGTGCAGTTCAAAAGTTGTGGAAGTAAAAGTTGTTGAAGTAGGGGTTTATGGCTAAGTAATAGCCGATCGACATCCATCAGGTTAAACTATGTTTGCTGTGGTTGGTCCGTGGATGGGTGACATCTTTACATACCAAGATTAGACCCCTCCGTGTCTTGGAATGCACGTAAAGCCGTTGGTCCCGGCTGTCATTTGTAGATCTTTGACAGTCGTTACGGGTCAGAAGTCCGAAAGTCTAAACACCAGTCTTACCAAGGGGCATCGTGTTACCCATTATCTGCATGGGTTGTGGAGGTAAGATAGGCAGTCGCTCTATGTAAAATACTGGTACTCAGCTGTATCCGGTTAGACTGGAAGCCAACTCCAACATAGTAGAAAAGACTAGGCAGATGATGACCAGTTAAGTTACGTTAAAAATTATAAAACTTCAGTAAGTATATCTATTAACTGTGAAAATGTACTAAATATTATGCAAAAAACCTATTTTTATTAGCTCCTTATCACATGATTGCATTGCTATTTCAAATAATGCTAGTTACATTGTTTATTTAAGTAACAAACAGATTTGTATAGAAAATTCCGAACAGTCATAAAGGTAATTAATTATTTTAGATATTAGAGCTGATGATTTTCAAATGTTATCCAGGCACATAATATATAAACAGATTCATAATAATTATATAGCTTATATACCCAATTATATACATTAAAAAGAAACGTAGCTCCATTTGTTTAATCATATCAGACATACCTAATGGTAAAATAGTAAATTTTATTATTTAAATGGCGATTAATAAATATTTAATTCACGTTGGGCATCACACACATGTGTTTTTTTATTGACTGCAATTACAAGTGTAGAAGAAGTTTTATATCTATGAATAAATTATTATAACAGATGTTCTTTTTTTTTGTTTTGTGTTTTCATCAAAATTTGTTATTTTTAAATTAGTATACATTTTTGTATCGTACATAATGCCCTTCTTGCACAATTTATTAATTATAAGTACATTTATAATAATATATAGTTCCATTATAATAGTGATAAATTATAATAATTATATAAATAAGCTATTCGGAGCACTCGTTAATTTATGATTGGCGGTTTTAAAACATGCTTGACCCATATTAGTCAGAAAAAATCTTGTCTTGACTTTCACACAAATAACACTGAAATTATTTCGAGGGCCCCCGTCACCGAGATCGTTACTTGGCACCTTAACATTGACGCGATGTCAATATGAGTAGTGCAACGTGGAAATTGAATTGACATTACAGTAGTTGATGGTAAGGGGACAGTCATGGATGTCAGGAACGCTTTTATTGGTCTAAAAGCACTTGGAGTCGTGTTGCGAGCACCAAGCAGGCGAGATGGCGTCTGCTCTGAGGCCTCGCTTGATGAGGCGGCCACGCTGGCGCTGCATGCGTGGCTCGGCCGCGTACATGCTGGTCGTGGGGTCGGACCATAGACGCTCAGCCACTGCGGCAGCGCGCGGCCAGATGCGCGTATCTAGAAGGAGATGCACACACATTAGAGTACATGCTCAGTATAACAGCCCTCCGCCATGACTGTATTCCTCGAAGAAAGAGACAGAGATGTACACCTAATGCCATTGCCAGGCTTGGATCCTATGCAAGTATTTTTCCTTTAAGGTTTTGGAAGTATTTTGTTTTGTAAACGCGATTGTGCTCTTTATTTATATAATGTTACTGATCAATGTTCTATGCAAGTATTTACTTCCACCAAGGCCTTGGTTGGAAGTTAGACGTATATTTTTTTGCATACGCGATTGTACTCCTTATTTGTATGACCTTACGGATCTATTTTCCATGCAGAAAGAAAATACTTGAAAGTATTTCAAGCCCTGGTTTTTGGCGCTGGTGTCTAAAGGTGGACGTACTTGGAAGCCCTGGTACTCGATTTTGCAAGTACGACCCATGTCTAAACCCAACCAACAATTTATTATTTATTTATTATTATTATCGACACTAAAGAAGTCAAAAACAAAGATACCTACACTAAAATTATTTGGAATATCTGGGCGAAAGTCATTCTTCGACGGAGACTCTTAACACCGCGATTCAGAAAATGACATTAAACGAACTACGCCATCTATCGAGCACGAAATGATACTGTCAAAATATATGGGAAAACGTTCGAACACTCTGTAAGCTAAATAAACTATGTAGAAAAGTGAAAAATTAAAGAATAAATACCTATATTTTTTAAGAAATTAACATTTGTCACTATTCTTTCATGATTATCAAGATTTGAAAGATAGGTAGCGCCACCTATCGCACTAATACTAAACTAATAAATAAACAACGCATCTGGAAAATTTTAATTAACCTAACTTTAGAGTTATATTCTATACACAATGTATCGCGTTAAGTTTCCGCGCAAAGAAAATGACGGTCATATAACAACACACGATCTCACAAACCTAGTAATTAAGACGTAAGTATCATTTCGCGTCAATAGATGTCGTTACGTGTATGTACATTACGTAATGAAAATTCCTTCTTGAACACTTTAAATTCATATATCTTTTGATATTTTGAAGCGATTGCGCTGAAACAAAAACTAATTGAAACATCGAGTTACACACAATATTTGAATATAAAAGTTAACCATATTGATTTCGTACTTTTTACGTGATAGTGGAACAATCAAACTAAAGAACATACAAACAGACAGACAGACAAACAGACAAACAGACAAAAATTCCAAAAATGGTAGAAATGGAATCTGTTGGTTATTCTTGGACAACCCACCAACTTTTTTTGGATGTATAGATAATTACTTAAAGATCAAAACCTTGAAAATACTTCAGTAGGAAGTACCCAACTAGGAAATCTAAACAGATGATGTCAGGACTGAAATATAACTTCCCGACAAGAAATAGAAAAAAAAAACTTAAAGCGAATTGAGAACCGCCTACTATTTTGAAAAATTATTTTAAAAATAAAGAAGGGTAAAAAGTATCTTAATGTGGTATATTATGTTCATAACTTCATAAGTTACGCTGATTGGACTGATTACCCTTAAAAAAATTCTTACCCTTCTTTTTTGTGAAAAGGGTAATACTAATACTGTTTCTTTTAAATAATAAGACAAAACTGTATACAGTAGCAACTTTATTATATAATAATTGTCATAGATCAGTATTATTATGTATAAATCTAAATTATTATATATCACAATAAATTCGGTATATTTCAGAATTTCTCGCGTACATTTATTAACATATAAAATACGGCTAGCAGCAAAAATATTTACATCAAGTCAGAACCCTAACTTTATTGCGTTCCGAAAGGTAATATGTGTTACGCAATTAGGAAGTTGTGGAAGTAAAAGTTGTTGAAGTAGGGGTTTATGGCTAAGAATAACAGCCGTACGGGTCGTGGTTGGTCCGTAGATGGGTGACATCTTTACATACCAAGACCCCTCCGTGTCTTGGAAAGCCGTTGGTCCCGGCTAGAAGGCCGAAAATCTAACAACCAGTCTTACCAAGGGGTATCATGTTACCCATTATCTGGGTTGTGGAAGTCAGATAGGCAGTCGCTCAATGTAAAATACTGGTCCGCTGCATCCGGTTAGACTGGAAGCCGACTCCAACAAAGTTGGCAAAAGGCTATGCAGATGATGACCAGTTAAGTTACGTTAAAAATTATAAAACTTCAGTATATCTAATAACTGTGAAAATGTACAAAATATTATGCAAAAACCTATTATTATTAGCGCCTTATCACATTATTGCATTGCTATTTCAAATTATGCTAGTTACATTGTTTATTTACTTACAAACAGATTTGTAAAGAAGATTCCGAACAGTCATAATTATAATTAATTATTTTAGATATTAGAGCTGATGTTTTTCAAATTTTAATGTTATCCAGACCGGTAGGTACTTAAACAAATTCTTAATAATATATATAGCATAAATAACCAAGTACATACATTTTAAAAAACGTAGCACCATTTTTTTAAATCACATCACATAAAACGGTAAAATAGTAAATTTTAAATTTATTAAATGGCGATTAATAAATATTTAATTCACGTTGGGCATCACAGACAAACATGTGATTTTTTTAAAACTGAATTATTAGTAGAAATAAGTTTTATATCTATGAATAAATTATTATGACTGATTTTCTTTCATGTTCTGTAAGAACAGTGTTGTTTTCATCAAAATTTGTTATTGTTTTTTTTAATTAGTATAAATTTTTGTATCGTCTATCTGCTCTTCATGCACAATTTATTAATTATAAGTACATTTATAATAATTTACAGTTCCATTAAAATAGTGATAAATTATAATAATATATAAATAAACTATTCGGAGCCCTCGTTAATTTATGATTGGCGGTTTTAAAACATGCTTGACCCATATTAGTCAGAAAAAATCTTGTCTTGACTTTCACACAAATAACACTGAAATTATTTCGAGGGCCCCCGTCACCGAGATCGTTACTTGGCACCTTAACATTGACGCGATGTCAATATGAGTAGTGCAACGTTGAAATTGAATTGACCAAGTTGATGGTAAGGATGGCGTGTCAGGAGCGTTTTTATTGGTCTAAAAGCACTTGGAGTCGTGTTGCGAGCACCAAGCAGGCGAGATGGCGTCTGCTCTGAGGCCTCGCTTGATGAGGCGGCCGCGCTGGCGCTGCATGCGTGCCTCGGCCGCGTACACGCTGGTCGTGGGGTCGGACCATAGACGCTCAGCCACTGCGGCAGCGCGCGGCCAGATGCGCGTGTCTGGAAGGAGATGCACACTCATCAGAGATGTACACTTAACGCCATTTATTTTTAAGACCCATGTAACAAGAGGCGAGCCTATTGCCATTAACTGTGCACAAATTCAGACAGGAGGCTGCTACTGAGAAGTTCCGTGAACACAGCTTTGTAAAAATAGACCACAATTAAATTAGCTATATTGATCTCCACACACCTAGGCCCTGTTCGTCGATATACTCTGTCCACATGGCGACCTCGCCTCCCAAGAAGTTCTCGTCTCTTGGCAGCGTGTGTGCGTACATCTTCCTCCAGTTGTTGTACTTAGTGGTACCCCAGAACCCACGGTCCAGGTACCACACGTCTTTGGGGATGGAGACAGTTCTGTAACCCAGCTTTATGAGTTGGTGTAGCAGTGGGCTGCTCACAGGCTCCCATACTTCAATGACGTATCTGGAAAAGAAAAAAGAAAAAAGTGTGTAAAGAGCTAACAGGGTAGTTTTTAACCTTTTTTTCTTTATTTTGGTATGTGGAGGCTATCGCATCATCATATTCGTGCTTACTCATATGCTGCTGTGCTGTGTACCACGAACAATCCGGAAAAATAGAAATTGTTTTCCTACGCCGCTGTGTCCCTTTCAAGGCATTTCACTAGGTAGGTGGTGCTAGCTGCTATGTGGTGGTACTATCCTCGATAAAAAAATTATGTCATCGAATCTATAAATCCTTTGTTTGATAGTTTTCGAGTTAAGCGAGATTCGCGTCTGTAAACGCACCCACAACAGTAGAGAAATTAAGAATGTTCAGAGGAAAATATATGCCTGGTACCTTTCTTTATTAAGGTGTTGACTGATCCTTTCCGACTGGGTGAGTTCAGAGGACCACAGCATGACAGGTTGTTTGGGCGAGCCGGAAGCCTCGACGGCCTCATCCCAGGCCTTTAGTGACTTCTCATGGAACTCTGCCCACAGATTGATGAACCCTTCCATCGTGCTGGTGTCGTAGTTCTGTTGTTTCATGTATTCTGTGATCTCCTCCGTTCTGTTCCAGCATTCGATGAATACCTGAAATTATTCAGTTGAGGAGTACTAGGGTCGGTTAGAACAAATATTCGTCACCAGTTTTTTTAAATGGTGGGCAAATTTTTTTATAAGCTGTGTCCTCAATTTGTTTTAAAGTCCGAATACAACATTGAGTCACAAGTATCCATATGGATTGAGGAGCCTGTACCTCAGTATAGTAGAGGGTCAACAAGTTGTGATCACAGAAGCAGACAGTCTCCATCTTAGGATTTTAATGTATCATTATTAACGCCCGGGTACTGTACTGTCCTTCAAAGGATCTTTTGTCGCTCGAATGACGTTGATAGGTGCGCTGTTGGTAATCATTTGTGCAATATTGTTTTGTGAAATGTATTGAAAAAACAAGATGGCGGCGTAAAGATGCGTATCCACTGAAGCGGAGACGACCGGAGCTGAGCTGAAACCTGCACGAATCGACCAATCACTAAGGTTAAATTTCTCATCGCGACACTCGTCTAATCTGTGATTGGACGATTCCTGCACGTCTGCGCTCAGCTCCGCTCGTCTCCGCTTAAGTGAAAACGCAATAGTTTCGATTTTGGCCACGCGCCAAATTATCCTTGTACAATATATACAGCGAATATAACTTGGCAGGTCTGAACATAGGCTCTGCGAACTTTCGTGCATGTTCTCTTACAAGATTCGCCCATTTGGTTCCTAAAATATGTTACTACGCAGCCCTCTGCGCGAAGTTCGGAACTGACAAGTTATATCCGTCGTTTTGTACGGCTATAACTTGCTCACAGTAGGTAGTGAGAACCACGTATATGTCTCACCTCGTCCCCTCCCATATGCAGCAGCGCGGGCGCAGGCAAGGCGTCCACGAGGTCGCGGTACAGGTCGGCCAGCACGCGGTACAGCGCGGGGTTGGCGGGGTTCAGCTGGCCGCACGGCGGCTGCACGCACAGGTTGCGCCACGGCCACTGGTTCACGCACACTGCGAGGTTGCCGAGACCATACTCCTGGAAAGTGCATTGAGTTTTAAGAAAAATGTTCTAGCCGCTCAAAAGACCGTTTGAACATTTTGTAATGAAATAGCTATTGTGTGCGGTTTCACCCTCCTCATAGAGGAACTTCTTCATACAGTCGGATAAAAAGTACTTATTCTATATTTACCCGAGTACGGCGAAGCAAAAAGGAGGGTTATGATTTTGAGTATGTATGTTTGTATCAAATGAAAGGGCTTATTTAGCACATTTCAAAAATATATAGGTATATTATAACCCCAAAAAAAATTAAATAGAAATAAAAGTTAAATACTACAGGTTATCTTTGAGGGTGGGAAATCATCAAATGACTTCTCCCGCTCTGGGCGGAGCGGAAGGGCGTGTCAGACTTTTACTGACTAAAACCCACCCGTGTTCCTTCAGTTGCCTGTTGCCATGGTCCCGGTATCCCTTTCGGACTTTCCCGCAACCCTGCCAGGCATCGGTCCTAGCGGATCCCGCCAATTGTGCTTACAACTCTTTGAGGCGCGCGTGGAACGACCCGGATCTGGTCCTTATCGGACGGCGAGCTACCCATTGCTCGCCGTCCGCAAGCCCCCGCCTATGGTGGCTGGGAATCTGCCTGGGATTCCCGACGCCCAGAGTGTCTCCAAACTACCTTATACCTAGCGCTCCAATCTTGGAATAGTAACATCTAAAGTTCATCAACATGTATCGATTCTCGGTAGTAGCTCAGGATTGGAACCATGCCCAATAAATAGTGGAAGGATCGGTGTAACAACAATAATAATTTTATGCAGGGCTACCTAAGTTGTGATCGGAAATCAATGAGTTTACATAAAAGTAGATTCACTCTCTTGTTGTAATAAAAAGCAGAATAACAGAAATTGGCTGTTGCTGCAGTTCTACAACTCCTCTACTCATTATGCAACTCCTTGGTCTTTTACAAGCTTTTCCCCCAGGGATTGAAGAGTGGTCACTCTGCAATCCCTGGGGGGTTGAAGAGTTCTCAATGTACTTGTAGGGATTACAAGCTTAACAGTATTTTACTGTAGTATTTCAAAATACGTGCTTGGACGTGGAGTTGCGGATACCAGCCCGTTGTACAATTCATGGGAGTATTTCAGGAGTGAACTTACCGGTCCCCATTGCCAGCCGTTGCCTGCGTGCGCGGGCGAGTCGATCTCGATCACAACTCGCACACCTCGCACTTGCGCGTATGCTATCAGCTTCCTCACTTCTTCTGCCGAATAGATCTCTTCCGCGGAATAGGCACCGTACCTAAACGAAATCAGAAATAGTTAAAAACTGTTTTCCAATTCATCACCCTAACATATTAATTGCAGTCTTTGGCAAAACGGGAGAGATATTATCCTGTCTGCTGCATATTGTATGGTTATTAAATTGTAAATCCGTAATTGGCTGTAAGACTAGTTGATATATTCTAAGTTATTATCTCAAAGAGCTGTGGATTTTGTGAATAATAAATAAAAATGTTGGTCAAACAAACAGATATAATTGAGTTAATAAACTTACCTAGTAAATTGCGGTACTCTTGTGGACTCCAGAGGAAAGCTATGCGTATCGGTAACATGCCAGTGGAAGACGTTCATTTTATTGGCGGCCATGCCATCGATAGTTCTCAAGACGTCTTCCATGGGGATGAAATGTCTACTAGAATCAAGAAGAAGACCTCTATGTTCGTAGGTGGGACGGTCGCGGATCTTAGCTCCGGAGACTAGTAGGAGGCTGCAAGTATGCGGGTCGGAAAAGTCAGGTTTGTCTGACGCTGCGAGCTGAGTGAACGTCTCCAAGGCGTGTCGGGCTCCATATATTGTTTTTGCATGCACTTGAACTGATATCTGGTCTTCTGAAGAAGAAAACACATTTTGTGTTAGATAAATTATTAGGTGTTTCGCTCTGCAAATGAAAGGCCCGCATTTTGCAATTGGAAATGTGTTTATATAAATATAACGGGTGTAAAAAGACGCTCAACGAAGCCGAAACTAATTAGTAAGGTTATCGATTTATTTTACTTGTTCTTCCCGTCATTGTGATATTTTTTTGTTTGGCCATACCTGGGAACCTTCCGGTTACGGACATATTGAAGGCACCTTTGTAACACCTTTTTTTTACTTTTTTTTTCCGAAAACAAGTTTTAAATGTTATGAGTTATGACTTAATTTTAAATGGTCCCACGATCCCTGTACCGTTGCATATTGCAAAATGTTTCGTGAGCGTTACATGGCGCGATACGATTGCCACTTTTCACACCAAAAATAAGTAATTTCCCAGCAATTAGGTATTTTTACACAAAGTTTGATGAACAGAATGCGTTAATAAATTACGGGTTTATGGTGGGTCTTTTTTCACACAGTATATATTAAGTATACCTATGTATACAGAACAGAACGTAACAAACCTTTAGTCTGGACATCAAGCATGTATTCCTCATCAGTGTTCCACGTCAGAGTGATATCTGCGGTCTTCACGTTCAGGTACACCACGACAGGCGTCTCCACCATGTCTGTGACTACTCCATCGCATTCTGCCAGCAGGTTCGGACCTACTAGCTTCGTCATCTCCACCATGATCGAAAGAGCTTCTGCGGGCACGTTTTTTAGGTCGAACCTGCGGGTTAGGTTTTTTTTATTTTAATCATAACATAACATCACTAGTATTGTAATACCCAAAGGGTTAGGCAGAGGTATATTGGACTATTGAATACAGAGAA
Source organism: Lithophane semibrunnea (assembly GCA_947363905.1). Classification (NCBI taxonomy): domain Eukaryota; kingdom Metazoa; phylum Arthropoda; class Insecta; order Lepidoptera; family Noctuidae; genus Lithophane; species Lithophane semibrunnea. Next base: position 12,049,311 of record OX376201.1, read on the forward strand.
CTAATTAGTTTAAATTATTATTGTAGGTAGATATTCGTCTACCGCTGTAACTATTGAGCGTGAGAACATTTTAAAATGTTACCTACGTATTGGTTTTTCCATTAGGAGATTCCTTGTAACGCACACTCAACGATTAGCATAAAGTTAATGACTGTGTCTCACTGTGTCATACCATTTTAGGCACAAAATCAATGTTTTTCGTGGAAGGCAACTCAGCGGAAATGGCAGAACAAATTTAAACATATAAGTAACAATACAATTGATTTTGTAAATAAAATTCAAATGCTATATCATTTCCGATGTTTTGCACAGACACGTATGACATCATAATCAATCCGTCAACACCGACAAAATAAAGTACTCGATCAAAAAAAAGCTGCAGATCATCATTGTTAGTACGTTGTGCTATCTAACTTCATAGACCATAGAGGACGCTGAGGGTATATCTAAGATCGTTAATGCAGCGACGGTCCTGGGTCTGAATGAGGTTATTTTCATACCAAACACCGTACCAGAACCTTTATACATAAACTTGGTAGGCCTAAAAGGAAGTTACAAAAAAGCGTGCAAGAATGCGTCTTAAATTTCTAAAAAGTGAAACTCATAAATAGGTAAAAATTTTAATTACAAATATGCATATTCTAAAAGTACCTACTTCGATGAATTTCTTGGGCTATTAATATTATAGATTACTCGCGCAATAAAACAGCGCAAATGGGCGTGTTTTCATGTAGCGAATTTTGCGATCACGACTGTCAAATAAACGATGCTTATGTCGTAGGTCGAGGAACCGCTAGTGTTCAACTGTTTAAGATAGGTTGTTCACCCCTGACGGGCTCCGACAAATCGCTTCAATGGAGTTAGGGCTGCCACAGACAGACAGCCGACTAATCTTCAACAAAATTGCTTGACATAACATCACGGTTTTTATTTCCGAAAGGGTTTTTTTTTTTTGCAAACCTGGAGTTTGATGTTGATCGACGACATTGAGTGTAACTTAATGTATTATACCAACAGGAAACGCTATCCTGTCTGGTTTTCACATGATATAATTAAAGATGTAATTCGCAAAATAAAACTCCACAAAGAATGAAAACGATGTAATAATCGGAATGTCTACAAGGCATTTTCCATACTGCGGTTAGAACTCAAGAGACGCATTGAGTTAGCATACAATGCCTACATAGCAGATGTTGAAAATGGCATTAAGAAAAATCCAAAAAAAAATTGGAATCATATTAGTAGCCTTCGAACTAAGGGTGTCTTTGAGCCCACCGTAACCTATAAGGGCTGTAGTTTTTCCAGTAGTGAAGCCGCAGATGCCTTTGCAAATTATTTTGCTAGTTAGTTCCTAACCAATAGTCCCATATTGGATTTCAACTACTCCCTTGTCATGTGATGGACATAATATCAACATAACCTTTTTTACTGTATCACAAGTAGAATCAGGGATAAATAAGTTAAAACCACTTAGTTCTGTGGGTCCAGATAAAGTCCCATCTTACATCTTAAAAGGATGCAAGGAGATTGTTGCTCCTGTACTTTCTTATATTTTTAACTTGGCTTTAAAAACTGGCATATACCCTGAACAGTGGAAGATATCGAAAGTCACTCCGATACCTAAAACAAGCAATAAGACCTTGGTTGAAGAGTATCGTCCTATCGCAGTACTATCATGCGCTGCAAAACTTTTTGAGAATATCGCTCACAAAGAAATATACGCGCAGGTAAATACGTGGCTTTGTGAGGAGCAGCATGGTTTCCGACCGGGTCGATCAGTACACTAACTAACAAGTTAGTCTCTACTGATCGACGAGGGATAACAATCCCTCGTTGACTATATATCTCATAACATGGATAAAGGTCAACAAGTAGACGTGCTATATTTAGATTTTAAAAAGGCGTTCGATACAGTGGATAACGATATTCTATTGAATAAATTATACAGCATGGGTTTTACCCCTAAACTTCTAAATTTTTTTGCGGATTACCTTTCGAATAGAAAACAATATGTTAGCCATGGATCCTTTATTTCGAAGTCATATCATACACGCTCAGGTGTAAGCCAGGGTTCAGTTTTAGGCCCCCTTCTCTTTCTCATTATGATTAACGATCTCATTAAAGTAGTAAAGTATGCCAAATGCCTCCTATATGCTGACGATTTAAAATTAGTTCAAGTGATTGATAAGGATATAACTCCCGAACATCTTCAAAGTGACATCGGCCGAATCCATAAGTGGAGTATTGACAATAAAATGATGTTTAATGCCGGTAAATGTTACGTCATGACCTTTACTCGCAAGTTACAACCTACACATGCCACCTATACTTTAGCAGGGGTTGAAATAAAGCGCGTGTCAACCATTAGAGATCTTGGCGTGACATTTGACTGCGGATTGACTTTCCATGTACACATGTCTGCCTTAGCTTCAGAATCTTACAGACGCCTAGGTTTTGTCCTGCGCAATGCCCGTGATTTTAATAATCCTATTGTCATCAAATTATTATTTAACTGTCTAGTTAGAAGTAAGTTAGAATTTGCTGCAGCCGTCTGGAATCCCCACGAATCCACATACGATTTACTAATTGAAAAGGTTCAGAAAACCTTCCTGCGTTTTTTATATAAAAAGATTTACGGATATTATCCATTTATGTATCCTACTCATTTCCTGCTGGGAATGTTAGGATATAATTCCCTTTCAGTACGTAGAGCCAGAGATCAGATTCTAATAGCCATAAAAATTTTAAAGAGCATGGTAGAATCCCCAGAGCTACACAATACTTTGTGTACACTTTATATGCCTGATAACTACTTGCGTCATAGGCCTGGTCGACGACACCGACTGTTTGCTACATCCCATTGCCGCACTGTATCGCGCGCGAAATCCCCGTTGTGTCGCATGCATGGTGCTATAAACTCCTTAATGGAGACAGTCCCGGAATGTGACATCTTTAATGAAACACTCAGGGTGATCATGTCAAATTGTCTCATGTTCTGCGAAAATCTGTAAACTTGTTGTATGTTGTTATCACGTTATGCTATTTTATGTTATTTTCTTTCCTGAGTATTGTTAAGTATGTTTGATCTCTGACTTGTTATTTGTTTTCGAATTATGTTAATTGTGTAATATGTTTAGTTTTATGCTTAGGTTTATCTGTTAATTACTGTCATTGGTGCAAGCCGTTGTAATTAATTATAAATAAATAAATAAATCAATTACTAGCTTTTTTCCGCGTGGATGTTAAAAATTATCCAACGGGAACGTACTGCCGGGATAAAAGTATTCTATGTCCTAACCTCATCAAAATCCCTTCAGCCGTTAAGGCGTGGAATTGTAACAGACAGATAGAGTTAATGGATTAGTGACACATTTTGAGAGAAACGCATGTGATTAAAAGAGTGATGAATATAAATGTTGATGGATGGAGTGGGAGAGGAAGGCCAAAGAAAAGATGTGTAAGGAATGATATGAAAGAGAAGGGAGTGAATGATAGCGTGACAGTTGACAGAGGAGAGTGGAAAAAGAAAAATGTTGCGCTGACCCCAAGTAACATGTGACAAGGGCAGGAAGATAATAACATTTTGAGACGACAGCCGACATCGATAGAGTGCTTTCTGGTTAAACTTTTAGGCAGAAAAGTAGGTGCTTGTAGCTAGAAGCCACATTATATGCCGTTTATGTTTCAGTCCCATGTTTACGAGCCTATATTGCCATCAAACGGGTCCATCCAAACTGCTACTGAGAAATCTTGAAGAAAAATCCAAACATATTGCCCGCCTTGGGCATAGAACCGGACCTCATGCAAACAGATGTTGTGTGTGTGTAGCGTTGTGATTCCAAACGAAGTAAAGAAGATACCTCGTTACCTCTCTCATGAGAGTTTTTTAGCACATCAATTAATGGCCAGCCTTCGCTGATTTTCTTAGCGTTAAATCTCAACAAAGGCTAAAACCGTTACTTAGAATGGTTTACTGGAAAGCCTTTTACCAACTTAGTACCTACATGCGAGATAAATATTATAATAACACATGCCAAGGCGATTGACCTCTGGTCGGCGACCTTACATGAACTTGTCAGTACAACATATCGATCGTTATATAACGTCATTCTATATTTATTTGTAGATTATGATATCGTCGTGACCTCCAGTCAAACGATTCAATGTGATACAGTTTAATAATGTCAAAGTCACAAATAATTTTGAGTTGGGCTGGAGTTATCGTAAGCGATAACATGTGAAGTGTCCATGAATGGAGCAGAGCAAAAATTGTGATATTACTTTGTTTGTAACCATTAATTTCTTAGATTGGAGATGATGCAGCGCTCGTAATTTCCTGGAGAAAAAGCATATGCTTTGGTGGTTTGGGAATTGCCTTACTATTGATATTATAACCTACAGAGTCAGATGAAACTGGCAAAACATTAATAACATGACGAGGATCGATATCGATATGATCAAAGCGTGTCGTGTTATAACAAAATATAATCAGATAACCCTGACATTTCAATCACCGGATCCCGGTTACTAAAGTGAGATTATAAATTGAGTTATAAATAAGTAACATTTTACCAACTAAGACAATAATTTATTACTCTTGTCTGTAGTGACAATCTGCCTAGCCTTTTCCCAACTCTGTTGGGGTCGGCTTCCAGTCTAACCGGATGCAGCTGAATACCATTATTTTACATGGAGGGACTGCCTATCAGACTTCCACAACCCAGTAACTGGGTAATATACCCCTTGGTAAGACTGCGGTTGTCAGACTTTCGGGCTTCAAAGATCCACGAATGACAGCCGGGACTAACGCTTTAAAGTGCTTTCCGAGGCGCGGAGGAGTCTCAGTATGTAAAGATGGTCACCCATCCACGGACCAACCCCGGCAAGTGTAGCTTAACCTGATAGATCGACCCCTGTGACTGTTATTACTTAGTCACGAGCTCCTCCTAATACCCTGCGTATTACTTTTTAATAAATATTTTTTCCTGAAATAAGCGTTCTCATTTTATGATCTATTAATATTGCACAGGGTCAAATTAAATTAACTAGCGGAACTACACAGACATGACCAGTGTCGAGTTAATCGACTATCGATACCGATATGATCAACACATGATAAAACAAAACAACCCTAATAACCATTTTTTTTTTTTTTTTTTTCGTGGGTGGTAAATCATCCAATGACTTCTGTCAGACTTTTAATGACTAAAACCCGGTGTTCCTTCAGTTGGCTGTTGCCAAGGTCCCGGTATCCCTTTCGGACTAACCCGCAACCCTGGCAGGAACACTAATAACCCTGACATGTCAATCTCCGAGAATACTATATAGTGACGTTATAAATATATAACATTATTTAGTAACTGGCAATATTGTAATACTCTGTTTATAGTGTATTATATTGTTTTTTAGATACGTAGTAATAATAGTATTTAGAAGTGATCCCCGGATATTTTTAGAGCGCAGTCTGTCAAACTCTTGGATGGCACCCAGCACATGAAAAGATTTATTCTAGTTATCCCTTCCTATTTACGATATTAATACATAGTGGAATAGTGGACGGATATCAATTCATAATATGTTTTTAGAACGCTTCGTGCTTCAACGCTTTGTTAGTAGCTAATTGTTGTTATATCTCACCTACATCCATTTTTACCCGACTACGGCGAAGCAAAAAGGAGGGTTATGATTTTGACCGGTATGCATGTATGTATGTTCATCTGTTCCCTCATATCTTCTAAACTACTCATCACATTTTGACAAATGAGGTATCGTTGGAAGGGTCTTGCTTGATGTGACGTCACATTAAATTGAATATGGCGCCCTCTAGAGGACATAAACTGATGAACTGGTTTTTTTTTATGAGGCCATGTTGGGTATTTAATGGATTAGTAGTACACACACAGGTTGAAGTAAATAATCAGAACAAGGTGTTTCAATTGATTTTTTGCAGTTTGTTGGAAATAGGAAACTATTACACTGAAAAAAAGGCCTTAAATGGATAATGCATTCGCCTGAACAACGTCTGCATTGATCACGCAGTCTAAGAGCGAATTTCACCAAACTGAACGCGATCAGCACATTTAAACCGCGATCAAGAGCTGTCTATGTCATCATTATTGTGGAACTAGCAGCGCCCCGCGGTTTCACCCGCATAAGTCCCGATTCCGTGGGTAAATCAGGATAAAAAGTATTGTATGTGTTAATCCAGGATATAAACTATCTGTGTGCCATATTTCATCCAAATCCGTTTAGTAGTTTGTGCGTGAAAGAGTAACAAATATCCATCCATACATCCATCCATCCATCCATCCTCACAAACTTTCGCGTTTTTATTATTAGTAGGATATTGACACTAACAGCTCTTGAACGCGGTTTAGGTGTACTGATCGCGTTCAGTTTAGTTTTAACCTTCATAAAACTTGCCTCCTATAATTATATTTGTCATTACATTATTATGTGGATTCGAACGTGGGAACTTGACATCCTATTGTAATGTAACATTGATGCTTTATAGGTTTTTAGAGGTCTTACCGAAGAATAGACGTTTTCATGGTCGTTGTTGGAATAAATTATAAAGTACGTTATTTAGCTAAATAATTTTTATTAAACCATTTTTATTGGTTTTAATTCCGGTAGCTCTACACATAATATTTTCACGGATTTTTTTATATTAGATTTACATTTAGCAATTGCTTGCACACTAAACCAATAGTCTGTTAATCCGTTATTGTGCACTGGGTAGAATAAAAAGATCAATGTGGGTTGTAGCTATAAAATCTTGAAACACCCTATTACCGGAGTTTTATATTACAGTAAGATTCTTCCAACTGAAGTTGGAAATAACTACCTACTTTGCACTAAAATGATATAATCCGTTTGTCCACCGCGCCGTGAACGGGATGTCAACGAGAATGAGATGACGTCGCCGAAGTAGCGACATCGACAGTACATTTAGGTCGCTTGTACACGCTAAGAAAAGTCGCCGGGCCTATGCAAGAATTCGTGTCGTTTCTACACACGAACTGTGTACACAGAAAAAAATCTTGTCTGCACTAGACCCGACGCGCGAAGTTGCTGCGGTGCGGAAAGGGGAGCGGGGAGATTTTCGTATCTTGATCCGACAAAATTCTTGTCCGTGTACATGATGAATTGGTCCTATCTGCAGCAGACACGATAAAATTTCTTAGCGTGTACAGGCGGCCTTACTATGGCCGCATAATCTCGTTTCTCGTTGACGACACTGTTTTTCCACTGTACCGTGAACGGGATTCACGGTACAGTGGAAAAACAGTGTTATCAGGGTATCAAGCAATCGAGATCGGCAGTAGGAGATGCATGCGGGACCAATACAATCCTGACAATAAACTAAATTCAAGCAATCCGTGACTGAAGTATCAAGTTATGAAATTCAATATTCATTGCATTTTACTAATTGGCTACGTAGATATAGATACCTAGGTATCGTAATACCCAGTAACTGATGGATGATGAAGGTCAGATATAGGCAGTCGCTTAGAATGCTGCTGAAGCTGCATTCGATTAGAATGGAAGGCGACCCAAAATTATGACCTATGTATGAATCGAATTGGTATACACATATTCATAATGGGAGGTCTAGGTACAGGGGGCCAAGTCTACTAATTTACAAACGTGTCAGTAGTCTCACAATGATCAGTTACTGTCAAATATACCATACAAAATCTGTCAAAAACTCATCAATGCGACACCACTGACACGTTTGTAAATTAGTAGACTTGGCCGAGGCGTCAGTACCACTATGTGGTATAGTATAGATACCTAGGTAAATGATATTTGGCTGCTTTTTCCCAATGCACTATTTATGACTTTCTATTAGACTATCTTATTACGATTACAACACTACGGGAGAAGGCCCAGTTATTCTTGGCCGCAGACACTCGATGCTCTAATAACTGTCGCAGGTAATATGCCAGAGTGTTGTGACGCTGGACCGAGTGACGCAACACGAGTGTCACCGGCGCGAGAGTGCCCGGAATAGATCGCGACATAGACGCACGCGAGACACCTGCGGATTGTCGCTAGTGGTGTCAACAACTACGTGTCACGCGCAAGCATCGTCATAGATTACCTGAGACGCGAGAAACTCTGTTAACCGAAGGAGATTATATCGTAAGATGTTTTTCTTAAAGTCAAAAATGGGTATCAATAAAAAAAGTGCGGTCAGCTTTTTAAGTCATAAAAATCGGATACTGAAGTCGCTATTAATACGAGGCTAAAAAAATAATTTAAAATAAATACAGCCCATTATTAAACATCGTTCATAATAACTCGTTATAATTCGTAAGACAATGACCATTATTCTCGAAAAAATACATGATTTATTCATGAAATCATGATAAAGAAAGAATTGTAATAGCGATTTCAGTCTCATTATAACGTGACGCTCTTCCTTCACAATTCACGTGATGTGTCCGAACAGCCGCCGCGTTTAGTTGTTTTTCTTCATCAAAATGGAAATAAATGGACTATGAATTTTTCTTTTTCTACTGACTTTTTGATAGCCAAGAATATCCACTAGCCACCATTTCCTTCCAGTTACTACTAAACGTTCTACCAGGGGGCCAAGTCTACTAATTTACAAACGTATCAGTGGTCTCACAATGATCAGTTTTTGACAGATATGCCATACAAAATCTGTCAAAAACTGATCATTGTGAGACCACTGACACGTTTGTAAATTAGTAGACTTGGCCCCCAGGTCTATACTTATATTTATTGCATACAGACTCATATAAACATCTGTTGTTGCCCGATTGCTGATCAGATCAATATTATAAAATCGTTGCGGTTACCCATGCAATCTAACTGAAATACTTTACCCTAACCTTCTGTAATATTGTTGTAAAAACATATCCTAACTTTAATATTATAAACGCGAAAGTGAGTTTATTTGTTTGTTACGTTTCACTCTATAACGGATGAACGGATTGGCACATGGGTAGACCATGACCTGGAATAGGACATGACATTTTTTATACCGGTATTATTACGTTCCCGTGGAAGAATTTCCGACCTCCATGCGGGCGAAGCCGCGAGCACAAGCTAGTATTATTATAAAATCACTCGTATTTTGGATCTAAGTACTCATACAAATGCAATCGATCACAAATGTATCTATGTTTAACGAAACTATCATAAAGGTTGGCATATATCCATCGGTAAATTATGGGAGTTCAGCTAAAGACAACAGTTACAATGTACCTAGTAGTAACTGTACGTAATACCGCTATAAAATGACGCGTTTGTGACGGTTTGACACGATACTACCTACATCCCAAAAGTTAGTGTGTAGTAAAATACGATGCCAGCGAAGCATGGCTAACAGCTATAATCCATGGCTAATAGAATATCAAAAGTTTATGGTTGGCCACTTATTATTTAAATGTGTTCTTAAATGTTTAGCACAGCTGCTTTATCACTAGTAAAAAACTTCTTGCTCTTTGAATTAAACTGCGCATGCGTGGGGAATAAAGAAAGAAAGAATAACGTTTATTTGGACACAGTTCGTGAAACACAAAATACAAATAACAAAATAAAAAAAAAATTGACAACAATAGTGTGCTCCTCACGGCTGCGCCAAAAAGGTTCATTTCAGCATTAATGCCAGACAGGTACTGTCTGACGCTGGTTTTCTAATGAACCTTTAGTGATAAGTGACGGGAAGTACAAACAGTTTCAACATACCCAATAAATATTTTAACCATTAGGTACCTATTAATAAATAAGCTAGTAAAAAAAAGGAATAAAAAATAAATAATATAAGTAAATACAACAAGAACCGGAATAGTGTAATATTACTCTTAAAATTTATATTGTTTATTTCATGCTTTAGTTGCATACCTAGATGATAAGTAACTATTCCTAGCATCACTATTGTTTACAATAAAATCCCTAAACCCATTAGGCAAATGCTCAGAGTTGTGAGCATTTGTCTGACGGGTTTAGGGATTTTTGCCAGTAAGTTAAAAATTACTATTTTTTGGTTTTAGTTAAAAACGTTACTTATGTATAATAAACTATAATTTCCAAGGAAGCTGATGAAATTAGCTTTATAACGTTTTTTATTTCAAAACTCTGGTTTCTACAGTTTAGGAGAAATTGCAATTTTAAAAGTGTGGTACTAAGTATTGAAGGCCAGTGTATATAAATAAGTATCTACTCATGTGTTACAAAAAATAAATATCTCTGATCCTAAATCACCATAGGCCTACAATTTTTGGATTTTAGGGTTCCGACCTTAAAAGATGAAAGTTTGTAAAAACGGAACCATTATAAGATCACTTTCTTGTCCGTTTGTCAAGGACATTTTTCTCGAGGTCTAAGCAACGTAGGAATTTGAATTTTGGGGAAGACTAGAAATAGTTATTTGAGCAACAAGAGAGCAAAGTTGTTTTTTGCTGCGAAGGATTCTAATAATTGAATCACGAGTGTAGCGAGTGATTCTAGTTTAGAATCCTGAGTACAGCGAGGTGAAGTGGGACATAAGCCTATGGCAAGTCCACGTCTGTACATTTGTGAGCTTATATAGCTTGATATAACGTGTAATGAAGTTTGGAAATAAATTACTATTTATTTTATTTTATTTATTTATAGTATTAAATAAATAAATAACAATAAATAAAATACATAGGTATTATCATTTAGTATTTAACTAAGAATAATTCCAGCCTATTACTGTCCGATCCGAACCCTCCTCGTGAGACTGGGCCAACAGCATGCCATTTAAAATACTCACAAAAAATGTTTATCAACACCACCACCATTTTCCTGTTAAAGTTATTAATAAATATTTTAACATTCTTTATCGCTCATGTATTCGTGTTTATTTGCCAGCGCTTATCTCGACAGGACATTGTTGAGGAAACTCGATAATGCTCAATTTGGTCACTTCTAATTGACCGTAACTAGACGAACAATAATATTAGTGACATGGTTTCTTTTAGCAATATATGTAAATAGCATGCAAAATAGCAAATAAACAAAAATAATAATCCAGAGATCCAATTTTAATTTAAAAAATTATCAATAATAATCATGTTTAAAAAAAATACTAACAATAATTATAATTAGAGTAGGTGTTAATCATCAACCCCTAACGTTATTTATAATTATTATATTATTATAATCCTTTTTATATATTTATAATGTTTTTTTTTATATTTTTATACAAATATTTAAAAATGTGAATAGATAAGAAAGAAAATAATTATAATACTTAAATATTCCTAACTAATATTATAAAAGCGAAAGTGAGTTTGTTGGTTTATTTGTTTGTTTGTTACGCTTTCACTCTAAAACGGATGAACGGATTTGGATGAAATTTGGCACATGGGAAGACCATGACCTGGAGAAGGACAAAGGTATCCCTGTATCCCTGATCGCAGACGAAGTCACAGGCAACAGCTGGTAATAATTATTCCAATTTTGCTTCTAAATCACCTCATATTAAAACAACGAGGTACACATCAAGCTATACATTTCCAGTTTATGCTGATCTCGCATTGTATAGGAATTCCGTACAATGCTAGTTCAGCGTATACTGGAAAAGTATAGCTTGATGTGTAGCCGTGGTACCTAAAAACATTTTTTTTTTCTAACCCTACTTCTGTATGGTACACAAACTTATATATAACAATGGCCGTCGTCGGTAGCAATACTTGTAACACCGTCACACACAGCTAGTCACGACTCAAAGGACGTGAAACACACGATTTCTTCACACGTTGTCTTGGATGCTACGCCTAATTAGGTGCTAGGTCTAGTTTCCCGAAGTATTGTCAAGTGATTCATGAAATGATGGTAAAATGAGTTAATTTACTACGCTGTTGTAACTTTTGTAGTAAATATCAGCAGCCTAATTGTGTAACACACTTTCAATCACAGACTGAATGATTTTGAAGGATATTGCTAACCTATTGCTTCCTATGTTCGACAAATTTGTCTGCACAACAACCTAAATAACGCAATGAATGTTGTTGAACTGTCAAAATGAAACAGATTGTGAATATGTGATTGATCTTGTGTTATGCAATTAGCGTGAAACGCGTCTACATAAATGATTATTAATTTTGATGATAAAAATATTACATACTACTCCTTGAGGCACCTGAATTTGTAATCGAAAAATATATCTATCTTTTCTAACACTACCTATTTCAGGATCCAATATACAGGGTGTTAGGGTAAACACCGTTATCCTTGCAACCAGTGGTTTCGTTTCATTTATAGAACGTAAAATCAATGGAAAATTACAACTTAATTTTTATTTTTTTTAAAGCTAAATTTTACCACAAGAGACGCAATTTCGTTGCCCTAGCGCATAGGGCAACGAACTTGCGTCTCTTGGTACGGGATGTGACCTGACCGGCAGCGAGCGCGACCCCTCCCTTAGTCAGTCAGCTGTTTCGCTAGCAAGCACGGTGTCAGATAGAAACTTTTTAAAATCTTTTAATGAAAATAACGTTTTTTTTTGTTGTGTTCGGTCATTTATTATTATATTTAAGTCAACTACCCATGGTTTGAATGACAAGAGTGTTTACCCTTACATCCTGTAGTTTTGCGGGTTAGTCCGAAAAAATACCGGGACCTTGGCAGCAGGCAACTGAAGGAACACGGGTGGGTTTTAGTCAGTAAAAGTCTGACACGCCCTTCCGCTCCGCCCAGAGCGGGAGAAGTCATTGGATGATTTCCCACCATCAAAAAAAAAAAAGGATCCAATATAGTTAGGGATCTGTTCTGACTTCATGTAACGCGAAAAATTCTAAAATATAGGTACCGAATGTATTGTGATATTTATTATAATAACGTAGATTTATACATACAACTAGCTGTTTGTGCCCGGAGTCACCATCGCCCGGGTATAATTCCGACTTGTCAGTCGTTACGAGTCGTCAGAAACCCGAAAGTCTCCGGACAACCAGTCTTATCAAGGGGTGTCGTTTTAGCCAGTTTCTGGGTTGCGGAGGTCTGATGTCGCTCCTTGTAAAATACTGGTATTCTACATTCGGTTAGACTGGAAGCCGACCCCAACATAGGCTCGGTAGATTGGTAGTCTACGCAGTTGGTTATCCTCAATTAATATTGGCATAACGATTTAACCTTTGAATGATGAGATGACCATAGACAAATCAATGACACGATCCAAGAAGGGACCGAGTTCAACACTCGTGTACTAATTACACACAGTAATAATACCTGCTGCCTATTGTGTTGTGTTACCCTGTTTATTGATTCATAAATCACACAACAATGGTTTGCGTCAAACTGTTAGCGAAACATATTCGTTAACGATAAACTTTTACCTTCCAACAAGGCCTCACTTCATTCGGAGAAAGAGCGTTTTTAGTTCACGTAGTATTATAATATCTGTGACCATGGTCAAGGTTTCCACATAAAGATAGGTATAATTCCGTAGCTGACCGCAGGCGGCAACTGCAGGAGACGACGTGTCGCAGCGACACCACTGTTTCTATGAAATTCATAAAAACCAGTCTTGTCGCGGCGACACGTCTCGCCTGCAGTTGCGCCTGTCGGCTACGGAATGGTAGGTACCGTTAAATATTCTTTTCTTAGCTATATCAAAGACCACCTATTTAGAATAAAAAACTAATTACGTTTTAGTGAAAACCAGCACACTAATTGAGTAATACAAGATCAATCAGAATTGGAATCTGTTTGAAACAAATGTCTAATTCATTGCTTCATAAGTTCAAAACAAAATCTGCTCAAAAACGTTAATAACGCAATGAATGTTGTTGAACTGTCAAAATGAAATAAAATGAAAATAAGTTACGCAATTGACCTATTTAATGTGTACGGTTTAATGTGTATTTAATGTGTACGGGCGTACCTTTATTACATATTTAAGAGATGTCAAAGACATACAAATAAGACTGATAAAGTTTCTGGTCAGTAAAAATGTTAAAGATAAGTGCAACAAAGAGTATGATAAGCTATTTCCCATCTGTAAAGTTTTACCCGTAGATAAAAAAGTAGGTTATTTGGTCGGTCTGGAATACTATTATAGTGAAGAATATAAAATTATTGTTAAAAACAAGTACAACACACGTAGGGTTAGAGAGAACAAACTGGTTCAACCACAGATAACAAATTATTATGGTAAGAGAACATCTAAGTATTTGGTACCTAAACTGTTTAACAAAATAGATTTATTAAGGGAAAAAGTAAAAATTAGTAAAGGATCACTTAAGGCAAAATTAAAAAACATTATACAGGATAGCAAATAGAATTAAAAACATTGTTAATATTAGGTCTTTACCTATGAAATTGCCGTTTTGTATGAAAAAATTTAAACGAATTTTTTTCATGTATTTTTTATTTGTATTAATCGAAGTAATCACCCATGCAATCAATGCATCTTTGCCAACGCAGTGGCAGTTTATCGATGCCCTTCTTAAAGAAATCAGCTGGACGGGAGGCAACAAATTCTTCAAAGGCATTTTGTACTGCCTCTCGGGTATTGAATTTTTTTCCCGCCAAGAAGTTATCCAAATTCTGGAAAAAGTAGTAGTCTGTAGGCGCAAGGTCTGGTGAGTAGGGCGGATGACGGAGAGCTTCCAACCCCAGTTCTTGCAACTTGGAGACCGTCTGCTGTGCAGTATGAGATCGCGCGTTGTCGTGCAGGAGCAGCGGAGACGAGCGATTGACCAATGCTGGTTGGAGATGTGCCAGCTTCTCCATCATTGTGTTCAGTTCTTCACAGTACACATCTGCAGTAATGCTCACCCCGTTTGGTAAGAAGCTGTGATGAATCACACCGGCGCTAGACCACCAAACAGTGACCATCACTTTTCTAGGGGTAAGTTTTCGTTTAGAGCATTGTTTAGGTACTGGACCAGGATCCAACCAACTTGCTGAGCGCTTGCGGTTATCAAACAGAATCCATTTTTCATCGCAGGTAACAATGCGGTTCAAAATTCCTTCATTTGTGTGTCTGTTGAGCAGTGCAAGGCACGCCTCGACGCGTACTTCGCGCTAGCGATCATTGAGTTCGTGGGGCACCCATTTGTCAAGCTTTTTTACCTTGCCAATTTGACGCAAATGGACCAATATTGTTTTGACGCTAACGTCGAAAGCTGCTGCTAATTCAGCCGTAGATTGTGTATCATCAGCTTCCACAATCGCCTTTAATTCGTCATTGTCGACCAAAGTCTTCGGACGACCGCGAGGTTCATTTTTCAGGTCGAAATTTCCAGAACGGAAGCGAGCAAACCAATAACAGGTGGTGCGTTGGTTTGTAGTGTTAGCTCCGTAAACGTCGTTGATGTTGCGTGCCGCTTGTGCCGCGTTGCTGCCACGACGGTACTCATATTCCATAATTACTCGAATTTTTAACGTATGACGACGAAACATGATGACGAAAAAGATTGAAATGCGATGAAAATGTAACACTAATCATTAAACAAATGACTTATTTTGAAAATAGAATTCCATGTTTTTAAAATAAAATTAATTTGAAATTAGAATTCTTAGCCAAACAAAAATTATTTTGATTTGAAATGGCCAGTACTGCAGAACGGCAATTTCATAGGTAAAGACCTATTATATAAGTAGTAGGTATGTGAGTAAGGTTGGTGCATTGTTATGTAAAAGAGCACCTCTCGCCATCAAACGTAAAAGTTTGGCGCGTTTTAGAATTAAGTAACACCTCTGAAAAGTAATATACTTAAATAAATACATTAAAAAAAAAAAAAAAAAAAATATAACTGACAGTACCTTCGACAAATTTGTCAAAATTTGTAAAATTAACACATTTTCTTGACGGTGTTGTTTTTTAACAGAAAATTAAAAAACTTGTAAAATTGTCGGATTGTCGCCTGTCACCTGTCGCCTGTCGTATTAAATAGGCCGGACTATACATGAATTGTTGAACATTTAACTTAATGCCAATACATAGTAATATCCCGCTCAAAATATAGCGATGTCCTTCAGAATTCGCTCTTGCGCTCGTGCAAACTAGACTGTCCGGATTTTTAACGAAGATAAAAAACTAGGAAGCATATGTATATAACATCTACTTAGTAGATACATATTAAATAGCTTTTTTTATTTTTTATTATAGTTCAGGGAACTATGGCATGTCTATGTTCGTGGGTGTTGCTGGCCATTGCGACAGCTCAACTAGTCTGATGTTCAGAAAGCGAAGTGGAAGAAGTAGTGGCCCATAAGTTCCGGGCCATATGTTTCTATTGCATTTTGCAATGTTATATTGAGACCTGAGGGGCAATTTATGTATGAAACAAGAACATTCGCATTCTAGTCAGTCTCAATAATTATGTCAAAAATATCTCTAATTTATCTTCATTTTTATTTTAACAACTTTTTGACATAATTTGTCGCCGAGACGAAACTGCGACTAGATTTTGAACGTTTTTAATTTACGTGATTACCTTCTTATGTGATTAGAAAACCAAGTTTTTTAAAAAAGTTTTCAGCTTTGCGTTTTGCGTCGATGTGACGCATATTTTCGCTGATCCTAATTAGCGATGTGAACTATCCTATATCACGGAGTTTGTTCTGTTTTCATGCAGCAACGGATTGACGGATCAACTTGATTTTGTTTATAGAGATAGTCCATGAGCCGGTGATTGACAAGCTACTTTCAGTCTCGGAAAATATACGATTTCTGTAGGATGAGAAACAAAAGAACCACGTGAGCCGCGGGTAAATGCTTAGGTACATACCTGAGATAGTTGGGATGAATCTTAACCGTCTGCATGCTGATGGCAGCGGTGATGGGTCGTGGCCAGAGGCCTCCGAACCTGCCGCAGACAGTTCTGCAGACGTCGAGGCTGCTAAACACCTGGCTGCTGGAGTTGCTGACGCTGGATTGATGCGGGTGCGTCGTACGCTCGCAACCCTCGTCGGGTACGCATCTGTACCGCCATGCTGGTCTGCGGAAGGTATATTTTTAATGCTATTAACTGGAAAACAAGCTGACGGGCACCTAAATGATGGCAAGTGGTCAATAGAAATCTGCAATACTGCAGGAGGCATCGCAAGCGCCTAGCCACTAAACGTCGCGTGTCGGGTCGGTTAACTTGTTTGGGATTAAATCTGTAATTTTTATGGTGCCCATAATATTATGCCTTCTTCCCACGGGGGTAGGCAGAAAATACAGAACGCCGTGAGTTTATGTCTATGTATCTAAAACCTACATACAATTAATGGTTTAATATTTTTTGTACGAAACTAAAGGACGAAATGGTTTAACAATCTTAACAGCTGTCTAAAAATGATGTCACTTAACACAGTGTTCATTATTCTCACTCAAATAAATCGGTATTGTACCCCATTGTAAAAATTATAGGTACGCATCTGAGTAAACGGATTAAATTAACAAAATTCTTACACTGTAATGATTACACCACCATTTGGATTACTATTACGTAACGCTTTAAAACGTTTTTTGTAATTTATAAAATATACAAGGTTAATTGTATCTTTTTATAATTTTTGGACGATTTATTTCAGTTATTTCGAGTAAGTTGGTACCTACATAATTAAAATAGATGTTAAATATATGCATTATAATTAATTTACCTAATACAATAATTATCACAATTCAGATAGCTGATTTAATTCGCAAGAATAAAAAAACAGTCATAGTACATTAATTACGAATCAAAGAAAGTAAGAAAATTAACATGACGCAAAGAAAGAACAAATACACGAAAAGAAAAATTTGAGGGAAAATATGCGCCACATCGACGCAAAACGCAAAGCTGAAAACTTGATTAAAAGACGTGCTTTCTAATAACATAAGAAGGCCAATTCCCGTAATAAAAAACGTTCAAAATCTAGTCGCAGTCTCGTCGCGCCGACTATTTATATCAAAAACTTGTTAAAATAAAAATGAAGGTAAATAAATTAGAGATATTTTTGACATATGAGACAGACTAGAATGCGAATGTTCTTGTTTTATACCTTTGCCCCTCACGGCCTACCACCACCGCTTACAGCAGTATTATTTTAATATTACTTCAGTGTAGAAAAGAGATGAAGCTCTACAGGACGTATAGCTCCATCTCTTTCCCCCACGAAGTAAGATTAAAATAATACTGCTGTAAGCGGTGGTGATAGGCCCCCAGGTCTTAATATAACATTGTTTATAAGTTACATGCAATAGTGAAGAACTTACTCATAAGTACGGGCCACTAATTCTTCCACTTCGCTTTCTGAACACCCGACTAGGTGAGCTGTCGCGATGGCCAGCAGGACCCACGAACACAGGCCCGCCATAGTTGCCTGTCAAACAAAGAATACAACAATTACCAAACGAAGGTAACACTTTCTTTTGTTACCTTTCAAGAAGGAATAAACCTGTACCTTTCCATTCATTCTTTTCCTAGAATGTACCATCACGGACAGTGCCGGTAAAGCACCCTTATTACTAAAGGCATAAGGGTGTAAAAATTGGTTCACCGCAAATGTCGGCGTCAATGCAAACGGTGACAGGTCCGAAAAAATTTTTTGCTGTCAATGTAGCTCGATTTTTTTTTCTTGATTTTTGGTTATAATTTGTGTGAAGTTGTGTGTGTATCCTATTATCTATGACTAATATGATGTAGGTATATAATATACCTACCTATTTAACTCTGGGTTGTTAAGCCTTTCGTACGCTGTAATTACAGAAACAATTAAAAAGCCATTGTGCCTCGCGTAGATCTGCGTTCGAAGTTGCAATACTATTTAGCTGACGTAAAAGTAGTGTTTTATTTAAGCATCTAGGCTCTTCCCTGGAATAAACATACTACGATTTCTTCTGTAGGTACAGAACAAAAGACACCGCTGCACCATAACCAAAACCGTGCATACTTAGAGTAGCAAAGCTATGCATATTAATTTTAAAGAATAAATGAACAAAAGAAAGAAAGAAAATACCTACTTTCTTTACGGTAAAAATGATCCAAAAAAAGAACTCAAACACGAAAAGATCAAGAATAAATTAAAAATTTAAAAAACCCCCGACAAAAACAAAGCATCTAAAAAGTAATAAAATAATATTTAATGGCCCTTTAAGTTTAACATAAAAGTTGTAGGTAATATTTTGATCCAAGCGTCGTCGTGTCGGGAGACGGCTTAGACCTGTGGAAGATGCTCACATCCATTCATCAACTAGAAAAGAGCTGATAATCTTCTAAGACCACTCTCGATCAAGTTACCTTTCAAACAAAACCAAAAAAGTCAAAATCGGTTCAGCCGTTTGGCAGCTACGATGGCGCAGACAGACACACAGATACACAGATACACAGACACACAGATACACACGTTAAACGTATAACACCCCTCTTTTTCCGTCGGGGGTTAAAAAGAACGAGAATGAGTTGTTTTTTTATTATTTAAGGGACTCCTATAACGAGTAATAGGCTGCTTTAATACCACGTGTGCCACTAATGTTTTTGGTTCAGACCACAGCAAGCAAGCTCTATCATTTCATAAAAGCTGCCAAGTACGTGTACGCACAATGAAGTATTTCGTAGTTGGAATGGATTCATCCCATTGCATTTGAAACCATGTTATCCCATACATTCCAACTGAGATAGTATGAGATTTACCATATTATTTCAAGATCAGATAGAGATTTCTTAAAAAATAGCTACACTTAAAGATTACAGGAAAACTTACTTTCTTGTAATCTTTATAAGTGTAGAACTATTTTTTGTGACAGACTAGACGGGCATACAGACAAACAGACACACGAATCCTAAACACGAAACACGAATCCGTTTTTCATCCAGGCGTACGGAACCCTAAAAATACCATAACTAAAAATATAGGAACACACGTTTAAGTACAATATATTCAAAGGAAAAATAACATTGCTATTTTACTTCATGTCAATATTCGTTTAGATGTTATCTCCGTAATTATGACGGAAGTTCGAATCCAACTGTTATTTAGCGCTTCAATATGGCGACTATTCATATGTACAAATGTACATGTTGTACATCATTCCATTAATATTGACGCGGTCATCACATTGTGCATATTAGCGGCACATATCGCGTGCTGGCTAACGGAACACACTCAGACACAACTATGGATTCTGTCGGAACTATGTATATGCCTCAGTGGGGCACTTCCGAACACGCGATCCAATGTTTGTTTGTTCAGTTCAATTACCTTTATTAGTTAGTTGCAAAACAACATATAAAACTACTAGGTACTTTCTTACAGATAGTATTGAAAATAATGAATAGGTAGTAGGTACTCATACTCATATTTTTAGCTCAAAGATCACCATCTTTTTGCTACCCTTTACCCAATGTGTTTTGGGTCGGTGCAGTATGTAGGTTATACTTTCTTCCATACATATGTCGTCTGATATGACCGCGGATACAGATGTATTTATAATAAATAAATAAATACATCTCTATCCGCCGTCATATCAGTGTTCACCCCCTTTCTAGCTATACCATCGTTCTCACAATCCATCAACATCGTTTATTTGATATTCTCGTACTCTTATTTCACATTAATTCCCAAAACTTTTCGAACGACACGACACCTCTCTTAAATTCGACATCACATATATCCATACCAAAGCGATCGATTTCCATACAACTTCTCGATTGGGTACAATGATACTGCACAATAATAATTTATATTTTTGGTTATGAGGCTGATAGACTGGTTCTTCCAAATATCTGCAATGGCTAGCCCTATTCGCTGTATATGGTTAGGTACTTAAAAACAAATTTTAACATATACCACATTTCGTGTTCGTCTTCTTTTATCATTCGCATCCAGCCTCTTTGGATATAGATGACTACCAGTAATATTTTCATGGAGCGACTGCCTATCTGACCTACATTCATAACCCAGTTACTGGCTTAAACGATCCCCTTGATAACACTGGTTGTCAGACTTTCGGCCTTCTAATTACCTTGTAATACACATGGCACACATAAAGTGTATGTGTTACCGACATATCACCTAGGCGACCTATTGTCCGTTGGGTATTCCTTACGCTATATCTATTTCAATAATAAGGTCTTTACCTATGAAATTGCCGTTCTGCAGTACTGGCCATTTCAAATCAAAATAATTTTTGTTTGGCTAAGAATTCTAATTTCAAATTAATTTTATTTTAAAAACATGGAATTCTTTTTTCAAAAGAAGTCATTTGTTTAATGATTAATGTTACATTTTCTTCGCATTTCAATCTTTTTCGTCATCATGGATACGTTAAAAATTCGAGTAATTATAGAATATGAGTACCGTCGTGGCAGCAACGCGGCACAAGCGGCACGCAACATCAACGACGTTTACGGAGCTAACACTACAAACCAACGCACCACCTGTTATTGGTTTGCTCGCTTCCGTTCTGGAAATTTCGACCTGAAAAATGAACCTCACGGTCGTCCGAAGACTTTGGTCGACAATGACGAATTAAAGGCGATTGTGGAAGCTGATGATACACAATCTACGGCTGAATTAGCAGCAGCTTTCGACGTTAGCGTCAAAACAATATTGGTCCATTTGCGTCAAATTGGCAAGGTAAAAAAGCTTGACAAATGGATGCCCCACGAACTCAATGATCGCCAGCGCGAAGTACGCGTCGAGGCGTGCCTTGCACTGCTCAACAGACACACAAATGAAGGAATTTTGAACCGCATTGTTACCTGCGATGAAAAATGGATTCTGTTTGATAACTGCAAGCGCTCAGCAAGTTGGTTGGATCCTGGTTCAGTACCTAAATAATGCTCTAAACGAAAACTTACACCTAGAAAAGTGATGGTCACTGTTTGGTGGTCTAGCGCCGGTGTGATTCATCACAGCTTCTTACCAAACGGGGTGAGCATTACTGCAGATGTGTACTGTGAAGAACTGAACACAATGATGCAGAAGCTGGCACATCTCCAACCAGCATTGGTCAATCGCTCGTCTCCGCTGCTCCTGCACGACAACGCGCGACCTCATACTGCACAGCAGACGGTCTCCAAGTTGCAAGAACTGGGGTTGGAAGCTCTCCGTCATCCGCCCTACTCACCAGACCTTGCGCCTACAGACTACTACTTTTTCCAGAATTTGGATAACTTCTTGGCGGGAAAAAAATTCAATACCCGAGAGGCAGTACAAAATGCCTTTGAAGAATTTGTTGCCTCCCGTCCAGCTGATTTCTTTAAGAAGGGCATCAATAAACTGCCACTGCATTGGCAAAGATGCATTGATTGCATGGGTGATTACTTCGATTAATACAAATAAAAAATACATGAAAAAAATTCGTTTACATTTTTTCATACAAAACGGCAATTTCATAGGTAAAGACCTAAGTTTCCAACTTGTCTTGCTAGTTTCCACGTGTCATGACATCGTCAGACTGACTCCTATACTTATGCCTCTACTATCTTTAATCTTCTCTTCACTTTGATTGTTCTTAATTACTTGTTACCTTTATTAATTAAGCAATTACTGTTAGTTATACAAATAGACTACGGAATTTCCAAGCAGTTTGTGACTCATACTCATATTAATATTTTAAGCTATTTTTTGCGCTGATGTTATATTACAGTATATTACAGTTTTTTTTTTGTTCTTTGAAGGTCATAATAAACTAATTACTCAAAATTGTTACGTTCACTTAAACACTAATTCATGGACGTGTTGTAACGGCGTAACATCACTTAGTTGGCAACGTGTTTTATTGTTTAGAGTGTAGCTAGAGCTAGTGTAGGTAAATATATGACGAATTTATACAATGTTTTAAAGAGGCAACAGCTTAAGATCTGAGTAGCCGTTTTCACTAACACTTTCACACACATACATATATGACTATCTCCTATTTGGACGACGATCGCTTATATTATTACACGGCCTGAGGTACCTTACCATCAAGCATATGCGTAGGTGATTCCTATAGCATATACATATTATTATATTTATTACTGTTGGACATTGCCTCTCCAATCACATGTTATTTGAATTGATCCTCCGGTACTCTCAAGCAGCCATTATTGAACGATGATCGGACGTTAATTTCGCTACATTCACGTCTACGCGATGCCAGTGCAGCATCATCATCAACACCAACATGCGAGAACACGGGTTTGTCTTATAATGGTATTGCTTTACATGTCCAACTCTTAGCCCATTGACCACTTCTGGTCCTGGGGGATAATTACGTAACACACTAACAAAAGCAATGGCTTTCATTTTGACAGTTTCATTGCTTTATTTACGTTGGAGAGCAGACAAATTCGAACATATGAAGCAATGGATTCTAAATTTATATCTTATCAAAATGAATTCAAACTTATAAAACAAATATATTTTTTTTATAACAATAATATTATCTGAACCATTGTGATTGAAAGTGTCTTACGCAATCAGGGTGCTGCTCCTTGTGCAACCTAAAATACCTGCGCATACCCTGCGCCTGTGTCTTGTGGCTAAGGGGACACTGAGGTGCTTGTACTAAGAAATAACAGCCGCACGGGTCGATCAATCAGGTTAAGCTACGCTTGCCGTGGATGGGTGACCATCTTTACATACCAAGACCCCTCCGTGTCTCGGAAAGCACGTTAAGCCGTTGGTCCCGGCTGTCATTTGTAGATCCGACCCCGACATAGTTGGGAAAAGGTAGGCAGATGATGACCCTGCGCCTGTGTCCTCTTCTCTAGAAGAAACCTGTCTACCTGATGCGAAGCCACAAATGCTAAATACCTGGTTGAGTTTTGATCTAAGTTCATTTATTTATTTACCTTTTAAACTTCCTGCAAGGTAAGAATGGGTTATTTTAGTAAGTCTACGGTCTGTCCTACCAAGCATTTGGGTAACGTGTACAACCAGTTACTTTTCACAACGTTCAGTTCGGACTCTCTTTAGTCGCCCGAGAGGAAAATAATGAACATTTACTAAACAAGTTGTAGTGATTATAGCGCCAGATCAAATGATGTTTAAAAAGCCTGTGATCTCGTAAACATCGTCTGCGTACTAATTATATACATCAGTCGCTATTTACGACTGTTAGAAAACAAGTGATACCTGGGGGCCTACCACCACCGCTTACAGCAGTACATTATTTTAATCTTACTTCTTGGGAGAAAAAGATGGAGCTATACGTCCTGTAGAGCTTCATCTCTTTCCTACACTGAAGTAATCTATATATATAAAAGAAAGTCGTGTTAGTTACTCCACTTATAACTCAAGAACGGCTGAACCGATTTAGCTGAAAATTGGCAGGGAGGTAGTTTAGAGCCAGGAGAAGGACATAGGATATCTTTTTATCACGAAAAAAAAAAATATGAAGAAAAATCGTTTTCTCATACATTCTGTATAGAATGGGTTTTTTGATAATATCTCGGTAGATAGGTAGGTAGGTGTAAGTAGGGTAGGTAGGTAGGTAGGTAGGGTAGGTAGGTAGGGTAGGGTAGGTAGGTAAGTAGGTAGGGTAGGTAGATAGGTAAGTAGGTAGGGTAGGGTAGGTAGGTAGGTAGGGTAGAGTAGGGTGGGTAGGTAGTAGGTAGGGTAGGGTAGGTAGGTAGGGTAGGTAGGTATGGTAGGTAGGGTAAGTAGGTAGGGTAGGTAGGTAGGGTAGGTAGGTAGGGTAGGTAGGTAGGGTAGGGTAGGGTAGGTAGGTAGGGTAGGGTAGGTAGGTAGGTAGGGTAGGGTAGGTAGGTAGGTAGGTAGGGTAGGTAGGTATGGTAGGTAGGGTAAGTAGGTAGGGTAGGTAGGTAGGTAAGGTAGGGTAGGTAGGTAGGGTAGGTAGATAGGTAGGTAGGTAGGGTAGGGTAGGTAGGTAGGTAGGGTAGGTAGGTAGGGTAGGTAGGTATGGTAGGTAGGGTAAGTAGGTAGGGTAGGTAGGTAGGGTAGGTAGGTAGGGTAGGTAGGTAGGGTAGGGTAGGTAGGGTAGGTGCGCCGTAGATATGTACTTGCTACCCGTGCGAAGCCGGGGCGAGCAGCTAGTATTAAAATAATACTGCTGTTTACCTTTTCACGCCTAAGCCATTGAACGGATTTCGATAAAATTTGGCAAGGAGATAAATGGCATCCCGGGGAAGGACATAGGCTACTTTTTATCAACATACCACGCGGGCGAGGCCGCGCGCGGATGCTAGTTAATCTTTAAGTACATAATATACACACATACTTATACTATACTATAAATAAAAAAATAGAAGTGTCTGTTTGTAATGTCAATATAACATCTTTTTACTAAATGCATATGAAAGTTTGTCTGTCTGTCTGTTTGTTCCGGCTGATCTCCGAAACGGATGGATCAATTTTGATTTTCACTGGCAGATAGATGATGTTATAAGGAGTAACTTAGACTACTTTTATTTTAGAAACATTACCCCCACGCGTGCGAAACCGCTAGCAGCAGCTAGTATACAAGGATTTTTTTTAACCAGTGCGTAAACGTGATTTTACTCATTATTACAAAACAACGTAATAGTATGATTCAAATTGAGTAGTACCTATTATATACGAGGAAAATTGGAAAAGAATCCCGGAAAATCAAATTCGGATTTTTTTTTTAATAATCAGCTGTTCGCTACATTTTGCCGAGTTATGCGACCATAAATCTAAGGAACAGCTGTAAGGAATTCAATTTCGGAAAATTGTATGATCGTCGAGTTTGTGTAATCTCTAGTGCATACAGTTATGGTTAATTTAATCTTTATCTTACTCACTTTAATTAACAATAACCTAATCTCAAAATAATAGGTAATAATTCCTATCGCAAGTATGATGGAAGAGGTTTCTTTCGAAATAAACATCATCTTTGTACGTATTTTTTAACCGACTTCTTCAAAAAGGAGGAGGTTCTCAATTCGTCTAAAAACTTCTGTAAGATTTTTTTATTTTTGTGTGTATGTTACGCGATTACTCCGCCATTTATGAATCGATTTTGATGATCTTTTTTTGTTTGCTAGGTCATGAGAGGACTTCAAAGGTGGTCCCATCCTGACAGGGTTGCGGGTTGGTCCGAAAGGGATACCGGGACCTTGGCAACAGGCAACTGAAGGAACACGGGTGGGTTTAGTCAGTAAAAGTCTGACACGCCCTTCCGCTCCACCGCGAGAGCGAGAGAAGTCATTGGATGATTTCCAACACACAAAAAAAAAAAAAAATCGATGTGGTCCCATATCAATTTTATTTATTAACTTTGCTTGCGTAGTTTTTGAGTTAGCTTCAATATTACGTATTTTTGCCACTTAGTATCTACAAGGTGGAGACGACAATACGACAAAAATTAAAACTCCATATATCGAATGACGTTCTCGGTCTACATACAAAAAATTGATCAAATATATCCAATAGTTTAGTTACGATAGCTAGTCAAAATTCGGCAAATCCATAGACGGCCCATCACTTCTATTTAATTTGTTTGAAAAAATGACTTTTTTAATTTCGATGTTAGGATTTGTTTGATACTTCGAAAATACTCTTATGCATTAGTATTGCCAGTGTTTTCATTTATTGTTGTATTGTCGTCTCCACATTGTATATGTAGACGACGTTTTAAGTGACTCCGTGTCAAAGTGAAAAATAAAAACTTTTTACCAAAAAATACACGATAAAGGGAAAAATAACTTTAAATTAAGTCGGTAGCAAAAAACTAAAATTGAAAAGCACAGACACTGACTTCCGGAGTATTGTATCATTTAACAATATTTACGAGGGAATTAATATTTTAATTAATTCTCATATGTGCGAAAGTTTCCGCACTCCTGGAAACTGAACAAAACTAAGCACCCTAATTTCGTAGTACACACGGCTTCACATCAAGCTATACATTTCCAGTTTATGCTGATCTCGCATTGTATATAATTTCCTTACAATGCGAGGTCAGCTTATGCTGGAAATGTATAGCTTGATGTGAAGCCGTGTGTACACGATCAATCACAGTCTGAATTGTTTTGAAACAGGCTGCTAAACCATTGCTACATAAGTTCGAAAAAAAAATCTGGTCAACAACGTAAATAACGCAGTGAATGTTGTTGAACTGTCAAAATGAAACAGATTAGTCTTAATCGTTTACGAAAATGTGTTAGGCAATTAGATAGCAGATGTTACTGAATGGAAGTTATTGACTTTGTTTGATTATACATAATTCCGTGTAATACAACTACCCAGTCCTTACTAGCGAAACTCATTAGTCATAATATTATACACACATGTTTCCTTAGATCAATATTATACTTATGTTTTAAAAATAGTGTGGTAGCCTTGATCCTGTTCCAGATGCTGTATAGCTAATGATAGGCCTAGTAAACTAATACTTATTTATATTTATTTTCAAATATAAACTATTACCTTATTACCACAAAACAGTTATACACCTAAACACCTCTTAAACATGACATTTCTCTATGGAGTTTGACGTAACGTGACTGACTCCGCCACATTGTTCGCTGTGAAGTTTTCTCAAAAATTGTTTTGTTAAAATTCGAATTTTGTAAAAAATTCGCGTCGCGCGACGAATCGCGCCAGTATGTAAGAGCCTTAAAACTGACACTAAACACGCGTTGAACAAGTGTCTAAGTTTTTGTGGTAAGGCCCTAAGTTATTGTAAAGGTAATTGGAGCACATATAGAAAAGAAGAGTAGACTTGATTGATCATTTGGAGGGGAAAATAAAGAGAAAACGTGGACACAGTATAAATAAGAATCAGTATTATATCTTCATATAAAACGGGTGAAACGACGTGCTTCGAAATCTCAGTGTATATGAGTACGCAACAGTATTGAGTGCGCGGCAGTTACGCACGGACGCAGAAAGTTTATCTACCGAGCGGTCGTTGGTAATTACTTTAAGTTCTTTTTTTTTATACTGTGACGTGGATGACCAAAAAGAAGATACATAACCCAACTGAAAAATTAGGAAATGTAGAGCCCTATAAAAGGTGTCTAGATCCAATAGTTTCAGTTTCCAATGTAGGTACCCTTTCAAATACTAGTTTTTGTTGGTGCTTATTATAATAAGCAGTAAAAATAACTAGCATTGATTGAAAGAGTCACTGCCGATACTACTGCTTCTTTATTATACTGTGGATAGAGTGGTTCTCTAGTAAGGTTTTAGTATAATAATACGACATCCACGCGGGTGAAGCCGCGAGCATCAGCTAGTAATATTGTTTGTTACGCTTTCACGCTAAAACGGCTGAACGGATTTAGATGAAATTTGGCAAATAAGTAGACCATGACCTGGATTAGGACATAGGATACTTTTATCCCGATATTCCTACGGAATCGAGACTTACGCGACTGAAACCGCGGAGCGCAGCTAGTTAATTATAAATACAGGATGTAAGGGTAAACACTCTTGTCATTCAAACCATGGGTAGTCGACTTAAATATAAAAATAAATGACCGAACACAACGAAAAAAAAAACGTTATTTTCATTAAAAGATTTCAAAAAGTTTCTATCTGATACCGTGCTTGCTAGCGAAACAGCTGACTGACTAAGGGAGGGATCGCGCTCGCTGCCGGTCAGGTCACATCCCATAACCCCCGCCCGTGTTGAGACGCAAGTTCGTTGCCCTAGCGCAAAGGGCAACGAACTTGCGTCTCTTGTGGTAAAATTTAGATCTAAAAAAATTTTAAAAAAAGTTGTAATTTTCCATTGATTTTACGTTCTATAAATGAAACCAAACCACTGGTTGCAAGGATAACGGTGTTTACCCTAACACCCTGTATAAAAGAAATTCTTGTCAGTACTTATGTCATTGTCTGTCTGTTACCTATCGATAAAGTTTGACAAGAAGATAAATAGGTACACACGGCTATACATACCAAGCTATACATTTCCAGTATAAGCTGACTTCTCATATTACGGAAATCCTATACAATGCGAGATCAGCTTATACTGGAAATGTTGAGCTTGATATTTAGCCTTGTATACCTAATAGGAAGGTACTTTTTACTGCGGGAAAATATTATCTAAGTAATTCCGAAGCGAATCGAATATTTTGTTTACATATTAGAATGGTTGTAAACTATAAAAACACAATGGAAATTGCTTCACTGACAAGTATGCTTGGAATTATATAAAGAACAGGTAAATTGTGTTAATAAAAAAAACGAAAATTTGTTATGTGCTTACCATTAAATACGATAACAAAAAATATAGGACACAATATGAGCTTCTATTTAAAAACGAAGTTACACCACAACTAAAGGTATACGATGCCTAACGCATCTTTTATTTCAAATCAAAAAGATAAGTTAATTGTAGTGCAAGTAATAAATAAGTGGTCGATATCACCTACAATACTTTACTATTAAGAAACCGTGTTAGTCTGAGGCCTCGGATTAGATAAATATATATCAGATAAAACGTTTTCCTTTCAAGGATTACCTACTTTCTTTTGTTTCCGGCTTTAAAAACTATTTAAAAGGAGAACTTCCTTTTTAACCGTTGTAAAAACCAAGGAGGTTCTCAGTTAGACGCGTACCTATTTCTGTTTTTGAGGATTTATCTAATCTTCGGTTTTTTTTTGCGAAGCCAATTTCGTGGTAACCTATAATTTATTATTTAATGCCTAAAATCATGTTAGGTATACATACGTCCAAAAAGTGTGTGTTTATATTACGTTTATTTAGTTTTCTTTGGGTTTTTGTATTTTTTACGGACAAAGAGTGCTGCATACAATTGTTTGTATAATCCAGTTCAAGCTTTCCTGAAAAAATATGTAAATAATAACCTTGAGTTGTATACCTACTTGTTTAAATCTTTTAATAAAAATAAACACAAATTATGAGTTATTAATTTATGTAAAACAATTCACATATTTGCCTTACTTATTATATATTCTCGTATTCCTTTTAATTTGCGAAGAAGTGTATTGACCTATAAACTGCGTAGGCGCATAGCTTAGTTTAAAATAAATATGCAAAGTAACTCACTCGTATGGTAATCAAGAGGACGCTCGCTCCAAACGAAAGTTGCAAATGATTTTATGGTCAGTTATAAATGGTAACCAGGTAACACAAACATATAGATAAGAAATCTTCTTATGTTAACTCACAACACTAACCACTTCCGTTCATGACTAATAAATTGACATGTAATTAAAAAACATTCTTAGAATGATAGTTATTAGCTCTAGATTTTCTCAAAATAGCACCAAAAATTTAATATTTATTTTTATTGTTATTATCACAAGTCACAACACGGTGTTCTTCGCAACATTTTAAACGTAACTGAAATTCATTGCAGGCTGTTTACAAGCGCGCGACTTTTTTTTTACTTTTTCGCTATAAACACTCGGCAACCAGAGAGGAGTACCTAAACCGGACCGCCACGTTTTTGTCGTTTTATTTATTGTTTACTTTGTATTTGTTTTGTTTTTGTGCTATATGCACGCTGGATGTGTTCGCGGCGCGAAGGTCGCTTGTGCTTTGACTCCGTGCTCGATTACGGCCGGCTATAAGTTATTTTGTTATAGTTTAATTAATGCCGCCGCCGTTCTGGAGCCATTCGCATTTTGATAAACGCGCGCGTGCGGGCGTAAGGCGCGAGCCGCTCTGATTGGCGGACTGGCCTGAGCGGGCAGTACGCGCGCACTGAGCATTTTGGCGGGAGATCCGCTTTCAGCCGACTAAAGGCCGCTTAATGAGATGTAAACCTTACCTTTCTACTGCCTTGAACTTTATTTCATTCACTTGATACAACTTCGTTATGTTTTGCCTTTGTGGAGAGATGTGAATCATAGATAGCCTTAAAATATATAGTTAGCGATCAAATTCGCAAGAAGCTGGCAGTATCATCATAACGGTAATGTTTTCCCATTGTATGTCTTATTTGTTTTATGTGTATTTATGTGTATTTATTTGTGCTTATATATATACCTAGCTGCAGCCAGCGGCTTCGCCCGCGTGTAATCTTTATAAAATATAGCCTATGTTACTCAGGGTGAATGTAGCTTTCTAATGGTGAAAGAATTTTTGAGTTGTTGGTGAGTTTATTCATTACAAACATACACACAAAAATACATATCTTTGCTCTTTATAATATTAGTGTAGAAGTGTAAATGTAGATTAGGTAGGTGTATGCAAATTATATTTATAGTATTTAATAGGTATATCATAATAGGTATATTCCTCAAGTCTCGTTAATGCACCTACCACTTTTTGTCTTTGCTTCACCCAAAGGTTGACTGGTAGAAAATGCCTATGGCATTAAGTTTGCCTCTGTACATCTGTGCGCTTAAAGTTTTATATAAATAAAAATAATATATGAAGTAAGTACCATTTAATTTTCACCATTTTATTTCTAAGATAAGGGGTACCGTACCTAGTAGGAGGTAGGTACTTTATATTCTGTAAATAATGTAGTAGGTTCTGTAAATAATGTGTTATTAATCACTTCGAACAGTTCACATTTAATAATTGTAAGGAAAGTACCTACCTAAACCTTAACGATGGTGAAAACCTCATCAAAATCTGTTGCGTAGTTTAGAAAAACAACGCGGACATACAGACAAACACGAAAAGCGACTTATAATATGTATAGAAGTGAGGCTAGTCTACCTAGCTCAAAGAATCATTCAAATCAAGTGACAATGATCTCTGTTCACGGTACATAAACCGTAATATACGTGACAAATATTTATGAGAGACAAAGCCATTAAAATAATTGATCTCAGAGCAATTAGACGTGGCAGGTTACTACGTAGAACACGTAAACGTATGGCAAGTCGATTACTCGACGTGTGTTTACGTAAATGCCTGAAAGGCAAAGTTTTACCGTGCCCGTTTTGAACTTTACAGGGTAGTAACTAGTAACTGGATCAAACAGGTGTAGGTACCTAGTTCGATCTTATTAATAGGTATACGATACGAATACACGAATAGCCCTTCTTCCCGTGACGTCACTCGCGATGAGCGCAGCCAAACTCGCTCCTACAGATTACATAAATGGGCCACCGCTATGACACCCACTCTCCTCCAAAATGGTGTCATAATAGTTTAAAAATATTGTTGTTATTTTAAAATTAAATTCTTCTATTGTTGAACTAGTTTTGAGGAAAAAGTGTCTTGTTCTAAATAAATCATGAAAATGTGGGATGATCAACAATTTTGTTTCAAACATTCGCTATTTTGTGATTTATAGTGTTTAAATAGTAACAAATGAACGCAAGGAATCAGTCGCCTGTTCTCACACAATTAACTATGTTGTAGATTGTTTTCAAATAAATGCAAAAATAATGAACCTGAAACAATGTACCTACCTGTCTACTGTATTTCAAGTGAGACACGTTATACGTTATACTTACCTGTATATATTTTATTTCGATATTTCCTTTCCTAATCAAATCTACGTTTACTTACCTACCAGGAAAAGTTAACTTGCCTTTGGGATTTAAGCCCCAAGTCCCGTTGAACTGCGTCGACTTGATCTGACCCCATTATCTGGTCCCGTTAGCTCGAGCTATGGTGCGAAACACCATTGTTCGACACTACACTCGCAATACATACAAAAGCAACGATTTTATCGCCTGCACGAGCCTTAGTCATTGAGTTATTTTATTTCAGGGAAACTGCACAAAATAAGGCTAATTTAGCTGACGCGCATTATCATTATTATCAGCCGTTTGTGTCCCTTCTTCCAGTTTGTGGCCAATTTTCGACGTCTGACACGCATGTCATTAAAAATATTGGAAGATACGTAGCTAATAATATATTAGGACTAATAACAGCTTGAATATGAAAAAAAAATACCAAAGAACAGTGCGTGGACGCCCAGCAGTACTCAGCAACGCTAACACCATTCGATAGGTAACGCAGACATTAGATCCTCACGTGTACAGGTGAGGACATGTGGACAAGGTGGGCCATGGTCTGCAGGGAGACGCCGCATATACGCTGAAGATCGGAACCTTGCAAGAAACCCCACCTGTGGAGATTGTCTTTGTTGCGATTAGGTACATTCAATCCCTAATATATGACTGTACCTAATCGAACTGATTAACTCGTTCTTGTTAATAACCGAGGAGAATAACCAACTCATTATAAGTTCTAGAACTCTGACCTTTATCTGACTTGTAATTTTATATTCATATTATATCCTCAAAAAACTTGTTTTGGGTGCAAAACAAGTTCGCTATCGCCGCCGGCGCCGCCGCCTGGCTGTGTAACGGTTTGTCATTCTGCAATTTGGTGACCTATCTAAATGAATATAGGTACCACGTGTAAGATTTCATGACAAAAATATGCTTAGACAATTGGTCATATTAAAAGGATGAATGAAAGGTGACTAACAAAAGCAGAATTTTATTGTAGGTATACAGGGTCAACTGAAATTAACTAGCGAAACGGCGCAGACGGGATGGGTATCAAAACATGATAAAACAAAAAAGAAATTATGATTTGATGATTTTTTTAGTGGGGTCATTTTGTATAAATTTGACAGACGTGATCCGCATCGATAACTAAAAACTGTTTAGAGATATTGTGTCGATACCCATCACGACTGCATAGTTTCGCTATCCATACTCCATACTTCTATTATAAATTCGAAAGTAACTCTTGTCTGTCTGTCTGTCTGTCTGTATGTTACCTTTTCACGCCTAATCCACTGAAAGGATTTCGACAAAATTTGGCAAAGAGATAGATGGCATCCTGAGAAAGGACATAGGCTACTTTTTATCGACATACCACACAGGCGAAGCCGCGGGCGGAAGCTAGTTTAATATAAGTTGACCCTGTATTTAGATCCACGTTTTCGCGGCAATTTCAACTGTACACAAAAACTAGCGTGGAATTGGGTGAATAATGTAAAAGTTCCCTTCTTCCCCAGAACCATTTTTATAAGGGCTTTATTCGTACCTTTTGTGAACTTCGCAGAACTTAGTACATGGATGCCCCCTATTGACCCTCATATCAATGATACTTATAATGCTCAATCGTCAAACTATGCAGCCGCGGCTTAATATCTCAATTGGTTTGAACTTAGCCAACATTTGCTTAGACGAATGTCCGAGCGTTAACCTTTAAGTGCAAATACATAGAATAAGTTTGATGTTTTTCTAAGTTAAATAAATATTTCTTGAATCTAAGATTAAGATTCATCTGCCTAGCCCTTTCCCAACTATGTTGGGGTCGGCTTCCAGTCTAACCGGATACAGCTGAATGCCAGTATTTTACATGGAGCGACTGCCTATCTGACCTCCACAACCCAGTAACTGGGTAATACGATACCCCTTGGTAAGACTGGTTGTCAGACTTTCGAGCTTCTGACGACCCGTAACGACTGTCAAAGATCAACGAATGACAGCCGGGACCAACGGCTTAACGTGCTTTCCGAGGCATCCGGGGTTTGTCAGTGCATTCCCATCCACGGACCAACCCCGGCAGGCGTAGCTTAACCTGACGGATCGACCCGTGCGGATGTTATAAAGTACTTAGCCACGAGCTCCTCGAGAATTTTCTCTAGCCAACAATGGAAAATGGAATTTTATTTAACTCGCTAGCTGTACCTCGCAGTTTTCACTTGTAGTGATTCCCACAGGAACCGTGCATTTTTGTGACTTATAAAGTATCCTATGTCACGCGGTAATAGGTACAAACTTTCGACAAGTCAAATATGTATTGTAATGGGATCCGTATTTACAGAGATAATCTTTCACAAACATACACAAATACTTGGTACAGTCACAGGTGAACTGATAACATCCTGTACCTACATATCTGAGTTCGCGCAGCCAGACTGCGTAGAACCCAAGACTTACAAATTGTTTACAGTAGAAAAGTGTGTCAGAGACATTAAATGCATCACTAAACTCCTGATACAGGCTAATGTGCAACAAAGGAGTTTACATTAAGACATTGAGGCAAATGTGCAACCCAGATCCAGATTGTGCGCATACGCGTAGTAGTATTTACTATAGCTAGTAAGTACCTAGTGCCGGCGGTTACCAACCGTCCGGATTTTTGCGGAAATGTCCGGATTTTTTTTGGTTCCCCGGATTTTGTCCGGCCTTGTCATTTTTCCGGACTTTTTTTAGTCATGGGGATTATTCTAAATTAAAAATGGTTAAATAAATAATTACTGACTAAAGGAAGACTAAAAATTAGAATGTCCGAATTTTTTTATTAGGACTTTACAAAAGAAATAAGTTTACATAATAGTAACCCTACCTACTCGTTCGTTAGTGCGGCCATATTAAAATGTCGTTAAATCTGGCGCATGCGTGGTTTTTTTACTCATTTAATGCTGCATGAACGTGTGCAATGACGATAAGAGCTTGCAACTGCAAGATATGCATACAATTTAGAACTAAGTTAGAATGTTAAACTGCCTAGGTACTTACAAGCAACCTAGTTTTACTTGTGTGTCTGTCTGATATGACGTAGGTACTGTAGCATTTTATTTCTATCTATGTAGTGATCATTCATTAGCTATATTGGGTTGGATTTTTATGACAAAATAAAGGCTTCTGCAGACTGGCGCGACGCGACGGAGCGACGCGACACCAGTAGAACAATTTCCGTGAAGTTTTCATAGAAATTGTTTCAACAATGTCGCGTCACACCTATCTGCTCGCCTTCATGAGGCAATTTGAACAAATAAGTGGAGTGCTATATAATCAACTTACATTTTTATCGATTTAGGTAATTATACCATCATAAGCACCATCAATAATGTTTTTTTATAGATTACTTAGTTTCAATGTTGATATTGTTGTCTTTAGCAGTCCAAAACAAGCCCCTTAATTGCGTAACACACTTTCAATTACAATCTGAATGATTTTGATGTATATTGCTAATCCATTAGGGACTTACATGTTCGAAAAATTTGTCTACTAAATAACACAATGAAAATTGTTGAACTGTCACAATGAAAGCCATTGCTACTGTTAGTGTGTTACGCAACTATCCCGCAGGTCAATGTTTACTTACTTGTTTATTAAAGCGCTGACGTCTTACACTGTCGAATACTCATCAAGCGATTTTAAAGAGCAAAAGGGAATAAGTATTGGTTGGTAACAGAGTGAAAGTTGTAGTGAAAGTCTAGATACACGAACGTACAAACAACCCAATAACGTGTGTTATTCGCATCACGAAGCCTCACTGTATTCATTTAACTGACACTCATTTACATGCAGGTACTTCCTTATGTGGGTTAGATGCTGTCGGTACCTATACTTTTAATTCTGTTTTTTAATAGCTAAATAAATTGATACGTATGCAGCTGTAAGTAATAAAATCGACAAGACATCAAGAATAGTAACATGTTAAAAATATTAAGTACCCTCCTTTTAGGCTTCGCCACAGTCGGATAAAATTCCGGTAATAATTTTATTTTACCTTTGACTAGGAAGGGTGTAAAAAGGTAGGATATCTGAGACTAAAGGGTTCCGCAGAAAGGCGGGACGTCGCCGCGCCGTCGGGGACGATTGCGCGGCGGACGGTGGCGCGGCAGCCGGTTCGAAGCGACACCGATAGATCAATTTCCGTGAAGTTTTTATAGAAATTGTTCCACTAGTCGCGTCGCGCCTGTCTGCCTTAAAGCGGATTATGGAGACGCGTGAAAGAAATCTGCCTAGGCTTTTCCCGACTATGTTGGCATAGTCGGGAAAAGGTTAGGCCGGCCGGTCAGCTTCCAGTCTAACCAGCAGGCGTAGCATGAGCACCGTTTTGTCGACGGAAGTGTAGACAAAAATGACGTTTCCTGTAGACAGTAGACAGTACGAGACGGGAGCAAAGTAGAAAGAGTCAACTACACTTTTTACGAAATTCACTCTTTTACATAATTTGACTCGGAATTCTTTGTTTTATCATAGGATTTATCGGTTGTCAGTGTGATTTTGACAGTAAGGATAGAAAACTTTCTTCCGAAATAGTCTACATACAAAAAGACCTAGACAAAGATCGTTAGAAATGAATGACAAAATGACAGATTGTAGAAAAATTTCTACGGTGGATGTCAAAAATGAAGAAACGAACTGTCACTTTGTATAGAAAAAGCTATGTCTATTCTTCGTAGAGATAGAAAGCGCCATGTTACGCCTGCAGATGCAGCTGAATACCATTAATAGGTATTTTACATGGAGATTAATAGGTACAAATAATTTGATTTGATGTTTCAAAAATCAAATCAAATTATAAAGGCTCTTGCATACTGGCGCGATTCGCCGCGCGACGCGACGCCGCTGCATTGTTCGCCGTGAAGTTTTCTCAGAAATTGTTTTGTTAAAATTCGCGTCGCGGGGCGAATCGCGCCAGTATGTAAGAGCCTTAAATGTAAGTACAGTCAGGCTAAGTGACTCATGACCCACTTTGACGATAAATCGTTTGAAACCGTCAAAATAACAAAGATGGCAGATGACAAGGTCGTTACCAAGGAAAGGTATGTTTACGCGAATGTCGCCCTAATTGTATTTGAATGTCTGTAAGAAAATAAGCTTATGGTGGGTCAGAATTCAATTTTTTCGAATGTACCTACCAATTTTCTTGAATATGGCTACATTTCTACATGAGTGATAGTTATTAAAAAAATCTTTTACCGCATACAAAACTTCATTATTACGTAAGTACCTCAGACCAACAAAAAAAGGGTAAGTACCTATGGATTATCCCGCCGACAGTGCAACAGTCGGGATTCAAATACACGTCTTTTCGCTTGATTGTCTTGTGAACAAATGGGGATGGACGGGGATCTGTACCTATACGTATGATACGCCAGCGATTCCGGACTTTTCAATTGAACAATACCGACACGATTAGTCATTCGGCTGTCAGCAACTTACCGTGGAATATTTCCCCCAGGAAGTGGCGCCCTTACGTAAGCCCATATATCATGGAGGAAGCAACTGTGCAATGAATGCTTTGATGTTAATTGAGTGCGGTTAACTTCCAATCAATCGCGAGTGAAGGAAGTAAAGAAACGTGTAGACACGTAACGTACCTAATTTGTAAACCGTAATTTTGATTTCAATATTCTTTATTTGCTTGAACCACAGCAGGTACAGTAAGGTCTTAAAAATATGATGGTTCCACATAATATTTTGCTTACAGCTTGGAAAAAATGAGGGCGCCACTACCGCATATAGGTCACTTCAAATGGGAAATGAGTAAAAGAATTTAAACAAATAGTTAAAAACGCTGCTTGTACTGACTCAAAAACCTTCTAGCACTTGTCGGCAAAGTAGTGCCAACATCATAGGTCTGCATTACTTCAGTAAAATATTTAGTTTCATCTGTCACCGCATCATACTCTTTTTTGCCAAGCTGTACGTCATTCAGCATGCATTATAATTTATTCTTCCGTACTTACCGTTACAAATTTCTGTGCTTAGTAAGTTTTATTAACGAAAATAATGGTAGGTACATACTTAGATTTAAAAACATTTTATAATTTAAAGTCACATACCTATTCAATCAATACCTACTGGTATTACTTAGGTAGAAATATACCTTTCGTACATCGCACGAAGCGTGCAGTAAAAAAAAGCCCTGGGCAATACGCCCGCCCCAAAATACATAGACCTCTGCTATTACTTCAAGAAATACATGTGTGATGATAAATTATTTTCAACGCCATCTCGTGTGACTATTCTAAAACTAAAACACATCGCGAAGACAGAACTTACAGTGTTGCTATATACGATATATAAAGACAACCGCACCTTTTAATTAAATCTATAGCTAAAAAGGTCTTCCTGCCAAATATACTTTTAATTATTATACTCAACAACCAAAATTATAAAAATACATAAACATATAAGATTAGAAGAAAATGGATTTAGCTAATGGAAATGATGGCATAAAACATTCTACTAAAGACGGTACTTTTTCTAGTTATTAAGATGGCAACTCGATGTTCACTGTGTGTTCAAAGTTGGTCTGGAAATATTCGTGTAGATTTTTACGTTTATTTTTTTAATTTCTAAGTGAAATTTTAAAATGTATACTGTTTCTAAAGGACCCAGCAAAATTGTAGCCAAAACTCGACGAGGTAGATATTATGTGTTACATTTGTTTTGAAACTAAGTTCGAACTTGACAGTGATCATGTGAGATGAAATGAAAATACCTATCTTCCTTATTTTCAATTACAGGCCTCTCACAAAACTTGGAACGATTGGATAGCCGTAAAGATCACAATAGAAAGTCTTCAGAGTCTGATAATGGAGAAATCATCAAGTAAGTTATTATTATGAAAGCGTACATTACATAGAGATTTCATCACTGTTTTTACATAACCTCTTCGGCCAAAGAAGTGTACTTGTTATGCAGTTTTAAGAATTCTTGCGTGACAACAATGTGGAAAGGCAATTACATTAATCAACACAATCCCTCGTACCTATCTCAATCAATAATATGATTGCTACAAAAATCTTATTGGATTATTTGATTGTTCCTATTTCAGCATGCCCAAGCCTATATTTCATTCCAATGGTAAAAAGACAGTACACCAAAGAATACAGCACCATGTGATAACGCCACAACATGAGGAAATTATCAGATTTATCAGTGAAAGTAAGTTGTCATGCTTTTATAACTTCATCATAATTTTGTGTATTACTTATTAGAAACTATTTAGGTACCTACGCTAATTGCTAAGTAATGTCATAAAAAATGTGTGATTTTAGCTTGGACACAGTCAGCCTATGGAGAGAGTGAGCCCTCAACACCAACAAGTACAAATGGTAAGTACTTAAACTCATAAATAACTATTTATTCTCCATGGTAGTATTTTATTATGAAGGCCATGCTGGCTGTAACATCCAAAATACTGTTAACTGACTAATTAATCTTTACTACTCGCCAACCTCTTCAAATAATAATTCTTCATCCTGTGATTCAATGACAAGATTTTTTGAAACTTATTAAAATACAAAGGTATGTACTTTCTGTGTTGCCATGGGAAACATAGCCCCCTCATTTCTAAATTTTTAATAAGTGGCTCATATTTCTTATTTGGGCTGAAAAGATGATAATGATATTATGTCATAAGTATCAAATTTCCTACCAAAGAATATTTATCTATAAAAGACTCGCTTTATAGCAATACCTTCACATAAATCATCAACTCTTGCAATTGAGATAAACCTTCACTGAATAGAACATTCTGTCAAATGGTCATATTGAACTGTCCATATTGACTTATGGTGACATACTTATCTATGAGTGCATGTTGCATTTCAAATCAATTAAGGTCATTCATAGTGCAAGGCTTTGAGTAGTGTTTTAATGTTCCCTTTAACTAGCTCTTCAATTGGTTCTATTACGCATTGATAAGTTCTCATTGAGAAACCAACATTTAGTAGCTTGTGATAACATGGCATCATTACAGTTTCATAAATTACTTTCGAGTTGCTATTACACCTTGGCCGAAATAAAATCTATTTTAAACATAAGCCAGCCATATTAATATAACAACCAAAGGAACTTTCTAATTTATATATATACATATTTAAACAAGTAAAAATATTATTAATAATAAGGAAATTTAATATTTCAATATCATGTCAATGTAATGTCATATTTGAATGTCTTATTTCCAGAATCTGACAGCTCATCTCCCCCTCTACCAAATCTGTACTACCAGGACGATGCCCCCAGCCCAGTACTGCGTGACTTCAAGCCGTTCGACCTGGAGACATGGTGGGGCAAGAGATTGTTCCAAAACATCACCAACTCCCTTTGAGTTAGCAGAGTTTAATAAAAAGATGTGGAAACATAAAAGTTGGCGGTAGCGTAAGTCACAATCATCTGTAGTTTACTAAATTTTTATTTTAACTGTATCTCGTCACACCAAGTTGCTCTTGATTTCAAACAGGAAGCAAATGTTTCGTCCATTAAACTGAATTAGGTACTAGTTTTGAGATGAAGAATGAGATGAATCGTTGCCTATCCT
Source organism: Lithophane semibrunnea (assembly GCA_947363905.1). NCBI lineage: Eukaryota > Metazoa > Arthropoda > Insecta > Lepidoptera > Noctuidae > Lithophane > Lithophane semibrunnea. The sequence goes on from OX376201.1 coordinate 12,090,186, forward strand.
GCTACTTCAGGTTCTAACTGACAGCTTTAAACTGAGGTCAATGTCAAGATTGTAACACTAATTTTTATCTGTATTCAGTACTCATTCGAAGTAACTAGTATAGGACAGTGGAGAAGAGGGTTGTAGCTACCAGTGGTCAGTGCTCTGCAGAGGAATCTCCAAACCTTATGAGCCATGTCCAAAAGTCCTACTTTCTGCATCAAGCTCTTAACTCAGCAACTTGAGATTGACAGCCTACTCAAGTGATTGATTGTTGAGGCTCTTGACAGATCAAAAGCCATAAAAACTATGAGCACATACTTAATAATAATAATTTTATACATCAATTTTTACGGATGACTTATTCTTAAGAGAATATGAAGAATTTCTTAAAAAAAAGTTAAGTAATCTACAGTTGATTGTGGATCTCAGTAGTTATGTCATATCATAAGTAAATTTTTCCAAAAGCTCAATTTCTTTGCATTGATTCTGTGAACCTCTTTAAGATTGTTGTTTTGTGTGAATGTTGTAGTTTTTTTTGTTGTTGAAAATGATATATTTCGAATTCGGAGCAACCATATACCAAAGAATATCATGTTATTATGTGACCACGTTAAGACATACTGTAGGAAGTTTGACACCATTTTTTGCCAAATCTATAAGAGCCAAATTGTTTATTGAAGTTTATACAATTACTTTATAGTGAGTAGCATTGTTCTACCATCTTTATATTATTGAATGTTACCATCACAATTATTTTTGTCGCAAGTTATCTAATATGTAAAATTACTGCATTTTGCAGCTACTTTACATTATCTTTATCTTAAATAATGCCTTTTTGCAATCAATATGTATTGCAACCATACTTTAAAGTGCCTAAATACAGCAATAGTATAAACAGTATTATAAATTGTTATGCAACAGTCAAAATATTCTTAAATTGTAAATATGTAAAGGTCCTTGTATAACTTAATAACCAAATCACGTATTGAGTATTATTGTCATACATATTCAATGTTTGCATCACATGCTTTTTCCTTCGTAAAGCAAGAATTAGGTATTACAGGGGTCCATTGGGTCAGTTTTTAGGGTCCCAAAGGGTGCCAGACGGAACCCTATTACTAAGCGTCCGCTGTCCGTCCGTCTGTCTGTCAGCTGGCTGTATCTCATGAACCGTATATATATACATATAGGTAGATAGTTGAAATTTTCACATTCTATTGCCGCTAAAACAACAAATAATAAAAATTAAAAAAGTTAAAAATTAAATGGTAAGTAACCCCATAAAATAAACTTCGTAATTTGAAAAAAAAAAATCTTACCTCTGAGTGGGGTGTCATTGTCTAAAACTCATAAAGCAGAGTACATTTTTTTTTAATCTTCTTAAATGATGAAATAGCGTCCGTAAAAGTTGTCAATAGCAGCAATGCCGCGTGCAGCGTTGTTCGGAATCACATCTTTATATGTTAATATTAACTTACCCAAAGTTCCTGTGAACCTATTTTATAAGTAATCGAAATTCTTGTGAAAATAGCTTTTTACTAAAAAATGTTACTGTTATTGTTGTGTAATGTTAAATACCTGTTTTCAATGTTTATTTATGTTATGCAAAGCTTCTTATGCTAGAGGATGAACAATGTCTTCCAGAAAAATTAGGTAACCTAGCCTGGTCGTAAATATTTTTACAATTCAATAATATACTGCTAATAGGCTATCCTACTAGCAGCATATTTTTTAATTAGGTCTTAGGTAACCATTATGTAATATATTCCATTATTGACAGATAAAATAGAAATTTAAGTCCGTGGATAAGTAATAACAGCCGCACGGGTCGATCAACCAGGTTAAGTTACGCTTGCCAGGGTTGGTCCGTGGATCGGTGACCATCTTTACGTACCGAGACTCCTCCGTGCCTCGGAAAGCACGTTAAGCCGTTGGTCCCGGTTGTCATTCGTGGATTTTTGACAGTCGTTACGGGACACAACCAGTCTTACTAAGGGGTAGCGTATTACCTAGTTACTGGGTGTGAAGGTCGCTTCATGTAAAATACTGGTATTCAGCTGCATCCGGTAGACTGGAAGCCGACCCCAACATAGTTGGGAAAAGGCTTGGCAGATTGATTGACAATAGAAATTCAAAGACTGTCTAGAATCAAAGGAATTAATTTTTATTTATTGCTTTATACTTCGCTTTATATTTACACATCACACTAATATTTTAGGCAAACCCGTATAGGAAAAAAGGATAGACTTATTTATTAGTTTGTAACAGAATAAATATATGACCAGGCTAGGTGCTTTTCATCAATTTAATCATGTTATTCGTCGTGTACAAATCTTTGTAATATTGGTTTTATTTCCTTTGTACATAAGAAAATTTACAAGAATATTTATTTGTCATTTACATTCAGTAAATAACGCCAGTAATATTTTAATATTACTTCACGGTTTACTTGTTTTGTATATTTAAGTGCAGTAATGTGAATTGAAAGTGTACTACATAGGTAAATATTTACTTATTTCTCCAACAGTTATTTAAAATGAACTATTTATATTTAGTGTTGTGAAAAGAATATATACTAACTAGCTTCCGCCCGCGGCTTCGCCCGCGATGTCCTTCCCCGGGATGCCATCTATCTCCTTGGCAAATTTTATCGAAATCCGTTCAGTGGTTTAGGCGTGAAAAGGTAACATACAGACAGACAGACAGAGTTACTTTCGAATTTATAATATTAGTATGGATTACAACCGCAATTGTGCAATTAGTATAAAACGAGTTAACGCGTAAAGCCGGTGTTAATTTATGCAAATAAGCAATAAATGCACGAATCGTAGTATAATTTTTAACCTTTTAGATGAAATATTTGAGTCGTTGTAGTTGTAACGCAGGAGAATATTTTTAGACTGATTTAGTTATTAAACGTTATGCTTTTTGTTGTAGTTGAATAAACCATCTGATGAATTACAAATACATTTTATTTAATACTCTTTTTAAACTTGAAAATAATAGAATAAACTACGCAGGTTGTCAGATGTGTACAACTTAAAAAAAAAAAAAAACCTTTTCACAATAAAACTTTTATTAGTGAGACTGAGTGAGACTTGACAAGACTACTAATTCTGTGGACTTGACGTTACGAAATGTCAGGTTTATCAATGTTAATCTTTGCACTGGTTTCGAGGTATTTTACAGGGTTTTTTATATCGAAAACAATAAGTGAAACATGCAAGGTGTAAAAATACGCAACGATCTGTTTTCCCCGAGCAACGTAAAATGTTTCGCAGTCAACAATTTTGCCGTAAGTTAATGAATCCCATTGATGTTTGAGTTTCTATCACTTTTCAATCAACTCAGCTTTGCTCTCACCCTCATTTCTTAGCCTATGATTTGAATTGTTGGTAATTACAATACAAAGATACTTGAATATTTTTTTTACAAAATATAAAGATGTGAGCTTGATACTATAGAATTCTAAGCATGGGTCAATCACGCGTCTAGCAGCACTAGTGCAGCGCACACGCCTCTGATGTGATGGCTGGACGTTACGACCGCGTTCGGCGTTCCGATTGGCCCTTCACCAGTGAAGGCCAGTGAAGATAGTTAAAAGAAACTCGCACTAAGGCTTCTGATGTGTCGGCCGGACATTACGACAGCGCGTGTTTACGCACTACCCGTGTTTTACTAGGTTTTACTCGACGGCAGCTGGAAAGCACACGGTGTTTATTCATCGCTACGCTAGTGTGGTTTACACACATGGTGTGTTTTAGTTACCTACTATTAATAAAATTTGTTTTCCTCGGCCAAACTGATTTGGATGAAAGCGCAAAATAGTAAATGTTAATATTAATTAATAAGGAGGAGCTCCTGGCTAAGTAATAACAGCCGCACGGGTTGATCCATCAAGTTAAGCTACGCTTGCCGGGGTTGGTCCATGGATGGGTGTCCATCTTTACATACCGAGATTCCTCCGTGCCTCGGAAAGCACGTCAAGCCGTTGGTCCCGGCTGTCATTTGGATTTTTGACAGTCGTTACTGGTCGTCAGAAGCTCGAAAGTGTGACAACCAGTCTTACCAAGGGGTATCGTATTACCCAGTTACTGGGTTGTGGAGGTCAGATAGGTAGTCGCTCTATGTAAAATACTGGTATTCAGCTGCATCCGGTTAGACTGGAAGCCGACCCCAACATAGTTGGGAAAAGGCTAGGCAGATGATGAAAATTAATTAATAAAAAAACATAGACGCCGTACAAAAATTTTACAGCACGCAGCATTTTCTTCCTACTGAAAAGTTACTTCTTTTACACTTACGATGTTTTCACTCAAGGCCTCGATATGTATAGACAGCTAGTAAAATTGCTAGCAACAGCTACATAGGAACACTTGGCTAACTTATCTTACAACACTTAGCTTACTATGCTATTCTTTAGGCTAGCTAGACTTGCTTTTATTTAATCACTAGCTGCGCCTCGATCCCTTGGGAATATCGGAATAAAAAGTATCCTATGTGTTAATCCAGGTTACAAACTATCGGTTTGCCAAATTTCATCCAAATTCATTCAGTAGTTTTTACGTGAAAGAGTAACAAACATCCATCCATACTTACAAACTTTCGCGTTTATAATATTAGTTAGATGATCAAATATTCCTATGAAGGTCCTATCTATCTTGCCTCTACAGCCGAACAACCACCAAAAGAACTTCATCAACAGTGTTCAGAACGTCCGCAACACGCTCGGTTCTCTGGAGCGAAGTATGAACAAGTCCAACGAGTATGAACAGAAGCTGTTGCAATGTAAGGGCTCTCACAGACACTCGCATGGCGTTAACGTCTGGTGGGACAGTGAACATTCAGAGGAGAAAAGTTTTAAGTGCTCTAATACTACCACTACTATCAGTACGTTTTGAAGATAGTTAGTTTTTGACGTTGTTAGTAGTTTCATTTAAAACTATACAGGGTTATTGGTAAAACACCAACAACCTCGTAAGAAATCATTGTACTCATAATTTTGAACAACTTTTTCTATGGGACAAACATTGAAATCGCGAAAAAAAAATCTGCTGTTCAATACATTTGTGTTCATTTAAATCGACAAAATGTATGGAACACCAGATTTTTTTTTTCGCGATTTCAATGTTGGTTCCACAGAAAAAGTTGTTCAAAATTATTACTACAATGCCCCGAGTGCGCTAAGATTATACGAAAAAAAGCTTTATTAAGAAAATTTTCATTAGCAGACGAACGTAGCACTAGGCAAGGGTCGGGGTCGCGAGAATTCGCTGGATGAGAGGAGCACAGTGCCGGTAGATACGGCTCTGCGTGGACCTTCGTCCAGCAGCAGCTTGAGGATCAGATAACGATTCCTCATTTGGATAAACAATCGCATTACTCAATATATCAATAATTTACTACCTAATTTTTGACTTTTCTTAATAGGCACAAGTAATAGCAAGTCATCAAGGAGTCTAGATGATTTCACTGACACTTGGTCCTCCATGAGCATTGTTTGTCTACAATACCAGTAAGTTGATAATATCTAAGTACCAAAAATAATAATTAGTAGGTAGACACTACGTCGGTAGACCAATTCAAACACTTACTGTGTTTGAATTGGAACATCAAGGGAAAACTAAATATTGCAGATACGAAGAGCTAGCGAAGCGATACAGAGCTCTAATACAAGCGTATGATGAGCAATGTAATGCAGTGAGCATGCGCGACAAACGCTTGAAGCAATGGCAGGAACGCGTGGATTCGTCGCATGCGCACCTCGCGCATGCGAACACTGCACTGCTATCTGTCGGAGAAAAGTATCTACTGCTTAAAAATAAGAAAAAGATGCAAGTATGTATTGGATTTTTATTATTGTAGTATTTTTGTCTCACGATGCGACGCGCAATTTACTTGTGTTAACCAAGTGTGCCCATCCCATCCACACACACACACACACACTTCCGACTTCGCCACATTCACAGCGTGTTTGTACACTTTGTAACCACAAGTAAACCGCGCGTCGCTCCGTGAGATAAAAATACTGTAACGCCCGGGTACTTTAGATACTTACCGATACACGTATTAAAATCAGAAGAAATGGTACGAAAACCAGTTAATGGGCATGAGACAGGCTCTGCAGGACATGATGGATGCCACAACTCGTGCGCGAATGAAGTTCGACGCGAGCCTCGAGTCGTGCATGGCCAAAGAATGCGACTCTGATGCTGCTCTCCTACTTTATGAAGTAAGTTGGTCCGATTTCTGCCTTTTGATGCGAACACGGAGTAAACACGCAGATGCGAATAAGCCATGACAATTACAAGAAAGTAAAGTCAGGAAAAATTAACTGTCAAGCAACATAACTACCTACCAACATAAATTGTCCTATATCACAACGTTCATTCTTAGACAGTTGTAGGCAAATTGAAGTCAATTTGCTTTTCAATTAATTTGTACATAGAATTATTATTGTCGTGACTTCAACGAACATCTAAGAAGAATGAGAATCTGTTTTTTGAGGAATACCCCTTGTACGAATAATTTAATTGGGTATGTTATAAGGCAATTGTAAATCTTTAGACCGTCTACGGTGTAGCACTTGGCGTAGCACGTAGGGTCGTAAATGATAAATGATTTTATTTCTGTAAGTAGGTTTGTACAAACACTTTTACACGTCAATCACATTTTTAAAACTAGATGAGGTCGGCGTTTCCTATCTGACTACTCTGAGAAGAAAGGCCGAAACAAACTCAGAGGTCACAGTCTCTTTTAAAGTCCAGACATAATCTTGATCAGATTATGTGAAGACCATGTAGATTGGTGTCTGAAATGGTCTTTTGAGGAAAGAACCACACAGATTGAGTGGACCTGTCCAGTCAGTGCACGCATTTGTGAGTAATCGTGCAGCTCAACTCCGAATTTAAGGAGCTCAACGATTTGACGAACAATACCAAAGAAAGGACATTTGGTTAGGCCGCATAAATTACTCAAACTGCCAGACTATGATTAATTAAAATTAAGAAAAAATAAATAATAAAAAAGAAAAGAAAGATCCACATAATCTTCACATTCACAATAATTAAAAATAATATAATACTTTACAAAGTAAAGCGTAGGCGTAGCTCATAGCTGTAGCTCGCAGCATGTAACCGTAGCGGCGTAGCACGGAGCGCTCCGTATTCCGTACCTTCCTGCGCGCCAGACAAATCATTCTGTACTATACCTACTTAAAAAAATCACATTGACATTTTACTACTAGTGTTTTTCAATCTTTTTGAATAGAATCGGTCGTTAGAATTTGTTAAGTTCTAAAGGGGTCGCGCCCTTTAGAAGTTAACAAATTCTAACGACCCCCTAGGCCCTAGGGTCATCCTTCTGACTGAATGTGTATTTTAGTGTGAAGTGTAGTGTACGACCTAGATACACTTGCCTTTTTTTTTTGTCCACGACCCCCCAAGTGGTCGCGACCCACAGGTTGAAAAACACTGTTTTACTATAATAGTTTGATAAATGCTTGAGTTTTGCAATAAAATACCTACTGTACCTACCAATTTTACTAGCTTCACTTATTTAATTAATTTATTCAATAATGGTGCATGCTAGATTTAGCTAAATATTTTACATACAGTTGAGAACCCATTACAGAACATCACGCCTTGTTTCCCCGAAGGGCTGGGTAGAGGTGCACCTCTATACACATTATACACCCCTATTTCGGTAGCTATGTTAACGGCCCATGTAAAAGGGGGCGAGCCTATTATCATCAGCCGTGCACAAATCCAGACTCCGGGCTGCTACTTTGAAATCCCAGATGGAAAAACCGAATAACACTTTGTCTGACCTGGGAATCGAACCCAGGACCTCAGGCTAGAGATGGGTTGTAACAGGTGAAACACGATATCTGTTATCACTGTGACTGTGACAAAAAATAACAGATCCAAATATCTGTTATTAAATCACAGCCTGTTATTTTTGTACGGACGATAAATACGTATCTAAATCGAATATCTTCTTTATTTCTTTTGGTTTAAAGTCGAAAATCGTATCTATCTGTATATAAAATAACAGCCTGTTATTTTTTTACGGATGATAAATACGTATTTAACTCAATTGAGTATCTTCTTTGTTTCTTTTCGTTAAAGTCGAAAATCGTATCCGAAGTTTTAACAGTAACAGCCGCGGTAACAGTCTTGAGGATCTGTGATTTTAAGTAACAGATATTTTTTATCGTTAGGAACAATTGCTATCTGCTATTTTTTAATATCTGTTATTTCTATCTGTGACGATAAATACGCCTCACTCCTACCTCATGCTTTGCAGTAGCGGTTGCTGTACTCTTGTATTTTATTATACACATGACTTAACATCACGGCTGTAATCCCCGATGGATTAGGCAGAGATGTACCTATACACACCCACATTTCGCCAGTCTGACAGTTATGTGTGAGTTAGGTTATTTTTACCCGACTACGGCGAAGAAAAAAGGAGGGTTATGATTTTGACCGGTATGTATGTATGTATGTATGTTCATCTGTTCCCTCCTATCTTCCTAACCACAAAAATTGCGCCCTCTAGAGGACATAAAGTGAGGAACTTAAAAAAAAAATGGTTTAGTCGTACCATGTTGGGTATCAAATGAAAGGGCTTAATGAGCTCATTTCAAAAATATATATATATTATAACACCAAAAGAATTAAAAAAAAAAATCAAGTAATAAAAACTAAAACCCAACTACGACTTAAAAGGTATAAACAAGACACCACGGACAGACAAATTAAAAATCCGGAGTCACACGTAATCTGTTCGATTTATGCCCTAACACGTGTGACTCCGGATTTTTAATTTGTCTGTCCGTGGTGTCTTGTTTATACCTTTTAAGTCGTAGTTGGGTTTTAGTTTTTATTACTTGATTTTTTTTAATAAGTATGTTTATTACGTTTTATGTTTTCAGATTCGTAAATGCAACCTCATGTTTCTCGAAAACATGCAACTGAAGGCTCTTATTGAAGAATTGATCCCGGGCCAAGTTAAATGGATACCATGATCCATGTGATACATTTAAGCTTTGACTTATTTAGATAGATATTAAATAAACACATTGTATTAAATAATAGTTTTATTTTTAACGTTTAAACAAAACAAGTAAATAAAATAGTAGGTATTTAACAATCGACCTACCAAAAATATTGCTTGCGCCCTTTTCATTACTTATCATTTTCGCTCAATTAAACAATTATTTAAAAAAAAGTAATATTCTCCTCAAAAAAATATTTCGATTTTGTTCTTAATATAGCGTTTTCGAAAAAAAAACATAAAATTACTTTATACTTACTTATAAAAAAATAGTATCAGACATTATACAAACTTACTTAATCTACCTACATCTTTTAGAAAGATTAAATACCCACATTTTGGGCAATTTATTTAAATTCTAAGCTCAAGGAGGCACTCTGTACTCTCGCTTTATAGTGCTCTACCTAAATAATGCGATTACTGATAGTAATGCCTGGAAGAATATACTAGGTACCTAACTACGTAGGTAGCAACCTATAGTGGATATTTTTTTTTTTTTGGACGGTCAACTAAATTTATGGGAAGAGTTATATGCGATTTCTGACTTTTCTAGTAGGTACTACTCAAACCTCAGTTGTTCCATATAGTTTTTTGACTCTTATAAAGGAACAGGATCGATTGGCATCAAAAACGTTTTATGAAAACTGCTCATTTTCTTGCTAACTGTACCTACATTTTTTTTTAATCTGTGAATGCGTATCAAAATGTCTCAAACAGTTAAGGACAGTCTCCTAAACCGTTTTCTTGCAACGGTTGGTACCTAGAGATCGACAAGTTTAAAAATGCACGCCCCTCCACTTAAATTTCTATACAAACATTTGAAATGGCGTGCATTTTTAGAATGGTTTATCTAAAACTGTATTTTTTTTTTTAGTTTAGTTTACAATGACTTCTCCCGCTCTGGGCGGAGCGGGAGAATGGCGTGTCCGACTTTTACTGACTAAAACCCACCCGTGTTCCTTCAGTTGCCTGTTGCCAAGGTCCCGGTATCCCTTTTGAACTTTTCCGCAACCCCTGGTAGGCATCGGTCCTAGCGGACCCCGCCTATTGTGCTGACATCTCTTTGAAGCGCGCGTGGAACTCAACGCGCCGTTGGCGTCGACCCAGGCCTGGTCCTTAAAAATCCACCTTGCATAGCGACTCACAATAATAGTATAAAATATTATTGGGAAAGTACCGTAGGGTGATATAGCTATTAGGAGGTAGACTATAAATCTATAGGTGCCTACTACCTACTTATTCTACTTTAAAGCTTTTTAGTCTTTTTCACCACTGGCAATCTGCTGCCGTTTGATGTAGCACAGCACATTGATCCATAGGAAGGATGCTGAGGCCACGTACGTGACTCTCAGATGAGAAGGAATGAAGAAGAAGTTCACAGTCTGTACCGGGATCCAGAATGTTTGATTTGCTATAAAAGCCATTTTATACTTCTGTTGTAGCTCCTCAAAGATGTCTTGCTTTCCTTCCAGGACACTTAAAACTGTAATAGAAAAATAGCTGTTAATATTTTGATTAAGTATAATTTGCTTAAGTGAGTTTGTTTGATATGCTTTCACGCCAAAACAGCTGAATTTTGATGAAATTTGGCACATGGGTAGACGCTGGCGACAGCTAGTTAAAAATTACTTTAGGTACTTACAGTAAGCGTAGGCCGCACGCTAGTGATACGGCCCTAGACATAGTGAGATTCTATCAGCGATAACGATGATGGAAAATATGTATGGGACTGACATAAGTTATCGAAAAGCCTATGTCAATTCTGTTGAAAGTCGTAGAAATACGAAACGCTTTCGAAGCGATTGTCACTTTTCTAGGCTCTGGTAACGGTAAAAAAAAACAGTATAAGCTGATCTCTTATTCTATTGTAACTCCGTATATGTACCTACTACCACAATATGAATAAAGTACTCTGTCCTACTAGGCTAGGCCAGCTCAAGGTCGAAGTGATACTCTGACGCGTGTGCGATCGCCTGTGGTCTGTGCCTATACCTATATTATATCATTCTACTTTGATTCTCCCAAGTTGCTCATACAAATCATTTTCATTTTTACTTATAATTTATAATGTTACTATACGAAGCAGTATTTTATTGTGAGAGAAAGACAGAGCAATGAAATTTGAATTAAAATTTCGTCGGTAACAGGTAAGTACTTAGGTAATCTATGGGCAGTGCTGGCCCATTGGAAAGAGTGTTTACATTGGTCCAATATCGATCAAGTGTTACCTACTGGATTTAAGCGCTGGATTGAAACACTGGTTCAATGTAAACCAGCCTTATATAAGTACCTTCTATCCTAACTAAATATTATAAATGCGAAGGATCCTCAAACCATACGGGATGTTTCGTTGGCAATTTCAGTAGCAGGACCAAGGCCCGTAAGTTGGCAGTAAGAAGCGACAAAGGTTAGTAAGTTAAATAGGTCCAAAAGGGTAAAAAATAAGTATATAAAAAAGAAAGACTTACTAATAAAGAACAGCGCCAGCAGCGTAGGCGTCATTAGAAACTGGTCGCACGCTACTTTCGTGAGCACCGTTTTCACTGACGTCCCGACGAATTTCTTATCCAGGAATTTGTACCTGTGGAACATATATCCTTACATATTATAAAACAAAGTCCTCCGCCGCGCCTGTCTGTCGTCCGGTTCGCTCAAAAACTACTGCACCGATTTTCATGCTGTTTTCACTAATGGATAGAGCGATTCTCGAGGAAGGTTTTAGTATATAATAACCCACATCCGGAAATAACAAGAGTGATGAGATGATACCTTGATGATGCCTTAATCACTTACCAATAATATAAAGTAGGTGCGTAAAGAGTGCTGCCTACAGCGACAACACGTGCTCCTGATACGGGTTTGTATTCTGGCTTATCGGGCTGAAACAAAACAAAATATACATAATCAGTGTATAATGATCCCACTTTTGGGACTCGGGCTTCTCTCTGTGAGAGGAAGTAGGCCGTAATCCACGGCGGGCCCAATCCATAGTCATGTAACAAGAACATCCAATCAACAAACACTTGCACTATAAATAGCACCACGTAGAGCTAAACATAGATTTATGTGTCTGTGTCTATTTAAAGATACTTAAATAATTGTATTGATAGATTTATCATGTCCACTTCCTGTTTAATGTATGTATAGTGACGATGAGTAAACAGTGTGCTATGACGTCATTACGCAGAGATAGTACCCGACACATACGCGCTCACGCCTCAATGGTAGCGTGGCCGAGCGGTCTAAGGCGCTGGTTTAAGGCACCAGTCTCTTCGGAGGCGTGGGTTCGAATCCCACCGCTGCCAAAATCTTTTTGTCAATTTACTTTACCATTTTTAAAATGGATAGTAGGTTTTTTTATGATGATAAAATTGAAATTGTTCGTGTAGACTATCTTCCAAAACTTTTAAAGCTTTAATCCTCAAGTTATGTTGATGTTTTTCATCTATTCTTTCATGTTGCAGTTTTTATAGGATTGGCATAACACTCTAACCCAACAGTCAGTAGAATGACTACTGATAACATTTTGATACAGATTTGACCTATTTCTTACTTGTACTTATGACGGAATGAAATATTTTGATAAGATGGAGATAAAAATCCACGGGATTTAAAAAGCATGTCAAAGAACATGTCATTATCTTTTCATTCTCTCCGTTTTTACCATGTGCTATTAGCTACTAAGAATGAAGCATACATAGGTAATTATGTAGAAAGATAGTGTTGTAACCACGGTTGTAACAGAGATGGGAAATATGAGAACATATATCCGATCTTTTTTAAGACACAAATATTTAGGTACAGTACGACACAACTTAGATGTAGCATCGGCAAAATTCGTGAATCCGATCACAATCCTAACTGAAGGCGCCTTCAAAATTTGGTGATTTTGTTACTTTCTTTATTACTGCTTTAGGTGAAAATGATCTTTACGCAAACAATATAACTTGTAAAGTTAGATAACCAAATACATTCGTAAAATTGAAATGAATGGATGCAAATTTTCAAATTTATGCTACTTACATCTAAGTTGTGTTGTGACTTCGATGCGTAACATTAAAATTTGTTATTGCGAGATGATCTTTTACTGTTTACCATCAGTACCATCAATCATCATCGCATGTTTTACAAAACCATGTTGCTCAAACTGCGCAACTTTTTTCCCAATACTCGGAATTATTAGGATTGGCCGTTAGCCGTCACTCACCAAGTACATCTTGTTGAAGGTCTGCTGCGTGAACTCTGCGGCCATATAGAAGCTGGCGTATACCGTCACGTTGGTGACCAAGGGCCGCTTCTTTAGCGACTGCTGGAACATGCGCCTCAACGTACTCAGCATGTTTACGTCGGAGGTGGCACGAGGCGTGACCTGGTGGAAATGGAGACACTTGTAGAGTATTTCCAGTTTTGTTTTGACGGCAGCGGTCGTACACACGGCTACACATCAAGCTATACATTTCCAAAATAAGCTGACCTTGCATTGTCCGGAAATCCTATACAATGCGAGATCAGCGTAACTGGAAATGTATAGCTTGATGTGTAGCCGTGTGTACATAATTATCTCATAGATTACGAAGTTTCTGACTTATAATATCAAAGAAGAGTATGGACTCTTCTTCGATATTTTTCTCATATTTAATGTTTTAAGCATCGCCAATTAATTGTCCTACTTCCTACAGAGATATAATCGACTTCCTAGGCAGAATTTTGCCTACTATCAGCAGCCGAAGCGATAAGAGTCACCAAGGAATTCTGTCAAACAATTTTATTGAGAGTTTTTGCATCAGCTTAGCTCGAACTTAATTTCATATGAACACTCTTACCTATTATCTCACTTCTGATATAGATTTGTTTTCCTGATTTAGCGTTTAATTTATTAAATCTGAAATTTCTACGAACCGAAATCGACTGAACGTAGATATGTAGGTCCCTTACTATCATAGTTGACCTCTGAATCATTACCATTTCAACCTGAACTAATTAACATAGCGCGTGCAGTGTGTGTTCGTTATACTACTTAACGTTACATTAACGTAGCTGGTATAATTCGAATCCAACATTTATTCATTTATATAATAATTAATAATAATACATTTATTTATTTCACTAAAAATAATACAACGGATTACCTACTATTCAGACGCTGAAAAGTCGCGCGGTCACTATCGGACTGCTTGTAATTTATTGCAAATATGAAGCAAAAATCTATTTATTTACTCAAAAATGAGTTGAGTAGGTAATTAATAAAAAAACAACCAAGTTCTGCATTCAATTAAGACGTTCTTATTTTTAATTAAATATATATTTATTTATTTTAAGGCACCAAGTCCCAATATACAAATTATTACAAACTAATTAAAATTAAAATAAATACATTTCATTACCATTCCTTCATTAATTGAAACATTCAAATAAAATCATAAAATAAAATAAGTAGGTACAAGTGCGTTGATATTTAATACAGATTTTTGTGTGTACCTACTTCTTAACCTGTTTTTAAATTCAGTTAAAAAAAATTAAAAATAAAACTGTTTCTAGATAACAATAACTGTGGCAAACATACGACTATGAAACGTTCAAGTGTTATATTGACGAGATAAGATTTACGCGAACCTAGTTTCCAATGTCAATAAAACATAGAATGTAATAAAACTGTATTCTAACACCTCTTCAAGCATGAATCAAATCGAGACTTATAGATTTCATTTCATCTCTATTCAAATCCAGATGAAATCAAGACGGATGAGAGTGTCTTTCCTCTTTACATATCGCGCAAAGAAGGTCATAGGTAATATTATGGTTGGTGTTTAGCTAGTGACCGACTGATGAAGAATGACAGCTGATGATGAAAGGATCCTACTGTAACCTAATAGCACAGGTCCTTAGTAACTACGCAGCACTATAGTAGGTAAGTAAACTAAACCACAGATTAGACTCGAATAAGTTTTGATGCAACAACCAAATGTTTATGGTAATTCTCTGGCAATCAGCTCAGTGATTCTGTCGTATTTTTAAAGAGTTTCATTTTCAATCTCACATTGTAATGGTCAACTTTTGCATATGCTTATGCATTCATATCTTTCAAATATTATAAATTTAAAAACCCATACCTACACATTTTGCTGCGCTCATATATGAATGTCGAGTTATCAAGGTCTCGCATACTTAAATGCTGTCAACCGAGAAGAAACATTATTTACGGAGGAAATTAAACTTGTTTCTTATCGATAGCAAGTATATTGCAAGTTGGAAGCAGTAATAAAAATACTCGATCAAAATCGAAATAAAAACTTTAAAATTAGCTGCAATAGAGCTGAGATAGGCTGTAATAGGAATAAGGGAGAAGCATATAGTAGAAATAGAAGATAATATATAGAAATATGAGTTGTTAGGACACAATATTTGACGTGTGATGAAGAACAATTCAAACCTGACTTGAAACAATATCGGTACCGTTCCATATTAGCATAACAGTCAAGCTAATATTATATAGACTCAGTCATATATTGTAGTTACTACAATATATGACTTGGATTCAATAGAGAATTATCCTCAACAACAGGTAAACCAGCATTAATTTAATATGCAAACAATATCAACTCGACTCTCGAATATCCAAGGATATGATTAGGGAAACACTATCACTTACAGTCAACTCCCAGAGGTTATAGCTTCCAACTATGTCCTTGATCTACCGCGTAACAATAATAAACACTTATTGTATTCCACTATCAGCAAATCCAAAGTATTCGAACACAGAGAAACACTTTACGTCGTAATATTGTGCGCAGGCGACTCCTATCAGCTGTTATTCAAACTGAACTGTCCCCTCCATCGCAGTCAACTGACAATTGACTTCAATGGAATAATTAAATGAGGAGCGTCGTGTTCGTTGAACATTCACTCCTTGTTTAACAATACAAATCTGACCTTACATTGAGTTATACCGTTTGTAACTGGGGTAGCATCAATAATATGGATGTCAAAACGTACGAATATTTTTGATAAAAAATGAGGTAATGCTACAATTAGCGTGACCTCATTTTTCATCAAAAACATTATTTCGCCATATTTTTTGTATATATTATGACATATTATTAATCACTACATGAAATATAAATACATATTTAATTCCGATCATCATGCTTAGCACATTTCAGCAAGTTTTCTTCATCTCACCTCGTGGGAAAATTCCTTTGCCGCTGCTCATCCTTTATCCACTATATCAATGACACTTCCGTTTGACAGACGTATTTACGTCCATTCGACTGCGAATAATGTGTTACCACTAAATAATAAATTGTATCGGCGAGCTAACAACTTCCGTATCAAAACTTTTCAACGATTACGCAAAATATTGTACTGCACACCTGCACTCGGTCTTGAGGCAGTCTGGAGAATGACGGGAACTCTCAGCAGTCAGCTGTCGAGAGCATTTGCGCGCGCAACAGAATCTGGTTCACTGCGCAGGTAGAGAGTACATCTGTTTTACGGTTAATGCTGGGGTCACACCTATATAGAGGCTTTGGCGAACATTCCTGTTTTGAAGTACTTGCCTAGTAGAGGAAGAACAGCCAAAGAAACGATGGACGGATCGTGTGGAAGATGATCTAGCTAGATAGGGAAATGAAATTGTTTATTCTGTAAATTGGATATTGGAATCACATTTACAGCTCATATTAAAAAAAAAGCTACATGGACTCGACATTTCCTATCAGTCAGATAGGAAATGTCGAGTCCATGTACCCCTGAGAAGAAATGGCGAAACAAGGGTCCGCGTCAAAGACTCTTTTAAAGTCCAGACATACTCTTGGTCAGTCCATGTAGTGTCTGAAATGGTCTTTTGAGGAAAGAACCAATTTGAGTGGACCTGTCCAGTCAGTGCAAGCATTTGCCAGTAATCGTGCAGCTCAAAACAGAATTTTAGGATTGAATAGTGTAAATATACGAATAGATAACGGCTAACGTTTATATAGGGAAGAAGCATACCTACAGGCTGGGAAGACCTAAAATAAATTGGAATGAGAACAGGAGGATGATGAGTTATTAATGCTTACATAGTATTAGAAAAGGTATTAATCGTAGTTTGACACTTGACCACACTTACACGGCGAAAAACAGATACCACAAAACCGTGTTTATCAGTTGTTTAACACCTTTTAAAAACGACATTTCTGTATGAACTATGGAGTTTGACATAAAACTGACATTAGAGACGCGTTGAACAAGTGTCTAAGTTTTTGTAGTAAGACCATTACATACTAGTTCTAAGGCAGAAACACGAAAATTCGCCAAAGGCCAGTTAGTGTAGCGTCAGCATTAGTACGGTCCGGGGGTAGGGCTGCAATCTGCAAAATCATTAAACTAGGACAAGTTCGAAATAGAAACGGTCAGTATGTTTCAAACATGATTTATTTAATTTAAAGAAATAATGTATGGACTTGTAAAAAAAATGTATGGACTTGAAATAATGTATGGCGTGTATCTATAAACAATTTCTGAAATAGAATCATATATAACTTCTCTGTACTCACACCAAGATGCTTATATTACTTTTGCTTTCACCAAACCGCGGCAGGAACAGCTGATATCTTATACTGATAAAAGTAGTTTTTGCTCAAGTGTTCACACAGCTCTATATAAAGAGCTTATCATTGTCTGTTCGAATATTTCCCGCCATAACAACAATGGTAACAGCATTGTTGTGTTTCGGCAGTTAGAGGTAAGATAGCCAGTTCCTCTGTGGTTGAGGATTCCGGGTGATGCCCGCTTCCACCTTCGGCCTGATCATCACTTACTATCAATTGAGATAAAGGCTAAGAGCTTAACCGTAGTAGTAAAAAAAAAATTGCTTGAATTTCTCTCCTGGATAACTGAATATACCTAGTGTACAAGAGACATTTGTTGATTTAGCGAAGTGAGGTATCATCTACACTGGTATAAGGATAAAAGATCCTTTATTAAAGGTCCTCGAAGGCCGGCGCTATATGTACACATTAGTGCAATATTGTTTTGTGAAATGTATTGTAAAACCGGCCAAGTGCGAGTCGGATAACGCACAATGAAGGGTTCCGTAGTTGCGATGAATTTATCCCTAGAACAAACGTAACTTTTTTATTAGACTCGGCCTTAACAATCGTTGTATCCCTTACTTGAACCGTAATAGGCAGACACAAGAAACGAAGACACGGAACCGCACTGCGCCTGTTTTTGTTTTTTTCTTTTGAGGTACGGAACGCTAAAACAAGATGGTGACGTTACATCCGATTTTAGCCACGTGCCGAAAGATGCTTGTACAAAAATATGTTCGATGGCTATAAAACTACACAGCCAAGTATATAAGAAATACAGAAAATTATCTTAAAAGCGATTACAATCTATTGCCGATATACGGTCACCCAAGACAGTTAGATGTCTTGTGGTGGTCCTAAAATGGTACCTTGTGGAACGCCTGCTTCTTTGCAAAAGATGAGTAAACACCGCGCCTCTGATTGCTCTTCATACAATTCAGGGAATTAACAATTTTAACTGCAAGTTATTTGGAATTGCATAAGAGAATATCGGAGTATAACTAACTGGGAATCGAACTCGGACTCCCACATTAAGATCTGAAAGAGACCAAAAGTGACTTAAAATTATTCTTAATAATCTTGTATTAGACATAAAACCACAAATGGATAACTTACCGAAGCCTATTTTAGAAACGGTGAAAACTATTTTCCTCTGTACCTACTTGTTTTCAGACTACGGGTGTACACACGGCTACACATCAAGCTATTATAAATTTCCAGTTTATTCTGATCTCGCATTGTATAGCATTTCCGTATAATGCGAGGTCTGCTTATACTGGAAATGTATAGCTTGATGTTCAGCTGTGTGTACGAAAGAAATTAAGCCGCATTTTGTGACCTTGTTACATTATTCGATAAAGCACATCTGAATTACAAAATAAACAACTATATAATGATTGTGCTGATAAAAAAGATAACGCCTCTCAAAATGTAGTGAGTGACGTATTAAGATTGTTCGACTCGAGTTAATTCCTCTCCAAATAACTTTTTTTCTAAATATAGTATTTCCTGTAGCAGTTCTTATACAAAAAAGGCGAACAAAGGAGGTGAAAACATTTTTAGAGATGAAACGGGGAAAATCATTTTGTCACCATATTTTTACATTTTGATTTAGGCATAAGTGTCCTGGGCCTCAAGTCTGCTATTTTTATAAAATCCATCATTCCAACACGATCCAATTGTCATTTTGGTTAAAGTTCGTAATCTGCTAATTCATAATGGTCGATCATTGGTCGGTCAATGGTCTCGTAATAGAATTGTGTTATAATGGTATTGTGGTATTGCTATTATTATAAAACCCGTTAGTAGAAATGATTTTCGAAAAACTACTACAAAATTTGAACATTTATTTGTGCCAGATTTCATTTTTAAATATTTTTACATATTTTTTATTCGTGTTTTATGCAATCTAAAGTAGTAGGAAGTTCGTAAATACCAAAAAACTCACAACTATTTTATCTGTTTAGCTGTCAAAGCCAAATGTGACATTACTGCTTAGTGACATTTAGCGTTTAAAAATGTGTGGAATAAAATTCAAACCAACACCTCGACTTCAGTTGCAAAACAGTACTGTATTTTTTTATTTTCTTTTGCATATATCTCGAAAATGGTGGGTCCTATTGTAAAAATAATGAAAATTTCGACCCCCCTTTAGGAAACCCTTAAACCCCTGAGGCTCAACATGTTGGTATTTTTTTTTTTGCATATTTTTCATACAAAATGTCAAAAATTACATTAAAAACACGTCGAAGGTGCTGTCCTCCGGCTCTAAAAAAATCACGGGGTGGGGCCCCGAGAGGCGAGAAAACAAATACCAAGTGAAGGGAGAACAAATAAAGGGATCGTACTCATTCTCAACAAGCGACGGGCTCGACGACGTCTTGTGCAATCCGCCCATCTTCTTTCTCTTGCATCCACTGCGTTGGCTAGCTCAAGAATATTAGCTCGTAGTGAATACATTATCTCCAACAAACACCACCACTACTGACTCGTAACGAATTAAAAGCAATGATTGCACAATGACGTTATAATGATAAGTCACTGATCAAAGGAACTGTCAAAATGTTAGCAGATTACCGCATAAGTCAGTCATTCATTTGTCATTATGTACGAGATTACCATTATAAACCATTTCTCTCAATGGAGTGTCAGTGGCTGACCATAGGAAAGTCATAATGACGCCACTCTATTAGTAGATTACCAAACTTGTCAAAATCAACAATTATGAAATCAATGATAGACCATTCTGACACTATTGTAATAGCAGACTTGAGGCCCTGATTCTCGTATAACAGAAGTAGATTATGTTGATAGGAAATAATGGGATAAGTGATCAAAACGATGAAAATGTTCTACATGTGATGTTTTATTTCAAATCTTATCTTGTCTACTATGATCTTAAAATGTCGTTGAAGGTTCCAAGACAATGGACTTGCCGAGCTTGGTCACTACTGTAGAATGGCTTGCGCCAAAGGAAGTCTATAGGACTTACTCTTTCGACTGGCTCAATAGCATCTTGGAAGATGCAGTTGACTGACTACGAGACGGTGATGAGAGCTGCTACATCGTTGCCCGGGGAGTGGAAGGCATTGACGTTGAGAATAACATAGATCACGTTATACAGGGTGGAGACGACAATACAACAAAAACTGAAACTCCGTATATCTAATAACGTTCTCCGTCTACATACAAAAAATTAATCAAATATTTCCAGTAGTTTAGTTACGATAGCTAGTCAAAGATCGGCAAATCCCATAGTCGGCCCATCACTACTATTTAGTTTATTTGAAAACATGACTGTTTTAATTTCGATGTTAGGATTTATTTGTTAGTTCCAAAATACTCTTATGCATTAGTATTGCCAGTGTTTTCATTTATTGTTGTATTGTCGTCTCCACCTTGTATATGAAAATTGCAATGCAACACATCTATTATAATCATGATTGTTACCAGTTTTTCCAGGCAATTCAACATACAAAAAATTATTTTTTAAACCATCCTAAACCCACAAAATTCATGAAATAATTTTTTTTTCATGTTCTGATATCGATACCCATCACGTGTACGAAGTTTCGCTAGCTAATTCAATTTGACCCTTTTTTCTTCGCCTGTAGATGAAACCTTTCCGCCATTTTCAACATCAACACACCGATGCAACCTGTTGCATTGCATTCGGAAGTTTGACGCGACTCTACAAAGTTTACGAAATTCTTCAAACTTGCCAAATAATTGACAATTTTGTCTGATCTGAATTATAAAGTGCAGTGATTAAGAAAAGTTAAGTGTGCAATGTTTTTAAAACTGTAGAGCCGTAGACGGTAGAGTAGTACCGGCTCGTGGAGTTAAAAAATTGAATCGTAAGGCGTGCGCCGGAGTGGGGGGCGCCGTGGTTGCCCGTGCCAGGTAACAGGAGGTACGGCGGCATAGTGGGCCGAAGCGCGAATTCTGTGGACAAAAATATTTATTTTAAAACAAATACTTGTTAGTAGACTTAGTTTATTTTTAAGAGAAATTTTTTTTAGGCGCGTTGACCGTTTTTTTAGTAGGGGATAAACTTATGGATTCTCACCGACATGCTCGCGTCGTAGTGCTGTACTATAGAATATGGATACCGTTAATACTAGTTTTAAGTTTTCATCTCTCCAGCTAGCCAGTCCCAATGACAACCAATTTTTTTTTTGTACCTTCACTTTGTGTGGGTCAAACTTAATTTGTTTACTTTCTTCTTTCTACAGTGTTTTTTGAAAAAAAATGTTGTCTCGGAACGTACACTTAAAAAAAACGGATTCACTATGTCGCATGTTCACGAGTGATCATGATTGGGAATCCCAAATTACATGGGTTAATCATAATAAAACCTACTAAAACCTAACGTACCCTCCCACATCATAACATATTTTAAACCCATGAGAGATGCAATCAAAAACTAAAATCTGGCAACCGATTGTGCACCCAGAAATCTTTGTGAGTGGAAGTAGAAATATTTGCTGAAAAACTGAACATTACACATATTCAGGTTAAATATTTGTGCTAAGTCACGAAACGAATCATAATAATAATTCCAAACATTTGTCTTGAAAGTGGAACACCGTGCGTTCTTGAAGCTTAGCGGTCGTCCTCCCTCCCACGGCACTGCGTATCTCTTTCTGACAACATCTCGCTATCTCTGTCTGGCAGCGTATTCAGTCAGCGCGGAACTCTAGCGTATTTCACAGGTGTGTTGATCGAGTGCGGGATGTTAGACGATCGTAAATAAAACCTGTTATAACAAATAGTGCTGATTTTGTGAGAATATATAAGTGAAAAAAAGCAAGTCACTTAAAATAACTGCAGCCGTGTTCATAATTTAACATTGTTTTCTCCAATTTGTGTCCAAGTGGTGCGTTTCAAAACAGTGACAACAAGTTTTTCTTGTGTTGTGAGTTCAGTCCTTGAGTCGGAGGCTTTATCACCGTCTACGACGCTTGTCTCGCTGCTTATTCCTTTGGCGGGCTATTCGTGGTCAAGGTATGCATTTTAGCCTTTAATAACTTAGAAGAATGTTCCGCGTAAAAATAAAATTTCTGATTCGTTCCACGTCACTGAACAAGTGTGACTTTAGAAACAATTTATTTCAGAAAAATTTAACTTTTATAACTACTTTCAAATTACTTTGTCGTCTCTATATCGCTATATTTTATGTGATAGAGAGTAGTACCTTCATAAATTTTATGCTTGTCAAGAAAACATTCCTATAATGTGGTGTTTTTAACCTACCCACAATCTGTCAAATACAACAAAAAATCGTTTCAACCACTTGTTACTTTGGGGTCTGTCGTCAGGTGCTCTATTTGTGGAGAGCACTCAAGTGTAATGTGTTAGACTGGGGAACGCTATCTATGTTTACTCCGCTACCTGCCCCGACAGAATCCCTTGCAACTAAACCTGACATGTCAACGCTATCATTCATATTGCAATCATAAAAGGTGCTCTATTCATTTTGCTCTACGACATGCCATAGATTTTGTGGACCAAAACTTTTGACTGTTTTTACTTCAACTGGATTTTGGGTGATCCACTGACCACGATGTCGTTTTTAGAAACTTATACCTATTTTTAGTCGTCATTGTAAAGTTGTCATCCATTATAAACAAAGTTTTTTGTAAACTGTGGCGTCCATGACCGCTCGACCGGCATTCCGTCAGTGCATCTCTCTGTTCGTGACTCACCTCGATGGCACGTCATCGTGATGTCACTCCAGGTACCTCGTTAGATCTTAGCTCGATAAACCAAGTGTTTTACTGCCTTTGTCAGTTATGACAAAAAAGTAACCTCAAAATTCCACTGATTGTGAGATCTGTTGAGACTTGAGAATAAAAAACATTGCTCACGATCTTTGTTGGCAAATTGTTTTATTCATTACTACAGCTTGTTATGAATATAAACAAGTTTTTATTAATAATTATTGTATTTTCATGATAGAACATTATTCAACACGAGCAGCATCTATAAGTTTATAATACACTATAGCTTCATCATCTGCGGCTTCGTCCACGTGAAATTATCGTCCGCCCTCGCTATTACTTCGTTTTCGCTTATCGTTCTTTCTGACTTTTTTCTTTTTCCTCGGCATCCAATGTTCGTAGCATGATGTTATATCCCTCAAGTTACCTTCCTCAAGAATTCGACTATCAAATGAAAAAAGAATGTTTCAAATCCGACGGATAATTCCAGAGATTAGCGCGTTCACACAAACAAACTCTTCAACTATATTATATTATATAGTATGGTACTGATTTTTTATTATCAACACCATAACTTCTATGCATGAAGTAAACACGAGAAAAAGTTATGAAGTTTAAAAGATATGCGAAACTCACGCAAACCACTACATATCTGATATTACAAATACCACACGTGCTGGTCGTCAAATCAAACAAATGGACGAAATTGTGTAATTGCTACACATTAAATGATATCATATTTATTTTTATTGTTATAGCGGACACTATATTCCATTCAGAAAGACTATCAATTCTTAGACGAGGTTACCAGCCTTTCATTGAAATTGAAATAAGTGCCAATCTAATATAACTTTACAGGTGATTTTGTACACTCTGACCTTCTAAATAACACGAAACTATAAAACCATGGCTGAGCTGGTTAATGTCTTCAAACCAATCCTTATCCCATTTCAGTAATTGTTCAATCGACCAAGACG
This sequence comes from Lithophane semibrunnea, assembly GCA_947363905.1. NCBI lineage: Eukaryota > Metazoa > Arthropoda > Insecta > Lepidoptera > Noctuidae > Lithophane > Lithophane semibrunnea. Next base: position 12,114,498 of record OX376201.1, read on the forward strand.
AACCGGAATAGATATTATCTTTGGGTTTTTGAAAGGCATGAAAAACACAAAAAGGTCGATTGAGGTTCAATCAGAATTCGATTCTCGTCGCGGAGAGAGAACGTCATCAGTCGGATTCACAGAACTTTGCTCGACGTAATACACGCAGCATTATCTGTTATGCAAGATGAAACTAAAAAATACAATTTCTCCTTTATTTTTATACCTGGTTTTTACCGAAATGTGCACTGAATCTTTTAGGGCCCAAACACATAACCGCGTTGCGGCGCCGCAACGCATAAATTAGCGGCGGCACCCTAAGATTTTCGAAATGGCCCGAAGTCGTCGTTAGTATTTGCGTTGCGGTGCCGCAACGCGGTTATGTGTTTTAGGCCCTTAAGCCGGCGCCAAACACAGAAACAATATTTGAACACTGGTTTGAACACTTGTGAGGGACGGGTATTTGAGTATTTGTTCAAAGTTTGATCACATAATTATAACCGTACTTATCAAGTGTTCAAATATGTGACTGTGTGAAGACCAAAAAGTTTGCTAGCAAAATCTTTATTGAATTGAACGTAGTAATATTATGCTGTACAAAGGTAATGCAGATTAGTAGATAAACAATGATGTTCATAAAGCGGTGAACACTAGAGTATTGTCTTAGATCCCGGAAGTAACGGTGATAATCAATCCTCGAAGGCTTAACTTTACAATACGACATTGTTCTTAAAGCAGACGAGAATTTTGTAGGGGATAATCGACAGACGAAGTCGGAGAAAAACTAACTTTATTTAAATATCTACAAATTCGTGAATCCGTCCTATATTTATACTGATGGGAATCAGATTTGCTGTAATATACTTACCGCAGAATGCACATCTAATAACATGAATTAATCCTACGTCCAATTACACACATTTCCAATGGTAAATTAAACATCTCATTAAATAAACATCGTAGTCGCGATTCTTAATTGTTGAAAAACACGAACACATCTCAGTTTAGAATAGGCGTGTGTTTACAAACTGTTAATTCAGTTTGTAAACTTTGAACTAGTAGCCGCACAGCACACGCATTCCGTGCACTGTGGCTAGCCACGTGCCTCCAAAACGATTGCAATCACACAATTTGAATACTCTACATTTTTTCCAAGAAATTCATCATTTGTACCAATGTGCATCATTTGGGTCATATTACGAAATGATTTGGTTCTGATTTTGAATGAATGCGATGGTTTAAAGCAGATTAGATGCCCATCCATTCGTATTCAATCAAAATATATATTTTTATTTTGACACAATAAAATACCAGCTTTTTAATGGCGTTGTTTGGCACTGTTTCAGTTAGATTTATGTCGAGAATCAGCTCGACTCATTTAGGTTTAAGCCGACTCGCGATCACGTAATCTAACCCGAGATTTCTAGATGTCACATTTTATGTCGCTGCGTTCAGTCATGGTGTCACCGGGCGCCATCGTGGCGAATTAAATCATTCAGCGCCATAGCCCACACCGGTGAAAGTGCGGCCCCGTTAAACACAGTTCTACCAGCTACTCTGATATGATAGTCAAGCTTTTACTTACTTTGCTTAATACTTAACCTTAAACTAGTTTTCGTTGGGTAACGGACTACGGTCTGGTTGCCAAGATAAGTGTAAATTGACAATTTGTGCAATGAACAAGTGTTGGCTTGCTTAACATCATATATGTTGGAGTGGAATTAACATTATTTTAGCTGTCTATGGTCTCGGATAAGTTAGCAAGTCCAACCAACCAGTTTTACCAATGGGTATCGTGTTACCCAGTGATTGGGTTGTGGAGGTTATATGGGCAGTCGCTCCATGTAAAACACTGGTATTCAGCTGCATCCGGTTAGACTGGAAACCGATCCCAACATTGTTGGGAACAGGCAGGCTGATGATGATGATGGTCTCGGATAAGTTAAGAAGGAAGGGTGTATCCTAAACGCAAATTGTTGTGCTTTCGTTTTGACAGATCAAAGATATTGATGGTTGATCTAGCCATCAAGAAAACGCATTGGTGCAAATGGATTTTGTTTATTGGAATATTGAGTATGTTTTATTATTAAGTACTTGGATACTTACCAACTCTTCCACCTACAAACTCTGCTTGAAAACAGAACTGTTGTCACGATGGTACGTACATAAAGTAACATCAGACACAAATCAAAGATGTCAGTAAAAAAAAATCATCAACTAGGTATGAACACAAATCTCAATCGACATTATTAACATAAAATTCGATTCTCGATTCTGTCGAATCGATATCGATCCATTATCGGTAATCGTATACATATACATAAATATTAGACACATAAACATTTACCAAAATATGGCATCGATAAACAAAGACCAACATTCACCCAACATCCATTACTTCACACATACCTCGAATCCAAATTAAATATATTCCAAATTAATGTCATTTCATTACGTTTGTTTGTCATATGTGTAGGAAAAATATAAGATTAGTATGTATGTACATTTTCCCTTTGCAAACAACAGTTTTTACTCAGAGAGCAATATCGCAATAGACATACCTACCCAATAGAAATCAAATAAAACACTATAGAGCCGGCAATTATAGAAACAATAGTTGTAGAGTCTCGTATAAAATTCCTTTTTAAATCTACTAAGATTTTTCCATGACCCGCTTTCTCTATTAGATGTAGAGTTGTAGAGCTAGTCTGTGGTCGCCGAGGAATTTAACTTTTTTATGCTATAAAAATAATGTAATACTATCGAATTCAATTGCATGCAATTCAAGATCGATAAGTAGTGAACAATAAAAAAGCGGTCAAGTGCGAGTTGGACTCTCATACGAAGGGAACCCTTCGTGTGAGAGTACCACCGAACACTTATTAATATCGAGCAAAAAATGCCAAAAAACGCCAAAACAATGACTTGTATGAAAAATTAAAGAGGTCCCCTTTAATTTTTAACTTTGTTTTTTTTTATTATTTGATGTTATAGCGCATAGCACACACACTGAAAATTTCAAGTGTCTACCTATTCCGGTTCAAAAGACACTCTGTGACAGACGGACGGACAGCAGAGCCTTAGTAATAGAGTCCCGTTGGCACACTTTGGGTACGGAACACAGTGTAAAAAGAAAAATTCTCACACGGATTATACAGCTGACGGAAATGTTTCATCTTTTTGTACATAGATCCAATAATAGGCATCATGTTAATAATAACAGAACAATCGATCCGGTACATCATGTGCTTTCCAATAAAGCTTTCTCGCAGTCTAGAACTGTCATCACAATCGGCACACGAGCATTAAATACCTGTAAAAGTAGCTCTCTCAATGTGACTCAGTTCTTATCACCCATTGTGAGCCGTGCGCACACGCATGGCATACGTTTCCAATGATTTACCATGAGATTATGAACGCAGTTTGTTGCTATCTTGCTTTATCGACCAAGGAGTGAAAGAGAAAGAATGGCAGATACCTTTCGAAGGAATTAAGCGATGTTTAAGTAAGTCGAGGCAAATGGTTTAACTTGACCTAGCTGTAGGACATTTGCATAGTTAACTGTCAATTTGTCTTTATTTATATTTTTTAATGGCTTTATTGTCTGTTCGCAAATTATGTTTACTTTTGTTCAAAACTTCAAAGACGCGGAAAGCCTTGTTTTTTGTCAGTGCATTTTCATTTTTTCATTTCCGATGTTTTCCATTTCTTCGGTTCGCGACTAGCTTACTAAAACTATTTGCTTACAGACTGGCACGATTAATCCTAATCTGAATCGGTTTAAAACAAATTTCTAATCCATTGCTTCATAAGTTCGACAAAAAAATCTGCTTAAAAACGCAATGAATGTTGTCGAACTGTCAAAATGAAACAGATTAGACTTAATCGGTTACGAAAAAAGTTACGCAATTAGATAGCAGGGAATCACGGAGACTCATTGGTAGGCTTGGGGCTCTAAAACGGCCACATTAGCAATTCCTCTAAAAGCAGTTCATTTCTTGAATTTCCAGATGTTATTAGCAATTCCTCTAATATGACGCAAAAGCAATCCATAATGTGTTCAGATAACTGTCAAACAGATGAATTATTTCGTATAATGAATCGCACGCAGATCGTTTGTGACATTTTACGATGATTCATAATATTTTCATATTATGATTCTGCCAAAGTGACTGTTTTAAGTCCCCTGAAGGTATATTATTATTGTAAAGGTCATAGAAGCACCAACCGGTAACCACAGCCAAAACTACTTCCTACAGTAATCAATGACCTCAAAAACCGGCTGTAGTAACTTGTGTCGTCGTTCTCCTTGCCACCTTTAATGACAAACATTAACCCAATGAATTAAATTAAAAAATTAATGAACAACATTTTACGTTACCCACTCTTAACTTTAATACGTTTATAATCTCTGACTGACGAGACGGTAAAAAAACCATCGTGAGAAACCCTGTACTTATTAAGGGTTAGGTTAAGAACTCTGATAGTGGTGATTAATGTTTATTATTTGTCAGAATGAATAGAGATAGTTTTGATTTACGAGTACATGACTTAAGAGCGGGCAGTAACCAAAATTGCCTGTCTTCAATTTGATTTTTCATGAAATTGATAACAACATACATGATATTTCCAAACTTTTTGTGGAACCGAAACACTAAATATAAAAAATTTCTCGATAAAAAAGCATCACAAAGATACCTTTTTCACGTATTTTCGATTTATACCCAATACGCTAATGCTTAATAGGATAAAAATTTGAAGTTTCTGCAGGCGGGAAGGCATTATGTTTTGTTTTCGTTGTTTTTTATGAGAGGGATAGGTAAGGGTTGCGCGGGTGAAATATGATTTTTTGCTTGCTTAATACACCCTCTTAACCTACTTCTAGGCTTCTCGTTGCTCTGTCAATCTCCACACTCGTGCTCTTGCGCCACTCTCATCGTTGCACACTTACAATGGCAATGCTTTTCCTTTTGACAATTCTACAGCATTCATTGCACACAAACAGCAGACAAATTTTTTTAACCATAAGAAGCAATGTATTAGCAATTTCCTTCACGATCTTTCGAATTGTGTTTGAAACTGAAAGTGTGTTATGCAATAAGGGTGCAGGTTCGACGTTATAAACAGGTCAGAACAAAATAATGTACAATTTTCGAATTAAACTAATAAAAACTATTACGAAATAAGATGATACTCACATGTTCTGGCGGGATATCGGTATATTACTGATACGTTCTGTACCATGTTATTCCCTCGCACTAAACCGCCCACTTCCGCTCAATGACAGTTGGGATACAGTTACATCGTTGTGGTAACGTCCATACACCATGGCTTATGGTGGTCACTCGTCACGCGATCCTCGCCTTACGCAATAACTGTGACCAAATGCTAAACACGTATTTGTCTTATTACGTCATAATATTTGCGGAAGATATAAAAGGTTTTTCGCTTGAAACTTTTTTCTCGACAAAGAGCTGATTGGTTGGTTTGGATTCCCTTTCAAATGTTGTAAAAATATTTGCGTAAAACTTGTGAATGAGTTGTTAAAGACTAAACAACGCAAGCGCAGTAGGTAACGTAACCTTGATTGTAAATTCAACTTTGAATCCATAACCTCTATAAAATTGTTCGTAAAATTCACAAACGTTTTTCTAAATGTTGTCTAACCTACTACAAGAAATGCTCATGAGAAAGTCCCATTAAATAAATATGAATTGATAAAATGACATGATGAAATTAGACTGTATATTTTTGGTACAACTATGTACTTTCCGCGTTTATTTTCTCCAATTAAAAGAAACTTTAAAAACACGACAGTAACAAAACGCAACGTTTCATGTAAAGAAGCATCATTATTGTCTATAAAAGTAACTTCACAGTAATTATTACCGTCTTCAATCAAATATCGATTGTTTATTCGATAAAGTCAAGGTAAAAACGATGCCACTGAATTTTTGATCACAGATTCACTTGCATTGTTTTAAACGTCATAAAATTCACTGAACTACCTCATCGATACGTAACATCAAAATTATACGTGGCAGGGCTATATCATAGTTTGATATAGCCCTGGCACGTATAAATTTGATTATGAGCAATGTGAGCATGAGTTTATGACTTATGGTGATATTTCATCACGCTAATTTTATTGTTATTATAATGAAAAAAAAATTATGACGCGAATGAAACACACCTGAGAAAACACCATTGTTTCTACCTTCTACCAGCCGCGACTGTTGTTCAGCTGTTGTCGTTACGACAAGTTTCTTCGTCTTCAAGTTAAACTTATTTAAATAATACGAATTTCCGAACCAAGAGTGTACCATATATGTTAACTTATTCATTTTCCTTAATAAATTGATAAATTTGAAAATACTCTACTGCAGCCTATAATACTATTTTATATTATATTACATATTTTATGTGATTACATTTTTGTTTTAAAGGAAACGACATAAAATACTTACCCACGTTACAGAGAGCTGTTAATGAATAAGATCAAACCTCGTTCTTAATTAATTTAATACTTAATATAAATATTTTAAATTAATACATTTATGACCTTTCCCCATAAATCATCTTTAATGCCAGGCAAACTACCGGTCGACTTGGATATGTGTATTTTTTATTTATGATACAAAATATTTTTCTTTATATAGATATAAGATTTCTATGTTTCTATAGAAACCTATTTTAAGTATTTTCACTTGCTCGCGCGCATGTCAGCACGGGTATTATCAAAAATGTTTGATTCTGTTTCAGTTAAATAATATCACTCACAAAAATATGATATTCATGGCACATCACACGATACATTTAGTAATGCAATTTGCACAAGACACGTTACATTCGACGTGTTGGCACAAATTAGCAGACATTATCATATGACTTGTGCCAAGTGCGCATTATTTCCTGATCGCTTATGTGTAGACACTCCTATGTGACAAGTATGTGCAAAAACAATTTTAAAATAGAGTTTTCACTGTGCATAGCTCTGTGACTGTTTGTTACTGGTTCTTATGATTGTTGTGTTTGTCATATTTTTTTTCTACATAATTAGTTGTTGCATATTATACAGTCCTTTCACAGTTATTTTACCTATGATTTTGTATATTGAAAGTGTTATTTATTCTCGTAGTTATTAAGGTTATTTTCAGAGGTAAAATATTTGCTTAGAATTAACTTTATCTTGTGTGTGTAGCAAATTTTTAAAGAGTTGATCACCATCAACTCAGCTTATCGCAGTCCACTGCTGGACAAAGGCCTCATACTGCTGCATAATGTAATCCCTATTTTCCATACATTCTTACTCTTACTAAGGTATGCATTGCCACTGAAAAAATTAGATCACGGGACCAAGTCTACTAATTTACAAACGTGTCAGTGGTCTCACAATGATCAGTTTTTGACAGATATGCCATACAAAATCTGTCAAAAACTCATCATTGTGAGACCACTGACACGTTTGTAAATTAGTAGACTTGGCCCCCAGTTATAATGTAGTTTTACAGTTCCTAAAAGACGGTGTGCGATATGGCCAATACTTACCATATTTAGACCCACCATCTATCAGACTCAATTGGAGAAGAAATCTAGGTTAATATGGTACTTGCAAGCAACGAGCTAGCGAGACCCCATTGAGATGGAGCTCTATTGTAGTCTGCAAACCTTAACGTTTTATAGTTATTCGATTATTTCAATGAGTAACCTCATTGAAATAATCGAATAACTATAAAACACTTTATGAATTATATAATATATTTATTTCGCATTTAATACAATAATTAAATAATATATATCTAACACTAGAATAACAATAATATGTACAAATGGTACCTATATTATAGGTAGGTACCATTTGTATACGTACATATTGTTATTATTTTTCTCAATAGGGTCTCGCTACCTCGTTGCTCACAAGTAACTTATTAAATGTATAAAATAAAGGGGGAAATAATCATTACATTATAGTGCATCAAAAAATTTGTCCGCATCGCTCTCAAGAGTAAAGAGGACTGCACGTTTGTGATAAAAAAAAACCAGTATCAGCTGCCCTCGTCTTCTATTGAAACTCCGTACGACGCTAAGCCAGCTCAAAGCTCAATGTTTTACCACAGACGTGAGGTCGACTGTACAGTTGAACAAGTTATTTGGCATACAGGCAAAATATATTCATTTTCCGCTACACTACCACACTTCGTTTTGATTTTGTTTTGAACTTATGGTTTAGGAGAGAGAAAAAAACACTCACAAAATTGTTTAAAGTAGTTGCAAGTTATCTGCCTCTATACCAATTAGGTTGTTCTGTACCTATAGTTTGGCAGCATTCAAACGTTTAATTTCTATCATTTATCATCGGGAAAACCGCGAAAAAATTGACTACACTTCACGCTCGTGAGTTCTCTTTTTCTACATTGTCTTCCTTTTTTTTATGTTTACATACACTTACATACATTTCACCAGTTAAGTGAGTAAGTAGATACCTATGTTAAAAAAGTCAATTCTCTTTTTTGTAAGAAAGTTTGTTTTGACAAAGAATAAAAATGTAATAATAAATGATTACATATAGCACGCGATGAAACCTGAAACGTAATGATTCGTGATTTCGAAGTAGACGCCCTTGTTCTGCTTTAACAGACTATATGATTTTTTTAGTTAATGATGCGTGAATAAGTAATACGATAATATTGGTACTTGGTATATTAGAACGATATTAGCATACATAGACGGATAGTTGTGCCTTCCTCCTAACGTTAATGGGGACGGAATGAATCGGAACTACTATGTAATGGAGTAACTTATTTTTGTAACCGAAAGACTAATTTGTTTCATTTTGACAGTTCAACAACATTCAATGCGTTGTTTTCGTTGTTGAGCAGATTTTTTTTCGAACTTATGAAGCAATGGATTAGACATTTGTTTAAAACAGATTCCGTGAATGATCTTGTGACTTTTTTCAATGGGTCTTGAGTAGACCAAGTCCACTACCTTACTTTGAGCCCGTCACAAACGATAGCCTTACACAGGATATTTTTCCAGCAATGGGGTAAACAAACTGTGCGTACGAAAAGTTTCCGCACGAATTTTCGAGAGAAGTATTTCAAAATCAGTTTCGAATACTAAACAAACACATACATTTTCAATTTAAAAACTCGGAACGCCCTAATACAGGTGCCTTATAATGAAATATTAATGCCACCATTTTTCCAGTGTATGAGTGAGACGGAGCTAGACAAGGCCGCTAGCAACATCCCGTTTTCGCAGTGGAATAATGATGGCAATAATACTTCATAATACCTACCCCAGTAGCGGCAAGTATGCGTGGACAATACTTGCTAAGTCTGTCTACAGACTGTCCTAATTCCAGCCGAGTCAGCTAGATCACTTGAACGTTTGTCTTGTGACTGAGAAGCCTTAGGAGAAAAGACAGGACGACAAAAGAAGGACAGTCATTATGTCAAGTGGATTATTCATTACCTACCATGTGCTACAAATCGGGCTTTACTCATGTATAAGATTAGGTACAAATAATAAGGTGTCAATAAGCCTCACTGCTATTTAATCCAATTACCAGTCGACTACTCGAAATTAACTCTACATTTTTCATGCATCTTCAGTATCGTAATATCAACCGATTGCTGGGAAACCGTTGTGTAGGTACACCCGGCTATACATCAAGCTATACATTTAGAGACATAATCTGACCTCTTTGTACGAAAATCCAATACAATGATGCGAGATCAGTATAAACTGGAAATATATAACATGTATAGCTTAATGTGTAGCGTGTGCAGTGTACATTATTCCTTCGTAAAATCACCACACATCTATATTTAATCTCGTTACCTCAAAATATATATGTTAATTTACTTGAACACAGTCAATAAATACTCGAGAATGTGCGATAGATCTTTCACCAAGTTACTGCGACTTTCAAATGTTTTTGAACTATAGTCAGAGTATTATGTACCACATGGAATTCTAAGAACGAAGTATAGCCATCAAATACTCGTTACTGGTTCGTTAGTCGGCTATACCATGATATTTTCTATACATAAACAAAAGCATGTCGTAAACTTTAACGACTTGTGGTGTGATAACCGTTGGAACTCGTGCGATGCGCCGGCGCTCTTACTTGAAGTATCTATTGAACTGAATAGAAGTACATTGTGAAGTAACTTGTACACACGGCTACACATCAAGCTATACATTTCCAGTTTATGCTGATCTCGTATTGTATAGGATTTCCGTACAATGCGAGGTCAGTTTATACTGGAAATGTATAGCTTGATGTGTAGCCGTGTGTACATACTGTGGGATATCTTCCATTCTCAATGAATACGAGGATATGCGAGTCAGCAATATGGCTAGATGGGTTGACAGCCCAGGGGCTTATGTAATTAAACCTACAGATGACAATCCACCGATTTTACAATTTTCTCCCATACCTACATTTACTGATATATTAAACAGTATCTCTTGAGAAAACACGGATTTTTTTAATTTTTTTGCCAAATATGTCGCATTGACACTTTAAATATGAAATAGAGCCTAGGATGGAACGGACCTAGGTAACTAAGGACATCTCTTTCACGGTCGGAGGCAAAGTTCACATACAGTATGTTAACTAACAAAGGGCGTTCCCGTTAACCTGCAATAGTAAAGCGTCTATACAGGCTAAAAAAAATATTACCACAAAAAAAACAAAAAAAAAATATTGTGTCGTGAAATATTCAAAAAACGATTAAATTTAAACATAAAAGAAACACTCTATACATGCATACTTGTATTTCAACGTAGAAAAACAAGTGTGACAAGTGGGCGTGTATAGAGAGTTTATTTTCCGTAACAATTTAATATTTTTTGTGAATATTTTACTATACAAAAACAAAAAAAAAACATATTTTTTTTATGGTAATATTTTTTTTAGCCTGTATAGACGCTTTACTATTGCAGGTTAACGGGAACGCCCTTTGTTAGTTAACATACTGTATAGGTATATAGAAAGAAAAAATTCAGTAGAAATTCAAAGTACATAACTGTATCCTTTGAGAATGTATCGTAATATTATTGGATGAAACGTTTCCGAGCTGATATTAATGACGACGAAGTATCTTGTAACTACTAGCAACAGAGTACTGTAATACCGTTACTGGCTCAATTGCCATTGGCAACATTGAATAAACGTAAGATTAAATGGGTCCATATTGGCTCAACTAAAGTTCTTTACCCGAAATTGTTCTTCCTAACGATTTGTAATCCGAATGATCACTCTTCCTAAAATTTTTCATCCTAAAGTTTTCATTCATACTATTTGTAGTGCTACCGGCGATGTTCATAACACTCATGTTTCCGAAAATTGTAATGAATAATATCATTAATGTAAATATATTTAAACTCCTACTGTTTTTTATCATAACGCTTTTATCCCTAAACACAATTACCATAATATTTTCACTCATATTCAGAAGGTCAGAGTGTCGTCTAGGACCGATTCGGTTCTGGCACTTCGCCGGCCGCTGCCGCGGCACGCTCGCTTCGCTCGCTCGGCTCGTGCGTAATTGGTCACAGTTCTAACCTAACCTAACCTATGGTTCCCTTCCAGAACGTTTTTACGACAAACGGTTAGTCGGAGACAAAAAACACCAAGACTCTTTTAGCCTTATATTTACGCAAAATTAATGTATATAATTATCCCTAAACACAATTACCATAATATTTTCACTCATATTCAGAAGGTCAGAGTGTCGTCTAGGACCGATTCGGTTCTGGCACATCGCCGGCCGCTACCGCGGCACGCTCGCTTCGCTCGCTCGGCTCGTGCGTAGTTGGTCACAGTTCTAACCTAACCTAACCTATGGTTCCCTTCCACAACGTTTTTACGACAAACGGTTAGTCGGAGACAAAAAACACCAAGACTCTTTTAGCCTTATATTTACGCAAAATTAATGTATATAAGTAATACTGATTATTATGAATAAAAGGAAATCTACACAAAAAGATATGACTTTGAATAATAGTGTAAAAGATGGTTATGTTGAGAAAATATAGGAAAACAAATAAAAGTATAATAGATGTTTATTGCTACTGACATTATGAAATTGAATGCTTCGGAATTATGAACATTAGAGACAGAGTAGTTAGGAATTGTGATTGTTAGGATGAAAAATGTTAAGAAGAACATTTTCGGATTTCCAATTATCGGAGTTGAAAATTTAGGTGAACTTTGGCGCACCCAGATTAAATACACTATAGTATCCTACCTACTACTACCCCAGAGTATTTCCTCTTCTAATGTAAACACACCGTAACAGATGAGCTGTGAACGAATACACTCATAGACACTGTAACAACACTAATTATGTGCTTATGTAATTTTATGAGTTCCTTGCCCAAATTCGGGTCATTAATATACTCTATTAATAAGTAGTTGAGTGATTTCTCAAAAACCCCGTCACAGTTACTGGTAAATGAATTAGGTTGGTTTCTAATTAACTTAAATTATAGAGCCCTAATTGACTTAAATCATTTGTTTGGCGTGGGAATATTAGGTACGTTCTTTTATGATGAATGGGTTACAAATAGTAGTGCAGTTAAAACGCTACTTCTACGATATCGGTACTTAAAAAGTACAATAGACTCTTCCATAGAGACAAAGTTAGTTACCTACAATTCTATTTCTATAGAAAACAGATAAACAGATAAATTATTGTTTTTGGTTATCTAGATACTGTAGGTAGTAGGTACAGTCGTTGCGGGTCGTCAGAAGCGCCAAAGTCTGACAACCAGTCTTACCAAGGGGTATCGTATTACCCAGTTACTGGGCTGCGGAAGTCAGATAGGCAGTCGCTCCATATAAAACACTGGTATTCAGCTGCATCCAGTTAGACTGGAAGACGACCCCAACATAGTTGGGAAAAGGCTAGGTAAATTGTTTTTTTGGTTATCTAGGTACTGTACCTCATAAAAACTTAAGGAGTTTTGATGTTTACATAGAAACTGCTGTTTCCGTATCCACGCTGTGAAATATGAACCTCATAATAATACCATAGTATACTATAACATTATTGTAAACTGTATGTAGGTATTGTATGTGTATGACTCTTCATGACTCACAACCGTATTTCAAACATAACTACAATGCCAACAATGGCAACTGCACTTATATTCTATCAACATTTATCTTAACCGATCTCTGTATCTTTGTAACTTTTCCACGAACACTGCAAAGATTTAACGACTTTATCTTATCTTGATATCTTTTGCAATATGGGCGAATAGAATACTATGAGAAATGCTCAAGGAAACAATAATATCAAATTAACTTAACGCCGGTCACATGGAAATGAGGGTGTTCACCTCTGCCTAACCCTTTGGGGAATACAGGCGTGATGTTATGTTATGAGTTAGGATCAGAAAAAGTTAACTAAAAACTATAGGTATCATTCAGGTAGATAAGCAAAGTCTAACAGCACCAAGTGAAACCTAGCATTAATAAAACGTTGCAATAATTAAAATACACCAAACTGTTAAGAGTTCCAAAAGAAATTGTTTCATCAGAAGACACATAGAATCCATATTTTAGATAGAGAATGAATACTCTTTATTATGTACACCATACAAATTACCGACATAAATTAGAAAATTTTACATAGGGTGACACAATGGGCGGTCTTATCGCTAAAAGCGATCTTTTACAGACAACACCGACAAGACGGAGAGATTTTATTTAACTCTTCCCAAAACAAGACCATCAAACGCCATACATCATCAAGCTATGCCGAAAGGGAGCGAACCAATAACTAAGGAAGGATAGAATCTTCTCCCATAGACACAGTATCTCATAATAGAGTATCCCATTAATCACCTTCGTCTATTTTAGGATAAATTAATTTGACGCATGTGAGGTTAATGGCGGCGAAAGCATTAAATGATGATGGCCATTCATTTATGTTGTGTTAAGTGTCAAATATTGTAACGTATGTGAAATTATGAGGAATCTACACGCAATGTTTTTGTAGCTGAGGTTTGATTTACGGTTGTGCCCTGTTTATTTTTTGACTAAATAATAACACCCGCACGGACCTATCGAAGGCTTGCCGCGGTCGGTTCATGGATTGGTGAACATCCACTACATATCAAGACCCTGCGTGCCTGTGTGGTTCCAGCTGTCGTTCGTAGATCTTTAACAGTCATTACGGGTAGAAGCCCAAAAGTCTGTCTAACACTCTTACCAATGGGTATCGTGTTACCCAGTAACTGGGATGTGGAGGTCAGATAAGAATTCGCTCCATGTAAAATACTGGTCTTCAGCTGCATCCGGTTAGACGGAGACACGAACATAGTTGGGAAAAGGCTAGGGAGATTGTTTCACTTGTTAAAATAATTGTAAATGTGTTCTTTACAAATAATTACAAAATAGGTAGATAACGATGTTCCAATTATGTAATAATGATGTACAAAATAGTTAACTAAAGACCATAAAGTTGTAATTTTTTTTAAAGGTGTATAAAACTGTGTGAAACATGCATATTTAGCCAGAATGGGGGTGATTACTGAGATGGCAGCTTATACCGGATGATTTTTTTTACCGTCTCGACAAACATAGGGTGTAGTAGGTGAACGGAGTAGAAGCCAATGGCATAGTCAACTAAATTTTTTTTTTTTTTTATACCCTTTAAACAAATTGATTTATCTGAAAATACTACCCATTTGAAGTAAACTTTTAATACAAAAACAATAAAAACAGATTTTTTTTTTTTTTTTAATAAATCCATGAAAAAATATCGAAATTCAAATCATACGCACCCTACTAAATGCACGGAATTTATCAATGAATTAGATACGTTCCTTTGCGGCCGATAGGTACTCGCCGCACTTGCCGTCGGCTTCTTTGATATCACCAGGCGCTTGAGCCGCCGCCGCCGCGCCGGAGCTGCTCGCTCGCGCATCCCCCCGCCCGCCCGCGTCCCGAGCTTCAGTCACCTGCGATTAGTCACGGCGGCGTGACGTCGCGCTGTTTGTTTCCACGTATGCATCGTGCACCCGGTCATATTTGTCGTATCTAAACATGTACGAATATTCTAACGTAGAGTATCTTGTTTGGTGAAAACAGCCAGTGCAAGGCGAATGTACGCAGAAGAAGAAAATCTTCAGTCGCTGCGAAGGAACGGTATCCGTTCTCCTCAAATTCCCCCTCGGACCCCGCATGGAGTTTTGTCACTGGGTGCAGAACCGTTCTGTCATTGACACCATGTTGCAAGACGTTCCTGATCCCTATCTGCAAGACATGTACTTCCAGCATGACGGATGTCCAGCTCACTACAAGCGATCTGTGCGCGCGTATCTCGATGGTCAATTTGGTGATAAGTGGATAGGTCGCGGTGCACCTGTGAACTGGCGGCCGAGGTCACCAGACCTACATAACACCCCTTGACTTTTATTTGTGGGCCGACCTAAAACGTTTAGTCTGACGTTTAGTGTATACCGAAGAAGCTCAAAGCGTTAGTGATTTAAAACAGCGAATAATTTAAAACGCTTTTAATTTTTTGAAAAGTGATAGAGACACGCCTCGAAGTTTACCGAACAATATGCAAAGACGTGCTAGTTTATGTTGAGAACGAAACATTTTGAACAATAATTACCTACTGCGATATCGCTAAAAAGGTAGGTACAGACCTAAGTTCATTTTTTGTAAAATGTGCGCAATGCGCGTGCGCGTCTGTCGGTCGTGTCGCCCGCGCGCGAGTACCGCTCAGCTGCTCGGCTCTCGTACGTGAACCCCGGTAAGTGAACTCTCACGCACACATCAAGTTTCTATGTACGTGTGTGTGCGTAGGCGCGCCGACGTTACTTAGCAACGGGTCGACCGAACAACATTCTGTCAATGTTCTCGCTCCCGCATGTATGCACGTCCTTTTCATTTTGAATGAAGTACAGTCGAGTATTCTTGCTTATTCAAGTATTTATTGTTTCGAATTATTTAAAAAAGATTACTTAGATTGTTTTAAAAGTTCGTTCCGAGTCTGTTACTGTTTTCGTTTTATTTGTAAGGATAGGTTTACTTATTATTTTATCTTTTTAATTGGTAAATTGGTGGGGTTTTTATTTGTACTTACGTAAGTATTTGTTGTGTTTTATTATTTTAGGTAGGTTAAGTTTTCTTACTTGTGTTAAGTTATTACCTATTTACTACTTATTCTTTTGGTGTGAGGCTTATTTGGTCAATTGGGTATTTGTATTGTATGTTTGAGAATTTTTGGGTATTGTGTTCATTTTATTTGTAGATCAGGTTTGTCTTAGTTTATTAGTAAGTGGACTATAAATGTTATTGCGTTGATTTTGGAAACGTTTTCAACACGACTGTACCATGCGAGGGGCGGCCGCTTACTAGGTTTCTACGCAAAAGAAATGTGCGTGCGTTTCGCTCGCACACACGTACAACTATCATTCATGCGCCATCGCAGCCTACGCCGTTTACTATCTCCTATTTTGGCTATTATTCGTTTTTACGCACGGGCCGTAGGATGGATAATTTTCATGATTTTTGAAGGAAATTCCGAACCTGTACAATCTCAATGGTACTAAGCAAATATTCTCGGGTATGGCTTCTGTTCCACTTACACAACACACCTGATTATGCTCGAGACGGTAAAAAATGTCATCCGGTATGTAGAGAGGACTGGAAGAACATCACATGCTGCGCTGACTCCAAATAAATTGGGATAAGGGCACTAGGCTGATGATGATGAGGAACAGTATACAAAATAAAAAGATTGTCAACAGCTCCACCTCCACCTCCGCCTAGCTTAAACCACCATGAAACGCGACTTCACAGAACAAGACTAAATTTTTAAATCAAATATCATTAAATAAATTATGGATAAACTATTAGGTTCTAAATAAAGGTACAAACTGAGAGACATGAGGAGGCATATCGATCGAGTCATTGTTTGACGTACAGTTAGTAAATAGTTCCCGCGGCTTTACTCACAAATTGTAAATTGGCCGTGTCGTACCGTTGGCGAACAACCTTCATGATCGCACAAACTTTTTGCCTCATTGTCAATGCTCATTTTAAAACGTATTTTTAGATGGTATGATTATTTTTGTGCGAGACTAAAAACATTTACGAGCTAGCTTATAGTAAACGTTACCAAAAGAAGTGATTTAGTTTCAGCCATTATCGCTCACAATCAAGTCTTATTATTGCAGAACCGAGGGCCCAAAACGGCCACTTTGGCAGAATCTTATTAGGATATTATAATGTATCATCGTAAAATGTCACAAACTGACAATTCATAATATGATCTGCGTGCAATTCATATTACGCAATAATTCATCTGTTTGACAGTTTTCTATGGAGATTCGTAAAATGGTCCACAAATTATGAATTGCTTTTGCGTCAAATTAAAGGAATTTCTAATGACAGCTGGGAATTCATGAAATGAATTGCTTTTAGAGAAATTGCTAATGGGGCCGTTTTAGGGCCCCAGGATACTGATCATAACCATCTTTAACAAACTTCAAGTCATGATGTGAATTTGGTGCAAATCATTAATGTTCTGTCATTTAGAGATCATTAGTTTTTGCACATATAATCCATCTTTCACATAAGATTATCTCACCAGGCTAGTGTTAAGATGTTATGTTATGATAAAAATAAGAATACCTATAAACACCATGACAATACGATTTTCTAATGTTTAACCTATGGATTAATAAACAGTTGGATTGCTTCGCTAGTGACGTCAATCGGAACTTACATAATTAATATGGAAACTTATGCAAATGGACAAGAGTTTCATCTTTGCCAACAAACAGGAAAATCCGATTTATGCAAAAATTGTTTTTAGCTTCGAACTGATCATTTTGAGTCGGCTGTTATGAGTTTATTTGTCGCTCTAAATGATTGGCACACTTCAAGGTGAAATCGAAGTATGTAGGTATGTTCAACTAAGTACTTAGGTATCTTTCCTCACAGTAGGAACTTGACTAAGGAACTTGTTTGGTTTCCTCAGGACAATAAGTTTCAAAATGCTGTGATTAGTCAATTGTATTGTAAGAAGGAAAGGTCGTGAAATTATGGTTCCATAATACCCTTATCCGCATAAAAAACTATAAAATTATATTGATTGACTCAATCTGCCTTACCTTTTCCCAGCTATAATGGCGTCGGATTCTAGACTACCCGAATGCAGCTGGATACCACTTATATTGATAGACTGTGAACAGAAAATGTAAAAGACCCCCAAATGAGAGATAAAGCAGTAGTGGAAGTATTGAGCGCACATCATGTGAATATCTCTATCCGGTATTAGCGAAAAGGCGAACGCCACTCAGTCTTCATAGCACATCAATGCATAAAACCTCATTCAAGGGTGCAGACAATAACTTACTCATAAAGTAAACATACATTGTACGCACTGTTACAATACATAAGATACCAACGTCATACAATGAACAAGGTGAGGAACCTTGATCTTTGCAGTCTGCTACGTTAGCTACGTAGACATGACGTGGTCCAAAAGTCGAGACGTGCCAAATCTCCTGCATTCATTGAATATGAAGCAGAACATTTCTAGACACATAAATCATATGGCTATTATTAAAACTGAAGATAACAAACAAAGAAATAGCAACGACACGGTGAAAAAACTAATTTTTGAATGTGTACATAAAACTGTTGTTAAATACTTGGAAGGACATGTTTTATTCACATAATATGCAATGGTAGAACAAATTCTGAAGTCAATGTTAAACGGATAAAATCAGCCAATGTAAATGTTAAGGTTTTACATCAATTTAAAGTTCAACCGTGGGAAATCAGAGGAAAGAGTAAATTGAGAACTAGAAAATCGGACAGCCACCAATTGAAAATCGTTAAAGGAATTAATGATATTGATGAATGTAATCAAACACAGAAAAGTAATTCTAAAGAAACCCAGTAAGCCACGAACAAATAAATATGCGCCATCAGACGGAACAAAACCAACCCAAACACATGTGATATGCTCATAAACAAACATAATTTCAGATGTGAATCACAAATGACCTAGAAACTCGAATAGAAAAGCTTGTAGGTATGCCCTACAAAAGGGCTTCCATAAAGTAACGCTGTTTGTTTCCGTTCGCCCTACAAAACTCACTGACTATGCAATCAATACCAGTGGGTCGATGGCCTTACAACCTTATATGGAGCAAAGCTATTACTGAAACATACTGGAAAATCACTACCCATAGACCGTGTGGGTAATAAATTACTATTGCTAACGGATTTTTACTTTTAACTGCACCGTTTTTGGTGTTCAGTGCCAATTTATTTTGTAAAGTTACTGACCGTTTTGCTGTTAACTTTTGTCGCATTTTGCGGGTCCTGTTGCATAACTTGTGTGTTGAATTTGCGTCAGCTTTACGCGGAGTATCTGCATTAACCTGAATAGGATTCATTTCTGATTTCTTTTAGCCAAAACAAACAAAAAATATATATATTTATACAGTGTCTTCAAAATATTCTAAAACATTTAGAAGCAATTTGTCAAGTTTTAACAGCAGCAAACCTGTTATATCGATAGAAAACATTTTGTGTGTAAAAATGAAATATTCAGAAAAAAACAAACATGACAAAAACGCGAGATACGTCATATGAGCAAAAGCGTTGCTCAATATTATGCTTTCGGGGAATTACGTTGTACTTTGTTAAACATTTGTTGTTGTATGTTACTCACTAGATTAAAGTTGTGATAGCTCAAGTAATCGCTTTAAACCTAGCTTTATTTTTCACCAAAATTCTAAATTATGGTCGTAAACTTGAGATGAATGAATTTTCTGAACTTGAATGTATTTTCTTCAGTCTACAGTAATCTTTTTTAATACCTACAACCAGCTTTTATAGCCTCAGAAAACTATAAGAAATCCAAAAATAGTCTCGATTGATCAATGTTAATGACTCAATAGTCATTAAAAGCCACAGAACTATAAACAGAATGAATGGGTCGGCTCTGAATACTAACCTGTTTTTTAGCATGGTATGATATATGCCACCGAGACCGCTCTAGAATTTTAATTTTGCCTTAGAATGATCATTACCAACAGTTGCATTGACCTGCGATTCTTTCGCATAAAACAATCACGTTTCATAATTTTTTTGCTATTTGTAATTGTTTACCTGAAACAATTTATGGTCCGGAACACTTGCGCAAGTCCATTTTTAATTTCAGCCTTTTCTATCTCTGCTATCTTAATTACATTGTTCTTTCATTCGCAAACGTATTTCATATTGCACGCTATTTACAACTAAAACAAAATGCTAACGAAATTAGCGTTTGCAGCAGATATACGAGATAGTATGGTAGACTATTGGACGCCGCGCTCCGAAAATAGCGCGCATTAATAGTACACTTTATTTCCCGAGACTATTTCGCATTGAGTGAAATACGAGCGAATGTGTCCAGCTCCTGGAGCGTCGCCAACTGTTTGCCAACGATATAGGCCTCTACTGGAAGATTTATGAAATTAGAAGGAGTTACGTCATGGTGTTTTGTCATTCCTAAATGGCTATCAAATTTATTTTTACCAGGTTTTGAACAGCTACCTGGAACTTTGGTCTGAGCGGTGATTATCGCAGCAAACCGAGCCTTCTTCCTCCCCATTTTGTCGCTGCCACTGCCAACGTTGTCATTTGGTGTCGTTAGACACTCATGAAACGTAATTGACACCTTAGTCACACTTCATGACAGGTTTATGAACAAATGAGTCAAAGTAATATGAGCCCATTGGGAAACGTCAGTTTTCACAATCGTCATGCGATGCCCAGATATGAACCAAGCCTACGCAACTACTGCCGCCATTAGCATCTTAGTTACTGATACCTTGCTTACAAACCCGTTTACCTCTATTGGAAAACATGCGTTTCTCATAACATGCAACGAACCCTACACTTAGTTAAAGTACATAAGTAGAAAATACGTATCCTCTCCGTGACTCATAGTATGCTCTCTTTAAAAGCTTAAGCCATTTCCCTACCTGCAGAGTTAACGATAAAATTTTACTGCACCATTATTACCATGGGATGTTATTTATGTAACACAAAGTTCAGATTAAACTATGATTAAATAAATCTTGAATCCGAGCCCTGTGCAACTTTAACATTGAACGTCATATCGTCATCATATTCATCATCTTTAGCATAATCTACGTCAAAACCAACAAAAATATCCAAGATAATCCTTCCGTGCCCCTATTACTTCTTCATCCATTAATTCTTCAAAGACCTTTTCTTTATTACTTGTCAAATAAACTTGCATGTTACCAGGCAACCCTACGCAAGCCGTATCTCTCATCCATTACATCCTCGACCGCATCTAATCTGATCTACGAAGATTTATATATCAATCCTTCCTCGTGCTACATCGATTCGAAATGCGAGTTATACTAAAGTCATGCATCAAACGAACTCACACGCATGTGGGGAGCTCAACACTTTTTATCGAGCGATTTATCTAAAATCTAATGGAAGCAGTTTTTATGTTAACTTAAATCAACGATCTGACAAGCGATTAGCGGGATTTTATTGCATGTCTTTTAATTGACTGTCGTTCAAATTAATGTCTTAATCAAGCGATCAAATTGGAAGAGAAAGGACACAATCGTGAAGTAATAAATACATCGGCGTTCATACACGAAAGCCACAGAAACGTTTTGAACTTTTCTGAGAGCATGACGCATGATTCAAGCCTGTTGGATTATTTAATTTGAGTATTTACTAGAAAAGCTTACAAAATGGCAGAAGTTCGCGACGTACAACGCTGTAATGAAGTTCGCAATAATGATTTACAATCAAGTATTTCGTTTCCCACGCACCTTCCGAAGTTAGTACTTTGATATCAATAGGTACTTATAAGTTTCATTCTATAATTAGAACAACTTCAACATGATTAAAATACTCATCAATAATACACACTTGGACAAAAATACACTCATGGACGCAGTTGTATTAACAAATTCTATAATAAGTACGGAACCTTCAAAATATGGTATTTCTGTACTAATACTTTTATGGATGTATTTTATATTTAGAACATATTCAGCTTGATTAAGTTTATATATCATAATGCCCATAGGTACTTATTTGTATTTGTATCGTATTAAAATTATATTTATAAAATATTAATTTGCAATTTAACATGTAAGTTCAGATTTCGTATTGGTTTTCTAGTAACCATTTATGATACTGATCTATAAATTGCCAGTAACTGGGTTGTGGAGCCCAGATAGGCAGTCACTCCATGTAAAATACTGGTATTCAGCTGCATCCGTTAGACTGGAAGCCGACTCCAACATAGTTGGGAAAAGGCTAGGCAGATTGATTGACTGATCTATATTATATATAATCGGATATGACCAATGCAACTGCAATTAGGTTCAGTTCAGTTGAATTGTAAAGCCAAGCATTAACGACGCGCCCTCTCCATATTAAATACAAAATTTTTGTAAGCTTGCCAAAGATTTGCGCAAAAATATAATCGTATTTTTACCCGAAAAATGTCCTTCACTGCAGTCATAGAAACCACAGACTGGTACCTAACAGAGCAAACACCAGTGTTTATTTTTCTAAAGAAATTAAGTATAAATACAAATAAATCGTGGGTATACAATTTTACCCACTAAAGAAATGACGTAATCAACAAACGATGCACAAAACGGGAAGCAATGACTTGGACTATTGACGACAATGACGGCCGAAACTCGAAACCACAACGCGTGAGAAGCATAATTTCTCAACCAACCATAAATCCATCCGCTAGTGTAAGCGCGTCACCCTTAGTAATACTCCTACAAACAATTTTTTACGATGCAAGGACACTATATTCGGAATATGACGTCATAACTCTAACCTAGGTACGCCTACGATAGTTAAATAACCTTTTCAATAATGGTCATGACTAATTGACACGTCATGAAGGCATTGAATCCGCTTAAGCCTAATAAGGATTGTATAAGAGTAGGCGCCAAGCATATTCCAAGAACTTGTGTATTACAGACTGAGATAAACAATAGGCTTTTAACATATAAACATATAAAGTGAGTAATCACGATAAATAATACAATAGCTTACAACCAGGTTTCCGCAAATCATTTGGTTGAAAGCTTAGTAAAACACAACAAAAGCTTTATTATGTTCGATGCAGACACTGTAGCAAAGCAGACAACAACGATAGTCGATAATACTTCAGTTTTTTAAATCAGAATTGTTTTTGAACTCGGTATAAAAAAAAAACAAAAGAAATGTAAACTTAAAATAAGACAACTCATTACTATTACCCGACATGGTTAATCAGTGTTACGAATAATTATAAATATTTACATGTAAGAACATGTTCCTTGCTGACCGCACCATCCCTTGTGCATATAAGAATATCTGACGAGAACTATACAATTAAGAGATTTGTGGGAAGTCCGTCAAGCAGTTGCAATACCTACGCGTATAAACGCTTCAATTAATTTATTAAAGCAGTATATGAAATTAACTCTTGGTAGAACTTGATATTAATTCTTTTTAATCAAATGACACAATGTCAAGTGTAGCACGTTCTTTCCCTCACTTATATTCACTATCATTGTCGTAAGGTCATCTTGTCTATCACATCCGCTTCATTGAAGTGCACCGAAATCGATCTATTAATGTCCATAGAACTTGAAATCATGACTGACATCGTTTGTGATGTTTTGTGACTATATACTTGGTCTTCTCGACGAGAGACGACGAAGTTTCAGTCTAGGACTAGCTATGAACATAGCATTGTCTATTTAGGTTACTTTACGTGCAGCTTACGCAGGAACCATCGTTTGCCGAACAGCATCACATTTCCACTCCACATTGAGTCAGTTACTAGGAGGTCTGTAAATGGATGTGATGCGACTACATAAGTATCGACTACATGTACATTATTTTATCTGTCTTTTATTTATCTACAATAATTTCTTCTCTATTTTCGAAACTATACGGAACAATTAAGCCACTTAACAGTACGTTTACGTAACAGCAGCCGTCGAGGAACTACAAGTGATTGCGCTTGTGAATCAGAGCGGTCTTGTGATGGTGGAGTTCCACAGATAGCCCTCGGACCGTGAACAAGTAGCCTACTATGATTTACTGACACTTACTTAAGAACTGGCAGATTCTGGGGCACAGAGAGATATGCCACAAGCACGAATATCAAGCGAAGAACCAGATATATATATAGTCATGGCCATATCGCCATCGATAAATGAATAGGAAAGTAACCGAGCTATGTTTGAAATAAACCTAAACTGGTATATTTTCACACGGCATCTTTAGAGGATTACTAATTTATCTGGGTGGGGAGGCTAAGCAACGCTTGCCGAAGTCGGTCAGTGACGAATGAAAACCCATTACATACCGAGACCCATGAAAACCACGTTAATCCGTTGGCATCAGTAACATCTTTGACAGTCTGGTTAGAAGCCCGAAAATTTGACAACCAACTTACCAAGAAGCCGAAGCCAACCCCAGCTTATTAGGAAAAAACTAGGCAAGATAATTATGAGAAACACAAAAAAGGCATGCATCCATGTAAACACTAAACAGTCACTATTTAGACAACGCGCGACGTGATTGATCCACACATACCCGTGTAACCAAAAGTCGCCAAAAGAAAGCCTATGTTGATATTATTGACTTAGGATTCCATTACTTTCACAATAATGCCTTTGTTTACTAAGAACAGAGTTGAACGGACCAACAATGGTACTCATTTACAATAGACCATGACATGAAAACAATTCGAGTGACGTTTAGTTTAAACGTAAACGATTGAATCATTGGTATTTTCAACGTGTTGGTGGGTGTTTTGAGGTATATGATATGTTCAGGCATACCAGACTGGAGTACCAGCAGTAGAAACATTGCAGGCTGATTATGAATATCAACAAACTGATAGATACAGGGATTTATTTTGGAATTTGCTTCCAGGGATGGCTACATAAAAATATATATTGTGTGAAAACCATCTAGGGTTGACGGGACTGACTAGACAAGCAGCAGCTTGTCTAGCCAGTTGCACCGGACATATGTTTTTTAATGCATCCGTAAATTGCCTTCATCTTCATAAATGTCCACTGTTGAACATGAACATTCAGTCACAGGAATATGCCTACAATTTGCCTTAATCACCATTTTTTGTGAAATTAGAATAATCAATAAGCCATTTTTGATAATCTCCCACGCCAACGAAGAGGACCGGGCACTAGGCACTCGACCAACACTTCAACAGGCCTATTGAGAAATAAAAGGGGGGATAGATGGCAAAGATCAGCCAACGTAATTCAGTGTTTGAAAGGCATTATGAGTCGTTTGCTTATTACCTTCGATCACCATCGTCGATTCTTGCGGAAGTTGATAAGCAACGACATAAAAAGTACCCATTAAACTGGTTCCGTTACAAAGGAAAAAACAGAACGACAGTTATTGGATAATCATTTTAAATCAACAAATTATAATTCATCAATTCAACAATCAGTAGGCCATCGTACCAGCCACGGGTTTCACAACAAATTACGATACATACCGAAATGCAATTGATACAAATGACATGGATCGCAATCACAGCGAGACCGACCGGCCTTACGTTATCTGCTAACTACATACTACTAACATTAGACAAGTATCCCAACAAAAACGGACCACAAAAGAAAGCCATCTTCACGCACGACTTGTATCGATCTCACAATATCAGATATGAAACGTGACTAAAACTGTATTCACTGCACTATGTACTTATTTGGCAGTGAAAACACAACGCGCCAGTTCCAATAGTTTAGCTCTCGTTTATAAACTATAAAAGTATTTGCTCCTAGACGTTGACGCAACTTCCTCAAAACTTCCTCAAGTTACCTTATAACAAAATTTAATAAAAAAATAAGTTACAGTGACTGAATTCTTGTTATCAATGCAACAGAAAATCTAGGTCATAATCACAAACTTAGCTAGTTGAAGCAAAAACAAACCTATTCAATCGATACGATTACGAGAGGCAAAACAAGGAATCAGCTTAATTGTTTAAACCATTAAGTAAGTGTAAATGATTGTTAATCAGTAATGTTACGGTAAAGTTGTACGTTTCCTAATCTTATGGCTGAGGCGAGCCGCGTTCTAATCTCAGAAATAGCATCCAGTAACGCAGACGAAGCAGTTTTGCACTTCTATGACCTTTCGACGGCACGCAAACCTCGCTTGCGACCAATCGGATTCACAACTTAAAGAGATAGAGCTGCTATTAGATAGAATAATAGAAACGAACAGAACAAAACTCAGGACCATGTTGATAATATCTTTGTCTTTTCTTTCCAGATTCCGCGCCCCGGTGAATTTATTTCGAGAACTGAGCTAAATTTCTGGTAAGCACTTACTTTTATGGCAAACGTGTTAGTTTGTAATAAAATTAGTAATGAAAAGGCATTCCGGTCACGTCCCGAACTTCCGTCCCTGCGGCATCCGCACTTGAACGACACTTTTTGTAGGTTAGTGACGACATGAAGCCATATCCTCTCACGTAAGGAAATGCAAAAAATCCGGAAGTACTTACGGATCTAAAAATAGATGATTTTAATGAGATGAGTATTATACAACAGTCGTTGCTTTTTGCACAGTTTTTTATATTGTTGGTGTGACGAATATGCAACGCCGAATGCCGGCCATGGTTGCGCAATTTGAGGTCGATGCCTTCACCGCTCCCACAGCTATCGATCTACTGAAACTGTTTATTCTTTTATTGATGCTGGTTCACTAACTAGGCAGGTATCGTCTGATTAAACACTAGCTGTTTCTTTTTTAATATTCATCGTTTAGAAAGTAGAAACATTTTATAGCTACGACTCGTGAGGCGTAAACAAGTCTTTAGTGTTTTCTATATCGCTTTTCAAAGTGGCATCCGAGATTCTAAACCCCAGTTTTTTCAATTCAGAGTATGAATTAAAATTCTCGCCAGAGGAAGTGGCGTGCCAACTGCCATTGGATCTCAAGGCCAGTCGTTATGCAAATGAGTATGATGCATGTATTTTCGGTCTATTTGATTTCTATTGAATTTCTCAAATGGTGTCTGTCTGCTATTGGCCAAACGCGAAGCGAGTCGATTTAATGTTGCGCGACTGAGTTGAGGTAAAATGTAACAGAAACAGTGTTTTTAGTAAACTTGTTTGAAATCTGCTGCAACAATACATTTATAACAACAGCTGGGAGTCGGCATAAAATGCACAAATGGAAATCTCTTTGTATCTAAACAATCCTCAATTTCTTCACGACATCCAATCTCTCTAGGGAACAATATGTTTCATTACAACAATTTCTCTATTCGGTTAAAGTTTAGAAACATGCCGCCTCGCCTCGTCCTCCGCCAAAGATTCATAGTTTTTTTAAACGATTTTTTAATACTCATGGCATATAAATCTCAAATAAAATGTTGATAAATTAATGTAGAAGGAGGTGGAAGGCTCCTCCCTTCCACCTCCTTCTACATTAATTTATGGAGGAAGAGGGCAAGTCATCCCCCACCCACCAGTTTAGAGGATCCACATTTTCAAGGTCAATGTCAAACGTCTCTAAGGTCAAGGTCTAATTTAAAAAAAGAATATTAAGTATGTAGTAAATATAAAATGTTTGAAATGCTTAAAGGATGGAGCCCCGCTTCGCGGGGCTTCTATTTCCGTCTGCAGCGTTTAAAGGAACCTAACACGAAGGAGATGACGGGGGCTCGTTAGCTCAGTTTACTCGCTCACTTGAGTCTTCATCGCCTTCGAACGTAACCTGCCCGAGTCGAGGTCCCGAAAGCTCCGAACTCGTTTCTCTTTCTCTTGGATTCTAAGTTCTCACTGCCTTTTTTACTAAGTTGAGATGTGTCGGGGCTTGGGGCACCCCGACTCAGGCGACTAGGCGTTTGCTAGCTATGACATATTGCAAAAGCGTTCTACATAAAGTCATCGTATATTTTTAAGTAAAAAGGACTGAAATCCGGTGCCTGCCGAAGTTCTACAGTTCAAAACGTAAAGAATGCAATGTCCATGAATGTTTTGCTTGGCTTGAGTAACATTATGAGAAAAGCGTCCTTCTTGTCAAATAAGATTAGATATCCAGTACTAAAATAAAAGCATATAAAATAATAATTATTAAGTATAATATAGAAGCACCGGTACATGAATATGCCTGCAATTAATGGGTTCCGTGCACATACCAGCATTCAACTATTGCATGGCGTCGCGTTTCACTATTATTGATGTTTTTCGTAACGATAGGATCTGTTTTCCGGAACTCTCTAGATCTAGATAATAAACTCACTGAAAACATTGTAAAAGGGTTACATTGTTTAAAACGGGAGTTTTCTATGTTGAAGTTTAAAACTAAATTTATTATAAAATGGTCTGAAATAGTCACGCACTAAAAAAGGTAGGTAAACTGGCACGTCGATATGTTCTTTATTTCCTGAATGAGACAAACCCTGCAGCAAGACTATTAACGGCGGGTAAGTATTCCAATAATAAATAATAATAATTAACGCCAGCAGCATTCATGTCGATTGCATTTTGGAAAAAAAGGTGCACAGGCGCATCGATATACATGATCACGTAACCACAAATCACAAAATGATGAAAATAAAATGTTGTTAAGTCATCATCATTCTCCTGCCCTTATCCCAATTTATTTGGGGTCGGCGCAACATGTCCCTTTCTTCCATACTTGTCTATTAGCCGTCATCTCGATAGTCACCCCCTTTCTAGCCATATCATCTTTCACACAGTCCATCCATCGTTTCTTTGGTCTTCCCCTACTCTTATAGCCAACGACATTCATACTCAAAACTTTCCTCACAACATTTTCCTCATTCCTTCGCATCACGTGCCCATACCATGACAACCGATTTCCGCACAATTTTTCATTCATCGGTGCCACTTTCAGACTTCCTCTTATTTCTTATTCTATCCATTCGTCTTCCCATCATCATTCATCCATCCCTCTTAACATTCTCATCTCAGCTGCATGCAATTGCCTTTCATTCATCCCTTTTGTGGCCTAACATTCTGATCCATACAAGACAGCAGGTCTAACTATTGTTTTATATATCTTCCCCTTAAGTTTAAGGGGAATGCGGGAGTCGCAGATTGTTCCTGTGACCTGCCGCCATTTCATCCATCCAGTGTTAATTCTGTGCTTAACCGCCCGATCTACTTCGCCGTCGCTTTGCACGAGTGAACCGAGATACCGAAAGTCGGAGCAGACTGGGAGAAGTGCGCTATCAAGCGTTATGGCTCCAGAACTGGAGAGACCGCCGAAATCGCAGAACATATGCTCAGTTTTGGTTCTGCTGATTTTCAAGCCAACATTCTCCAGCTTCTGTTGCCATTTCTCCAATCTGCTCTGGATCTCAGGTTCATCTTCACCCACAAGAACAATGTCACAAGAAAAATGCTGTTAAGTATTAATGTAAATAAAAGAAGATTGAGTGCAAAAAAGTAATCTTCCAAATTCGGTACACGCAGTTGTCAAAGTCTATTTCATTTAGTAAAAATAACAAATATTGCAACTTCAATAGAAATGTGGGTAATTGTTAACATCAACTTTCACAATCACTTCGAAACAACTTAAAAGTATCGTTATTGCTGTCGCGAATAATTGACGTTTAAAACAATTTGCAATACCTGTCCTAACAAAGACTGTTTTTGTGTTCCCTGTTCGACAATTATCGATAATACCGTTGTATTAGCTCTTGTTGCATAATTATCAATGAACTGGTTGAAACTGCGCCAGCGCAGTCGACGGCCGCGGTCGGCCCTCGCCGGTAACGAATCCTAACAAAGTAACTACCCTTAAAAAAAAAACAATTAAAAATATATCCAACCTCATTTGTGAGCAGTGCCAAATAGTTTTAATATTTTGAAGTGTGTGGAGTTTTAAATAAAGAACGTGGTCACGTGTGTGGTTACAATAGTAACAAAAGTGCTTATTGTGTGTTCACATCGTCGCCAGAGAAAGTTTACACGAATGCTTTGAATCTGGAAACTCTCGGCGTTCACGACGTAGGATCACGTAACTGACTGACAAATACTTTTATACATTTGATGAATATTAATCTTATAGTTTTAGCATGTTGTGACACTAATTAGTCGAAGGAATAAGACTCAAGTATTTAAGGTTTTACAATACATCCATTCAGTTTACACGTCCTAAGGTTAACAAAACAATAAAATTTATAATATCAGTGCTTGTCGAATACTTTTATTTGGACCTTAAATTAAGGTTAATAAGGGCTTGAATAATGTATTTGGAATAACGAACTATTAACTTTATCCAGCCATCCATAAAGTTATCGAAATCGAAGGAAACGTCAATTGTTTTTATATGAAACTTAATGAAACAAATCAATACATCGGTTGGTTGGGTAATGTGGTTCGAAGGACATAAACATTTGCGTAAATCGGTCGCAAGGAAACGCCAATTTCACCTGCGTGTGTGTGAATTATTAAAACAATATGTTTTTTTATCGACAAACAAAAGAGCACAAGCTAACAATCACCTTTTAAGTTTACTTGATAAAACAAAAGAGGTTACACACATAACTTAACAATTTCATTGTCTCACTGTTTGTCAAACAAATTGTTCGATTGAAGATTTTATTTTATTGCTTTCATTTTAATTCATTTTAAATACAATTAAGCTCATGTCCCATTCCCATACGATAATGATATTATATATATATTATGGTCTGCTCCAAAAGCATTTCATGAAAATGTAAACAAATTGATCAGAAAACGCAGGTATCAAACTTAAACATCAATTTGTTGTGCCAAATACAAATTGAGTGGTTTGATTTGATTATTTGAATACCTCCTTAAACCCGAAATATTAATTGTAAATCACCATTTAAGTAGATGTTTTTGTTTGACAATCGAGGTTATTTTTTTATAACCCCAATTTTCGTGGATGACTTGCAAATTACAATTTAATAATGTTATTCGACCAATAATTGTTGGAAAAAGGGTGAGATATAAAGTTGAAACCTAAATACAGATTAATGTTTTACTGATTCCTTTTTCTGAGTAATTGCGTAGGAATTTAACCTGAACAGGGTTTGATTACACTTTCATCAGATAGTTTCAGATCAGATCAGATTTTGGAACAGACTATAGTTCAGATTTAGAAGATGAAACTAAACTATAATGCAGGAGAGGACAAGACTACGTTAGATATTATGAGGCTAAAAAAACCAACCAAAGCAGAAGTTTTCTAAGATTCATCCACATATCTCTTAGTCCGAACAATATCTAGATATTTATTTATTATTTATTCTAACATTCTAAAGGCGGACTTAATGCCTTAGGTTAGGCATTCTCTACCAGTCAACCAAGCGTGGTGAAGAGATTAGATGGCAGGTACTCTGATTGAGAGGAACAAAGAGAAAAAAATATATATGCATATATCGTAATACATTATAGATAAGACAGGTTTTACAGTATAAATAAGCTATAAACTATAGCTATATACTAGACTAGCTGTGCCCCGCGGTTTCACCCGCGTAGGTCGCGATCCCGTGGGAATATAGAGTTAAAACGAAACCTATGTCCTATTCCAGGTCACGGTCTACCCGAGTGCCCATCCTCTCCTCTCTAGAGTAGGGAACGTCGTCGTGGCGGCGCGGCGCCGCGCCGGCGTCGTACGGTTCGCGTATTGCATTTTTATACTCGTGATAACTTCGAAATTAAATGTCCGATTTGAATGAATTAAAAAGTATTTTACTGCTACATAAATACCCTTGATGTTAAAACTATTTATTTGATTAAGAATTAATATTATGTTGAGAGAACTCCTTCGCAAATAATGCATTAGTTTCGAACAAATTTGATTACCATAAAAAAAGGTTATAGTGAGTCAATCTTAAAAGATAGACATATGCTGTCGCGGACTTTTTTTTGAACTTTTAAAGAGAAACAATTTCATCATACATGATATTTGCGTAACTTAAACCGTTTACGCAGCGCACGCAAGGGAAGCTCTCAAAAAGGAATTATTTTTCCAGTTTTTGCAACATTTTTCATTTATGCTCCGCTCCTATTAGTCGTAGCGTGATGTTATATAGCCTCCAACCTTCCTCGATAAATGGACTATCCAGAAATAATTTTTCAATTCCAACCCAAACTCTTCAGCTTTATAATATTAGTATAGATATGACAGAAGATAAACTATAACGTGCACAGTATTGTGCTGACATTTGCTAAGATTCCTGTTCAGAGAGCGTAAAGCCATTCGTACGGGTTCCATGTCCGCAGATTGTCTTAATGTACATAATGTACACACTAACAGATCATCAGCTCATAGATGCGTTTCAATCAAAAGCAGACTTAATTGTAGGTTTTAGCAAAACATGTTAAGTGCCAGTTACAAACGTTAAATACCGAGCTTAGTCTAGCAACAAACGTAAATAATTATAACTTTATAACGATAAAAAATAAATATTTAGTTAGAAAACATAGCATTCGTGTAAAAAAAATTAAGCGTGTTAGTTATGATTTACTTGTCACTAGACTGGAATAAACTCATTATTACACGTATATTTCGTAATTATAAAACTCAATTCCCGTTTTTGAAAGTCCAATCAACGCAATTATTAGCTAACAGACTCCAGACAAGTGTTTTGATTGGCTGTTGTTTTTTCAGTCAGCCTATCATAGCAGTTAACATGAGTTTGACATTCCGTTAGCTAGTAAATATCGACCGCCGATTTCGAGCCAGAGTTTAACCACATTTTTTAAGTCTTCTTGTGGAACATCTTCTGCTAACGCCGAATACTGAGTCTTCGGAAGTAACCAGTGTCCAAGGCAAGTAAATGTAATTCCTATCCTATTTTAGCCACCTAGTCAACATTATACAAAATGAAAATTCCATTTTGCGCCGTACTAACTTAGTAAGCCGCTCCTCTTAGGTAATATCCGATAACACTCTTATCAGACGCTATGTCAACGTAACGCACGTTGTTGCAACGAAACATTAACTTTCCAAACGATAACTACAAAATGCGAAATGAAATACACGAATGCCATTAAAATCAAACAATAGATTGTAAGCAGAAAGAACGGAATAATACCAGAAAGATATTGTTTGAACATGATAATGTAGACCATTCAGCGATTAAAATAAAAGTAGCTGATCTAAATAAGTCAATAAATCAAGTATGTTGTTATGTTCACACTAATTCACAGAGTTAATTTATGATGAGAAAATTGTAGACAGTAGAAGAACATTTGAGCAATGTAATGATTTGCCAAGCATAATTTATTCGATGTGAAAAATTGAGAAATAGTAGCATAAATGGAAGATTGCCTAGAGATTCTAGGCATTGTCGATGATCATATTAGGACAAAACGTGAACACACTATTAGCACTAACAAGCACAACAATTTTCAAATTTGGAATTTACCAATAGGAGCATGAACGAATGAAAAGTGTAAACTAGCGTCACGTCACATACAAGACTTTCGAAATGAATTAAGACAGATGTGATGTGATGTGTGGTATCCATGCTGACGTCGATGTCAGAGGTGGTGGTGCTGCTGCGGAGTGACTCGTATGACGTGTTCCGGCTGCTGGAGGCCTGGTGGCAAGGACTGCTGGTGTTAGGGAGACTGCTCCTGTGCTACTGCCGACTGGTGAACCACGCTGTTTGTGGTGGGCATAAAATAATATATATCCCAATATAAAGTGCCTCTGGGAGGCAGCTATAATTCATTCTCATAGAATTTTAAATGGTCCTAAGATCTTGCTCTTTGGACCAATATTTTACCTATATCCTACTACCTACTAGCTGCGCCCCGCGGTTTCACCCGCGTAAGTCGCGATCTCGTGGGAATATCGGGATAAGTATCCTATGTCCTATTCCAGGTCATGGTCTACCCCTGAATGCGCGGAAATTCAAACTAAGTAAATTAATTATAATTTCCAGAATGAATTACGAGCAACGATAATTTTTCACGCGCCAATATGTTCATTTGTTTCTTCTTTATTATATTAAACAGCTCTATTTGCAAGCCAAATCGAAATTTAAATAAAATCTTTGATGCGCTAAAGTAAAAAGTTCGTTCCATTTTTAAATAACACAACAGATACAGATATGAGTTTTTATAGTAATTTATTTGGCCGCTAAACACGACAATTATGGATTTTCATACTTACTTTGCCGGCCGCATCGTCATTTGTTTTTTAACAGTACGGCAATTTCGATTTAAGTCGAAGAAGGTTGGCAAAATAATGCTCGAATTTCCAAGCATATTTGAGAAAAAAGAGTTTCTCTAATATTTCTCACCGGCCAGCTTCAACTCGAACCACATCAAAAGATTCAGTTTGTTTTATCTTTCATGCCTGTAAAAGTAAAAATTATTAAAACTGTTGCAAATTATCAATCAAGAATTTTGCTCCACAACGTTTTTATTACTGAGTAATTTCTCTTTCTACGTTATTATATATAGTTTTCTCAGATAATCTGCAGTATCTCTTTCACTCCAATATAGTACTAATCAACAAGTTGATAACAAAGATAACTGCTATCGGACATTTAAATGCTTGGCTACTTTACACCGGAGTAGTACAGTTTTATTTAATTAAGAACATTTTAAAGGGAAGTGAGAGAGTGTTATCTGAGATGGACTTAATTAATATTTACATGGTTAAAACAGGTACCTAGATTTTACAGTTGAATGAAGACGGAGTTTGTTTTCTTAGCAAACTCAGCCGCACACGAAACTTTGAAACTTGATCTAGGCTAGCGTAACCTTGCTGCTTTGGTTATTAGTTCTGAAAGACTTCACCTCGTTCTCAATGGTTTTGTTGCGTGCCTGCTAGTTCGGGTCAACGGCCGTTTTTTTTAGAACATATATGCAGGTATATGAGGTGTTTTATTGATCTTTGTACGTGTTCCAGCGCTGAAGCTGCCTGAGGAGGCAATGATGGCGCCGAGCGTGTTCCAAAGGACCAAGTCGCCGCGCACCTCACCCGGAAACTTGCCCAGAAAATTACAGGTAAATGTCACTTTTATTTACATGTCTAACACAATACCAAACATACATAACCTCAAACGGTTACAAGAGTTATGAAATGTGTACTATTCGAGAAGTATGGGTAGTTAGATAGGTCGCCTTTGAAATTATTATACAAAAATAAAGAAAAAACCTTCTTCTCAATTTTTTTTTTTTTTTCTGAAAAGCGCGTAAGACAAAACGTGAACTGAATCATACCTAATCTAACCAGTAATCACAATTGGATATTCTATACTTATCTATTTTTGGGAGTTTTAAAGTAACAACCTTGCATGTTGCCGAAAATAGATAAAGTTCAGATATAAATAGAGGAGTTTTCATATACAATTCGGAAGTGGTTGAGTCAGTTGTACCTATATAACATTTTGAAAGTAGATAATAGCTCATCCATCACGAATATATAGCAGAGTACTGATTTTTTAGTAAATAAGTTTTAAAATATAGGTATATCATATTAGTAATAAGTAGGTATATTTTGTAGTGAATATTTTTTTCTTTTTTAAATGTATAATCTGATGTAAATAAATACGTAAGGGACCCATTCTCCATAATGAATAGTTTTACATGGAAAATAGTTTCCTTTATCGACTGAAAAGCTATGAAAACTGGAAAAAATAATTATAAAGAGAACACTTGTGGCAGTCGGTTACACTAGGTAATTAAAACAGTGACGTCCACTGTCATTTTTGAAATTCGATTCAGTCGGTATTTGTTGTTTGTAAATATGCGGGTGACTCCACCATAAAGGTTGAATTTGAAATGCAAACTTTCGAGTTACTATTGCTTCGGTTAACGCAATCACATAATATAAATTAAAGTCACTTGTCGTGTTTGTCTGTATGTCCGCGTTGTTCTTCTGAACCACGCAACAGATTTTGATGAGGTTTTCACCATCGTTTAGACAATTTATTCCAGAAGGTTTATGCGTATAATTCATTAATATTAAAGTAACATTTAACTAAAAAATCTCGATGTTTGGTCAATTCGTAACCGTGCAAAGCAGGACCAGGTAGGTAGTATAATATATATAATATATAAACAAAGGACAGACATGTCATAATGGGTAAAGAAAATATGTTTTCTGAGATGCTTGTTTGCCATGATGAGATAACCTGCTAATAATAGAAATGCTAGCAATTTGCATAAACGTAACTTGATGTGTGCAGGTTGCCATAAACATTTATTATGACAAAGCAAAAAGCCAAAGCCAAAGTAACTGCTTTATTGTCAAACAAAACAGTCTATTATCTATTAAGTACTGTCAACTACTTTAGTCATTCATTAAGGGGGATGCGCTAGGGTGGCCCGCGAAATGACTATTTCATGAAATCATGACATTTGGCACTTTCATGAACTTAGAGAGTTGTATTGCTAATTCTAATGTTCATAATTCTGTAAATCCATATTTGTTACGGGCGCTAATAATATTTAGATCAACATACAACCTGATACTGACCTGCAAATTGCAAAAAATCTAAGAAAATTTGAATTTCGCGGGCTACCCTAGCGCATCAACCTTAAAAAGATCCGAAGGCCAATTCTCGTACTTAAAAAAAACGTTTACAATCAAGTCGTAATCTGTCAAACTTGTCAAAAATGTTGTTACTTAAATTGATTGTATTTTTGACAGATTGCGAATAAGATTCGAATGCGAACGTTATTATAATATAAATAACAGGAATTGCCCCTCTGTTTTATGACAAAATAATATTACCTATCTTATGTATATTCTGCCCGAAACATAACCTACTTCTTTATGTTTTGCTGCAACAGCAAAGTGGATTTTAATTGTGAAGAGAGCAGCATCTCCACTATATTTTTGCAGTCATACAGATTTATAATGTCTATCAAGAAATTACCCCTAATACACTCACTTTCAGAGCACACGCCTGCTGATCAATGCTCACTAACTGTAATCGATCCAAAAATCCTAATTCTAAGTACATTATTTTTCCCATGTTTCAGAACGGCACAGAAGCGGCCGGCCAGTCAGTTCCCACCGCAGACTCTAGTCCTGGCAACTCCATATCTGATGCAGAGAACTTCGAGTGCTACGGCGAGGGAGACCACGACGCTCCAGCTAACACGTTAGTTTTTTGTACTCTAATCCAGAAAAGCGAAATATAAAAAGTTGGCACCGACTAGGCTTGCCAACCGTCCCGCGAGAGCCGGGTCGTCCCGTTTCTAGAACTTTAGAGGATGCGTCCCGCGATAGATGTGTGCGGGACGCCAATTGCTAAACCTTCAGGCAGAAGTCGGAGTTTACTGAACGCCCTTTTTGTAAGCGTCAGGGTAGCCCGTCAAAATTCATTTCTTACGGTTTTGAAATTAGCACGTCAGTATCAGGTTGTCCGCTGATCTAAATACTTATGATTCGTGGCCGTATCAAATATTTAATTATAGAATCATAGTTATCAAAATCATCAATGAAACTTGTAGTAGGTACAAGACTTACAACTTTGTTGTAACCAAAAGTACAACCATTCATTATCCATTTAAAATTATTTCTAATTGTATTTTCGGCACCCTATCTTTGAAAACTGGGTCCCGCTTTTTTTTGCCACGTCCCACATTTTAATTGCCAAAGTCCCGGTAAATTCATGCATTAAGGTTGGTAAGCCTAGCACCAAAGTCATTGCCTAGCACCGACCGTCGAGATCGCCTTCAACTTTTGTATAGAATCTGTGGCAGCGCCATGAGAGCGCGTTTAAATCTAAACAAGTCTAGGTAGTATAAAGATTGCTATCCAGAACTTAGTAAAATGATGCTACGTAGATTCATATACTTATTCGTGTCCTACCACTTTGAAAGGATTCTATTTTTAATATGGCTCCAATTGGGAATCGGAGAAACAAAGGAAAGTTGTACTTGATACCCCCGGTAGTAAATAGTGAATATTTTCCCTTCGAGCCCGGGTGTCGTAAAAATTACTTCCGAATTCTGTGGTGTGTGTATTGTGGTATACCTACCTATTGTTCATAATGGTACTTGGTATGTGGTTGTGGTTCAATCAATAAAATCAGCCTATCACAGTCCACTGCTTGACGTAGGCCTCTCCCAGGCTGCGCTACAACACCCTGTACTCCGCCTTCCGCATCCAGTCTGTCCCAGACAACTTTATTTTAGTTGTGGTTATATTCCTCATAATTTTTAATAGACAAAACCTAGCCTAATTAAAACAGGAGTAGATATAGATTGAAATATTTTATTCAAATTTTTGACCTACCTACATTAAAACAACACAGAAACCCTTTAAAACCAGTACAGTGAAAAGTAAATATTGTGTGTAATGCAAGTTTACCAGAAAAAATAACTATGTACAGTAAAAAGTGTAATTTCAAATTCGGACGTGGCAGAAAATGAAAATCCTACTTAATGTGGACTTTAATTTCAGTAATATATTTATAATTATTTATATGAATACTTATAGATTGACTGAAACACACACGTTCATCATAAATTAGACGAATTTTAAAAACTCAAGAAGTTAAAAGTGATTTATACCCCAAGCACATGAATTAAAATTATGTTTCAATAGTCTATATTCTATAATGTCTTCATCTTCCTGCCCTTGTTCCATGATACTTGGGGTCGGCGCAATACGTTTTTATCTTCCATTCCCTCCTGTCAACAGTCACCTCATCCACTCATTTTTCTTTCAAATCATTCCTCAAACAAACCATCCATCTTTTCTTTGGTCTTCCTCTCTTTTTCCATCCATCAACATTTATAATCATCACTCTATTAGTCACATGCGTTTCATCTCTCCTCATCACATACCTGTTTGATTCCTTTTCAACTTTTCTGTAACAAGGCTCACATTATTTCTTACTCTATTTTATTCTTGTGACTCGCACATATCCATCTCAACAGTCTCATACCCGCTACATGCAATGTGTTTCCATCCATCTTCTTCACTGAGCCCAGCCAATGTACTTTTAAATATTATTATATCATCCCCAGACATTCATTCATCTCGAGTACAGACATCATTAAATTAGCTGATTTCCGAATATCAATCGATGCGTGGACAGACAAAATTCAATTATACAAATTTTGCGATTGATGAATATGAAGATTGTAATGCTTTTACAACTGATATAAATGACAATGATCGTATATTTCCGTTTACTAAACTTTGGGAATTTAATTTCAATAAATCATTTGTGTATTCAGTCATAGATTCTTGCTAGAAATATGTCTAAATATTAACGTTGATCTAATTAAGAAATATTAACATAAAATATCAAAGACTATCGTTTATAGTCAGCATAAACAAAGATTTGTAATAGACACAGAGTAAAACTTTTATGTAGCAACATTAACAGCGGTCAACGGTACCGTAAAAAACTTCCGTAAGTTAATTTGGTATAATATTTATGTGCAACGTTGGAATACTGTTTATATATGCAATGGTGATGCCAAACGTTTTCTCTACGATTTTTCAACATTGTAACATAAAGTAGGTCATATACAAGCTTTATGGCCTAGGTGCAGCAATACTGGCATAAAAAAGTGACATAAAAACGAGAAATGGCTGAATATAAAATGAATCTTGCAAAATATGTGTGTATGGTAAGATCTTCTAAACCGTGGTGTTAAAAAGTTATGACAATAATAATAAAAATATACCTAGAGGAATTATAATAGCAATAACACACTGGCCAAGGTGTTGAAAATTAACTTGCCTCTTGGTCAACTATCGATCTATTAGCCACTCGAGAGTGGAGCTCTCCAAATATCTAGATAGTCAGTTTTTCTATATAACTGAATATTTTGTATTTAGGTTTGTCAGGACATCTTGTTTTGGGGAAATCATTCATGCCCATTTATGTTCATGTGATTTCAGTAACCATACAAGAGCGCCTGCAAAAAGAAATTTTAAATCGACACATCATTTTAACCAACTGCTTGAATGAGTATGTAAGCAGTTGGTTAAAATGATGTGTCGATTTAAAATTTCCTGAATGTATGTGATGTGAGTACATCACATACATTAGAAGCACAAATTAGTGTAGTAGCTAATCTGCTAGATGCTTTTCTAATAGTATCTTCTACTTCAGCGTGTTAGTCTCATACACACAATTGGTCAATGGCATCCAACTAAATCATTTGTTATTTCACAGATTAGAAAATGGCTCCAGAAGTCCTGGCAACCCATTGAACAGACATTCATGGACAAGAACTAGTCTTAGGCGGACACCACCCAGGTAAGTCGAAAGCATTTTGAGGATATAGTCACTAATACATAGTTTTGGATGTAAGAAAGTATATAATAGAACTACTTAATATTAGTTTTAGAATTGAGTGTTTGGGTAATTTTGCACTCGGCAGCAAAAGCAACATTAATTTATAATCAAACGTTCAGTCATTAATTCATCAGTCATTCATTGTCAAAAGCAAGGCTGATTTTGGTTGCTTATATGTCAATCCTAAAAGCTCGATTTCTAACATGAACCAAGCTGACAAACTACTGCCCGAAGTGACTGATATACTAACTTCCAAGTGGCCGACTGCGACCGGCCAAATGCGTTTTGCTGCCTAAAATCTCAATATTAAACCTAAGAATTAATATTATGTTCTTGGTAATAGAGATCATTTTCGTGTGGTTGCACTTATTGAGTTCACTGCGATACGCTTTTACTTTCAGTTGGTGTTACCTTATTATTGTTTCTTGAGTTTGTGTTTATTTGATTTTGTTTTGCTATCTTTTTGTTTGCTTTACCTATATTTTGTGTTGTATCTTCCGTAGCCATCAGGAGAATTTGCCGCATCGGCGATGGGGCTCCATGAGACAGTAAGCTATATTTTTAGTTTTGTTTTCTTATTGTGATATGTAACAAAACAGTGCAACAGAAAGTATTACTATGAAACGGTCCTAATCTCGTTCCTATACCGCTTGGTCTTTCCACCCGACCACTATTATATTATTTTTACGTTTGTCGTTAAATTGTAAAACAGATTCGTCATCATTCTACCAATAACGTCTTCAAATAAAATAGCAATGTTTTGTTACAGTCACTTTTTTTTTTCATTATTTCTTTTCGTTCTGGGACAACGCAAAATTGTTAAAAAATAAATAAAACTATTTTCAAAGATTAACGCTAATGAATTATAACCTTGTAACGTGTAAAACATGTACCTAAATTGAACAACTGTTCACATTGTACTACATAAAAATAGTGATCAAACTTCAGAGACGAATTCAGAAATTCAAAGTTACTATAAATAGACTTAACATAAAGTCTATTTATAGTAACTTTGAATTATTTGGTACGTAAGGAACAATTTTGCGTTGGCCTCAAACTTGTGAGTTATTATTTGTTTTATTTTGTGGTTTTCTTTTCATGTGAGTATTATTTCATTTTTATGGGGTATTTATTTGATATTTTTGGTATATATGACTGAAATATTTTTAGTTAACAGTAGTTTAAGTCCTCTTATTTAAGCCACTACTGTTGTCTAGGAACATTGTTATATAAAGACTGCCACGAATAGACACGACACAACAGCCGTCAATCGAAAATCTGCTCCACAACGTCCTAGAGCCAATACTGACATACCAGTCTACATCCATCGAAGTGGTTGCCAAATAATTGTCAATCCTATTTCACGATAATAAGGTCCTCTATAATTTAGATAAGTGTAATGCTGTAGTGGCCGTGGTACATACTATTGTCAGCTGCAAACAATGCTGTCCCCACTATTTTCAGATAGTCAATGAGTCACCTCATCACGTCAGATTTAAACGTGAGCAACTACTAAAACAATTAGAGATTATCGACCTACGCTCAAATTCTCAGGATGAGCATGAGAACCGAAGCAATGTTGTACATACTAGTAAACAATAATGAACCCCTGGGAACGTTTATAACGTACTTTATTTATGCTACATTTACGATCACAGCCAACGTTACAACATAGTATTACTTACATTAGTTTCTCAGTGGGAACAGGCTTTTCTCAAATCGAGCATAACTTCACAAATTAAAGTTTACGACTTTCCAACATATGTAATGTGTTCCAAGAAAAGTTAATGATTTTATACTTAGTTCGCAAACAAACAAGAAAAATACGGGACAGAGTACAAACTTTTCTGCTTAACGAAGCAAGAGATCATCTTAGACTTTTAGCCTGAAGCTTGAGCAAGGAAATTACTTTAGCGATAAGCCAAGGGGGCTTGCAAATACTTAGTGGAACTCTCAAAAAAAATGGTGCGAAACTCAGAAATAATCACAAGAATGATAATAGACGGATACTTGAAGCTGACATCATTAGTAAAGAATTTGTGAAATTCATTAACGATATAGAGAACGGAGCTGTAAAATTAAAATTTAAACTACTTAATTAGTTATCTGATCACGCATAGGCCTTAGCGTGACGGCTTCCTCTTAGCGTTAAAATTTTACCATTTAATTTTATACATTTACCGGAAATTGGAAACCATTAGTAATTTAACTATCCTTTTTATTAAGTCAGACTCGGAAGTCATCGTTGAGAGACGAAAAAGACTATGTACATATTTTATAATCCTCACGGTCCGTAATAAATATTCGTGCAATTCGCATTTTGTGTAACGGTATTGTTCGTGAATAACTACTAACTACGCATCGTTATCAACAATGTAATATTATACAATGTACGAACAACCAAATACGAACCAGTGGTAGTAAAATGCGGAAAACCTCTTACTTTTTACAATGTTCGTAAAATAAACGACAAAACCTTCCTACAATGCATTACGTGGACTAGCGTGTACGAACAAAAGAATAGTTTAGATACCTATATAATTTTCATTATTATGTCCATGTCCGTTCAGAAAAATGGTCTTTGTGTCCGGATTAATTGGAGCTTTATTACCAACAATTTACCCGCCATTAATGACAGAAAGAATAACATCTAATAATTTTCTCACTTCCATTTTAATCAGATTATCATCTTAAATATATACATGGAATAGAACTACAGTATTCTTGATACAGTTAAACCCAGTGACAGGTTTGCGTAACTTCCTCACATTTCTAAAGAATAATGTAAAGGTAGCGGTTGCACCACTGTGCACTGGTCGGCAATAATTGTGGTTAGAAACCCAATGCTAAATATTGCAATACTAGGCTTTACTGCTACTGGTCTTTATTGGTGCATCTGAATTTTGGTTATTAGCGTTTATAAAGGCTCATTGACTAACATCCTTAATGAGTATAGCTTTATGCAAATGTGTATAATACTGGTAATGATTCTATGAACAAGTTTCATGCACTTCTTTGCCTTGTACTAAGTCGTTAGCATATTGATGAGTAAATCGTAACAGTTTAACTTAATAATTAGCATTATATTAAAATATAAAAATGTGTTAATTAGCTAATCACTTTAAATAATTAGAAAATTTGAAGCACAATGCTAGTTTGAGAGACAGACTCGCGGGTTCGGATTCTCACCAAGAAAGTGAACTGTCCCGTTCCGGCTGGCAGCGTTCCGTGGTTGCCCAACGGTGCACGCGCAGCACTGCGTTGCTTTATACTCATAACGCACACATAATCACCCACGAACATCGGTAATTACATTTTGTAGTACAATAAGTAAATTATTTCGATCGAAATGGATTACAAGCTATTCGTTAGATTGGCAAACCTAATAAGTAGGACTGCTAACTTTAAAATTTTCAGGCTTCTGATCGTATTTCGCTCCAAACAGTGCACCGTCTAATAAAGCCTTTTCTGTTGAAGAATATCTATCAAGTTCGGCAATCAATTTCAAAACTAGTCCAAAACCAGTTAGTTCACCAATTAAAATGCGAAAATACCAATTAATCATTTTCATTTCTATTTCAACGAGCTAATAAATTAATTCATCGACTTTCATAAATTGCGGGCAATTAGGCAATTTATCTTTCAGCAATTTTATAGATTCCAACACCAGCTGTTAGTCCATTACAGATGGTATTTCCATAACACGATAATGAGAAAAGCAATGTCGGTGTGCGATAATAATATGTACTTTGAGTATAATATCCAGTGTGCGTCTCTCCATCTACAACCTAACTACTTATTACTGTAAAAGTTAGTTTCATAAATAGTATTTACGCAATCACGATACGCTTGCAGAGATTATCTTGATAACTTAGGCATTTGCAATTATCCTGTAGACCTGGTACGGTAATTATATCTATAGCAGGAAAATTATAATAAAATGACAGATAAAATGATAGCTCAAATCGGTTCAAGAGTCAACATTTATTACTGAAACAATGCTGAGAAAATAATGATTTACCTACATAATTCAATTCCATTTCCTAGCCTTACTCGCGCAGTCACGCATCATACTACTTAAGTTTTTATCTAAATACCTTGAAACCACCGCTCGTAACGTGGTGCGACTCGTGGGATATAATTCAGAAGAAAATAGCAAAACACGACCAAATAATAAAGACCCTCCGATAGTTTACGGTTCTATTAAAGCATGGGCTGAGAAAAGTGATGGTGTTAGAATCAAAGTTCGTACTGTAGTGGTCATTCCGAACTAAGCGATGGAAGTCGTCCGTGATGCAACGACTGTCATTTGTCAAATAAGCAAAGAGAATAGTGAAGGACAGAAGTTTAATTTCACATGGCAACT
The DNA here is from genome assembly GCA_947363905.1 of Lithophane semibrunnea. Classification (NCBI taxonomy): domain Eukaryota; kingdom Metazoa; phylum Arthropoda; class Insecta; order Lepidoptera; family Noctuidae; genus Lithophane; species Lithophane semibrunnea. Next base: position 12,159,186 of record OX376201.1, read on the forward strand.
GAAGCCTTTAACGCTGTTCTATAACCCTAAGCAATCAACTGAACAGGAGGCCTAAACCGGCCACATTAGTAATTCCTCTAAAAACAGAACTTTTAGAGGAATGCTAATGTGGCCGGGAATTTCCAGAATCCCAGCTGTCATTAGCAATTCCTCTAATTTGATATAATATACGCAATACAATAATTGTTGGACCATTTTACGAATCTCCATAGAAAACTGTCAAACAGATGAATTATTTCGTAATAAGTTACACGCAGATCATGAATCATATCATGAATTGTCAGTTTGTGACATTTTACGATGATTCGTAATATTTTCATATTATGATTCTGCTAAAGTGACCGTTTTAAGCCCCCTGAAACTGATATAGAATAGTTAACGGAATCTGTGCAAGAAGCAGCTGATGGACCGTTTCTTAATTAACAACTTTCTCGAGCAGATTGGATCTAGCTAAGACAACTTATATTTGATAGAAGGTGTAATCTATTATGAACTACTGCATTTTCATTGTTTTGCGTAGCATAACTGTTCGTGTCTATGATTGTGTACCCTGTTATTTTACAGTGTCGTTAATAGAATTATCTACAGTAGTACAACATGCAATATCTTTAAAATAGGTACACACTTTACTATTCACTTCTTTATGCAATTCTGCAGATAATGCGGTGTTGTTCTCTTTTAATAAACCGGACCTGGGTCCGGTTTTGAGCAGGCTATGGTTGGTCAATTAAATTTTTCTTCTCATGCTTCATTATCTCCTCCATAAACACTCCTGTGTAAATCGTCGTTGTGATTTCCTTTGCCATCACTGATCATTGATGAACTAAGAAGTCCTGCTGCATCAATTTTTTATTTTTGCCTTTTGGTATTGCTTGGTTCTTGAGCAGCCATCCCATTTCAAGTTCCCAACTAGTTACAGCTTTTACTATTGCAAAAATTCTGAAATTTCGATTTGCATGAATAATTTTTTAACACAAATGTAGAAACGAATGAAGATGCAAATGGTAAATTGCATTAGCATACCCTTCAGATCGCGATATTGTTGCGGTTGACTAAGTTATTAGCAGTCATTAGTCCGTCCGTCCACCGCCGCGAGCTACTTAATAATTTAATAACGGCGAGTGTTTCGCCAGCCATTGTCTGTTCCATTGTGGATAATTCATACCTCGCGGTGTAGTCGCTGACCGGTCCACCGCTGCGTTTGTTGATGCGTCAGTACATCGTGGCTGCTCGCACGAATATACCGAACGCGCCGCCTTCGCGCACGCCGCGTGCCAATTCGAATTTCGAACAAATTTTTTCTTTTCTTTTTTTTTCATTTTTCAACAGTGATGTTTATTTTCTTGTCTGTGCAGTGGTTTCGAATGAAGTGATGTGAATAAAAATCGAGTGTCGTGTTCCATGTGACCGAATCTGCTGTATTTTTTTAATCGTTGCAATTATTTGTTTGTAAAGCTGGAGCGGAACGGTGTTTACATGCATTACAGAAAGCGACCCTACAGGTTGGAATATTTTAATTTTTATTGTTTGCAATTATATTATGTTAAACAACTAATTATTCGGTGAGGACACCCGTGACTTTAACACAATGATACTAAGCCTTCAGTTGCAGAATTTATAGACTCTGATTTGAGATATTGGTGCATGAATATTAAAGAGCAGTTAACTTTAAATTCATCTTGTTTAATGGGCCGAAATTGTGCTTAGCCAAAACATTCTTCGATTGGCTGCTCATCTATGATTAGAGAGTTGATGATAACAAAAGACAGGCGGATTTGTTTTATATTACAACACTTTTTCTAATGTAACAAAAACACAATCCGTTATGGCGCGATAATGACGTAATCCAACGTTCGGCTGTTGTTTTATTGTCGCAGCAGATACAACAGTATAACAATGTGTACGCATGAGTATTTTATTACTGGCCACAGCATTGTGTTTTTCTTTTTAGCGATGGCACCAACTAATGTATGCCTCTCCTAAAAACGCACACGTTATAATCAGGCAATGTTTTTATTTATTTATTCTGTGGTATCCTGTCCACCCATAAATGAGGCAAATTATTGATAGGTATCGATCCCTGTAACTCGATACCTGTATCATTTTGATGCATGATGATTTTAATCGTTTACCGTACACGATTTGGTTAGTTAGAACTATTTTTGTGTTTTTATGGATGCAATACGCAGATATAGATGTAATCTTTCCATGATAGTCTTATATAATAGATATATAAGTTTTCCCTACTTAGCTACCTATATTGTGCGCTTACGCGTCAGCTTAACCATTTAGGATTCTAATATGGAGTGCCAGGAACAAAACGGTTGACACAAATATTTTCAATTGTCACGTAATTGTAAACAGTCAATTGGAGAACTCATTGCCACCGGTGGCGGCCGCCGGGTGATTACCTACAGCAACAATATACTTTTTTGGCGTTTTCTGTAAAAAAAATAACGTAGGTGGAAGACTGGTTCTCAATAAATTCGCCAGTCGACGAGGACAGACGAAACTTTTAGCACCGATATACTGCTTCTTGCAAAATTTTCGTATGCTCTGTTTTAGTTTTGCTCATCGTTCATTCATTCAGCACTTTCATTGCAATACAAATATATAAATTGCAGTGTCTGGTTGTAATTTCAAAATAACATCTCTCGCTAAAACGGACCGACTTTTATTTTAGAAAAATAACATGTTCCACGCGGACAGCAGCTAGCTTTAAATAAAAACACTGCAAAGTACCTACCTATTTGTTAGGTATAAAGAAAATAGACAATAAAATTCTGATATTGGGACTTAAACATAACTTAAGCATAAATATTAAAACCAAACAAGATCGTCAAGACACATTGTGCAACAGCTTCTATTTCCCACAAATTATGTATTACGAAATATAAGACAAATACTTATGTACATATTCGTGTAGGTAAGTACCTACGAGTGGGTCGGTACGTAACGATTTGTATAAAGCCTTCAAAATTGTAACCTCACGCTTCACATTAGTCATGAATGCCATTACAATTTAGACTGAAGCCAAATACAAGAAACTAAGTTTCAAGGAAAACAACGAAAGATATCCAGGTAGAAACTTTGATTAGATAATTAAGGTGACGAATTCTGAATTCCATTAAGAACCGCTATAATTAATTGCTTATTATTCGTATTTTGAACCAGTCTCAAGGTCAAAATAAAGGCACATCCCGAAAACATGCAATTTCGAGGCAACAGAAGATAAACAAGCATACCTACTGTAGCATTGAAGACGTATATAAATAAATAGGTAGGATAGGCATTGGTATGTCGTATATCGGACCAGCCAAGCTGCGTACGTCGTAGGTAGCCTTAGAGAAGCGGGTCCATAGTTGGGATGAATTTAGCCCAAAAACAAACTTAACATTGTAGTTAAAAACATGTTCCCATACATCGATAGACGTCACGAACAATTCTCTAACTACAAATGTAAATTTGTAATCGCTAAAAAATGATTTTCGGACTTAGTCCTTTTACTTGTGCTGTGAGACCTTGCTTTTTGACAAATTTTATGATTCTAGGTCTACGGGAAGTTTCCTATAGATTTTCCTATAGTAGGTATTTAGAAGCTTGCTGTTCTTAGAGGTCTGTATTTGATATTAATTTCAATTTGATGCCTCGACAGACAGACAAACGGACAACAAAGTGATCCTATATGGGTTCCGTTTTTTCCTTTTGAGGTACGAAACCCTAAAAATCGCAAAAAATACAAATATTTGTATACGGTGTAATAGTCACGTCAAGCTTTTAAAAATGTATATAATTATAATTTCTACCCCGAAAAATTATTATCTACCTATCACGTAATGAAAGATAATTAAAAAGAAACATTAAATTACAGAATAACGCGTGTTCAATTGATTACGATCAGCGGTTATCCAACTTTTAAATTATATGATTACAATACCACAGTATTCACAATCCTAAGACTGTACGCCTTTTTAGTTAATCAGGCGTGATGATTCTATTAATTCATCATAAACACGCGATACATTCAAACTATTTCTTTTTATTCTGTGGTAGAAAAAAAACGACAAAACAAAAAATGCCGAAAAACGTACAAATTGCTTAGACACCATGATATAATAAAACGAAAGGTTCGCCAATACTATTTATCAAAAGATTATTTATAGCAACTTCTGGGTACCTACTTACCGGTTTTACGCAAATAAATTTTTTTTTTTTTATTTTTTATTTAGAAGGTTTTCATACGGGGTAGGCAATATGAAAAAAAAAACTTTAGGAGACACTATCATTATTATCTTTTTGTAAATAAAAGTGGTCTGCAGCAATTTTAAAAAAATAACTGTAGATACAATCTTTTTTTGTACGACCAGGCAGCAACGTAACTTTCTTCGTACTTAGATAAAGATCATTTCGTGGACAAAGTTGCAAAACCCACATTATTTCTGTATCAATGTCCAATTGATGATCATTAAGTTCACAAGTTGGTAGTCTGCTCGTCACTTTCTTGCACAATTTCACGGCGTACGCGCACCCATGTTTCATTTGTCGCCTGCTGATTTCTCCGACACTCCCCACGGACGTCCTGACCGCTTGCATATGATACACTTGACAAACCATGGTAATCGTGAACTAATGCATATTGCTGTCTTGTGAATGGTGAAGCTTTTACCATAAGCATGCGTTATAGAAACGTTAGTGTGTAGTGACTTATCAGGGGAAAGTCCGAAAGGGATACTGTGGCCTCTGGCAATATACAGGCAACTGAAGGAACACGGATGGGTCTGACACGTAGAGCGGGAGAAGTTATTTGATAATTTTGAAACCAAAAAAAAAGTGTGTCGTTCTTAGTCATGTAGGATACTTAGGTATTACCTACTGTCTGTCAATAATTCGATGTCATCTACAGCGACATTTAAAAGTGATAAGTTGTAATTGATGATCACAAATTCGTTCCGTTGGTCGTCGTGGCTTCTGTAATCGACTTCTGACTGGAATATCGTAAATCAACCAATAATTGGCAAATGACGCTTCCCAACTAAAGATATCATCGTCCTAGGCTCGTAGCGGTCGTAGCAGCCTGCTACGAATCTACTACACGAATTCCCACTATCCCTAGAAAAGTCTTCTATTTAAAAAGGATTTATGTTATAAGAAAGATGTTCCTGTTATAAGAAAGATGTTCCTGTTATAAGTAAGATATTCCCTGTAATTTCATATCATAAAGATTCCAAAAATGAATTGTCATTTTCCAAAGAAGGCAACGCAAAGATTAACTTGATTTTGTTCCGAAGACTGCTAGATAATGTATTCTTGCATACTGCATTGATGAATACTTCAATCGCAATATAGAGTAATTGCCATAAATTATGGGCTAAATCATAACGTTTCAAAACAAGATTGTCCAAAATTGCTATTGGCTTACACTCTGCACCGCCAACGGATGACCTAAATGATGCAAGCGTTGTACGTTACAGAAGGTCGATATGCCATTCATTCAAGCTCTATTATTTTAACTGTTAAAATAAAACTATTAACTCGCGTAATTAAATGGCTATTCATAATCGTTATGTGCTAACAGCACACGTGTCTCAATTAGTTTTAAGGGGAAACGGAAACGCGTCAGCACTAACCGAAAACGAATCTTTCAATAAAATTTAACTAAGCAACGTCATATTACCTTGTGAGTTATGTCCATAAAATATAAGAAGGAAAATTTTACTGTTGACTGACCTTCCACATATCGGCAGCAAAAAGATTCAGGTTAGTTTCGCACTACATAACAATTGTTCAAAACCTAAAGCAGTGTCTTTATAAGAACATTATCATGTATAAAACAATTAGGAACATTACTCATTTAGCATGAACGTAATCTACAAAAAATCTCACAATGGCCGCACACGTAATGCTCGCACACGTCGTAGTAATCATATGAACTAATTGCTTGTCGAGCGTTACCCACATCCATTTAAAGTATTTCCTTCTTTCTATCGTAACTGAAGTATTCCGGACATGCGTCCAGTCCAGTTAATTACTTGACGTTAACGTATTAGCATATATCAACATTTGTCATGCAGCTGTCGTGTCACGTTACGGGCTACGTCTGCTATATTTCCTCACAATGCAAATGCACGAGTCTGCACAACTTTCAATCAATCAACTCAGCCTATTTATTACACAAACTGCTCATTATGGATCTCTCTCAAATTAGCCTATTGACGCATGAATGAGTGACTATCTTTACATACCGAGACTCCTCCGTGGCTCGGGGATTACATCCAGTCTTACCAAGGGGTATCGAATTAGTACAGTTACGGGGTTGTGGAGGTCAGATAGGCAGTCGTTCCATGTAAAATACTGGTAATCAGCTGCATCCGGTTAGACTGGAAGCCGCGACTGGTAGGACTGTTATGTGGACTGATGACCTAAAATCATGAATGCGATTTTAGGTCATCAGTCCACATAACAGATACGCTAAAATAAAAACTCTTTCACAATATATTTAAACGTGTCCATATCAACCTGCCTAGCTTTTTCCAAACGTTATAGATGTTGGTCGGCTTCCAGTCTAACCGGATGCAGCTGATTACTAGTATTTTACATGGAACGACTGCCTATCTGACCTCCACAACCCCGTAACTGTACTAATTCGATACCCCTTGGTAAGACTGGTTGTCAGAGTTTCGGGCTTCTGACGACCACCCGTGATGACTGTTAGAGATCCACGAATGACAGCCGGGACCAACGGCTTAATGTAATCCCCGAGACACGGAGGAGTCTCGGTATGTAAAGATAATCACCCATCCACGGACCAACCCTAGCAAGCGTAGGATCGTTGGATCGACCTGTGCGGGCTCTTATTACTTAGCCACGAGCTCCTCGATATTTAAACGTGTCCAGCTCATCTATTCACAAAAACATGAAGTGTCCAATAAAAATAAAAAAAACTCAAATAATTATTTCAAATAAACCAATTACAGACATTTTTTCACTGTCAAGGGATCGGTCAGTCACAAGTCACAAAGATGAAGCTAAGTATCAATGGTACCAGATTTTGTATGCCCAGCGGTGAGCCGTCTATGAATTTGAAAAGGACTATGCCGATGGGTCTTTCCACATTGGAATTGACAAGTGTTTGACTGTTCTTTGGCTAAAAGATGAAATGAGCACGTCTTTTAAGGGAGCTGCATATCTTAATAGAATTAAATATCTGGGGGCCAAGTCTACTAATTTACAACCGTGTCAGTGGTCTCACAATGATCAGTTTTTGACAGATTTTGTATGGCATAGCTGTCAAAAACTGATCATTGTGAGACCACTGACACGTTTGTAAATTAGTAGACTAGGCCCCCTGGTTAGCACACTTGCCAGAAAAAGTGTGTTAAATGTTAAATATACCGGACATGCGTCTAACCAACGTAATTCATATTTAACAAAGTATTCGTTACTGTATTACCATAGTTATTTACTATGCAACACTCGTGCCGCGATATGGGCCTACATACTTTTACCGTGATTATACTTGCGTAGAACGTGACTTACTACATATTAAGAACTAACTGCAGCCCGCGGCTTCACCCGTGTGGACCTAATCCTTTTTCTAAGATATAAGTGGCCTAAGTTGCTCAATAAAACGTCAAAATCGGTCCTGCCGTTTCGGAGACATTACAAACGGCCGCTTATATTTGTATGTATCATTTATATATTTGTATGTATAGATTAGATTTATTTGGTAAACGGTATGCTGTGGGCCTAGCACGAACGCGTGGATTTAACGAATTTAACATAAATTCGGGCGAAATTGAAAATACTCACTAATTTTGCACAAATAGGTACATAGTTACAAGACTTTATTTACTCCTACGTAATTTACTGGCGAAATGTGGGTGTACTGTAGGTACACCTCTGTAGGTACACCTCTGCGTAACCCTTCGGGTAATATAGGCGTGATGTTATATTATTTCTATCGCGGATAGTACATACTTAGGTACCTAAATTGTACATGTCGCAAAAATTAAAACTCAAACGCTATATGGTGCATAGTTGTATTTTCGATTTAAAAAATCGTTCGAATTTATTTTACGGTTACGGTTACGATAAGGTCACGCGTGCCTGTTAGGGCCCTCTGTTAATTCAATCATATAACATCCGTTTGCTGCAAAAGATTTTTAATGGTTATTATTACTTCATGTTAATTTAATTAGTAAGTAGGTACTGTAAGTTATTTTTCACCCATTAATTTAATAGTTACAGTCTGTAACTATTAAATTAATGGGTGAAAAATTCAAATACAGCCTACTTGAATTTTTTACCAAAAATTATGTTACCTACTTACATAATGTATGATGTAGGTACCTACTACCTTACTGGGCATGGATTTTATCTTCTTTACAAGAATGAAGTCGTTATAATAATTAATTCTATTTGATAATACCCATAATTAAGCGCTCAACAACTCCAATTAAAATGTTTGTTAGGTTGGCATCCGTTTAATTACTTTACGAGAACATACTATTTTTTGCTTCTTGGATTCCTTGAAACTCTAGAAAACCCAAAAACTGACAACATTTTAATAAGTATTTTGTGTGTTCACAAAGTTAATGTTATGTTCGTTTGTTTCAGCTCTGGGAAGCGACAACTCGGCTCCAATGTCTTAGCTAGGTATGCCAGTATTTAATTAATGCGTCTAAAAAAAATAATCAAAACACTATGAACTAGTAATGCCACCTAGCGGTCACTCCATGAACAAATCAAATCAAAAGCAGCGCCATCTATTAAACCGCGCATACATTACGTACATTCTAACAATGGCAACAGTTACAACGAACAAACATAGATGACGCTAAAACGTTCTTGTAGATCCCAACAGGTAGCGCTGTTAGTCTAAACTAAACCTATTATCCAAACTTTTAACTGTTTAATTCAATGAGTAGAATTTAACGGATGCTTGTCTAATAAAGTGATGCTTTAATGAAGAGTGTCATTGTTTCAGCCAATTATACCGGTCGTCGTCATTTAACTCGTCGGGGTGCGGCTCGGGCGGGGAACCAGCCGACGACATGTACTCCGATGTGTCGTTGGAGGAAGATGTCCAAGGTCTCAACTATAAGGTCAGTGATATTTTCTTTTTATTTTGGTCTTTGGTGGGTATGCTGATCTTATGAATGCATAAATGTCCATCAACTGGTTGCAGTCCATTGCTGAACGTAAAAGTGAAGTCAGTCGGGCTTACAACTTTTTGCCAGCCAGAGACTTGTGGCGAACCAATTTAATTATCTGTGGTTCCCACCGTTACATAACCTGACAACACTGGTTGGTCTAAGTAGTGGTCTATGGTAAAATAAGTTCGGTGATGGGAATCTACTAAAAACCTGCCGAGATATAAAGATATATGTTACCCTATTAAAACTCTGTGAACGTGTAAACAAATATATTATAAGTTCGTATATACGTTAGTTCCGTTGTCACCTGGATACTGTGCTGTGTTATATTAAATACACGTATATCACAACTGGAAGGACTTTCATTCAAAGGGCGACCTAACGCGCCTAAATTGGTGACCCCGACGATAGAAAAACATCACAACGTAAAAAGAAGAACTAGAATCCAGTATTGTGAAGTGCAACGAGCCTACACTTATCCCGGGCAGCGGTTTCTTCCTGATCAGATCCGAGTCTGTACCTACTCGTCGCCATTACGCGAGTTTACTTACGAAAATCGAACATTCGTGCTATTGGTATATTGACTAACGAAATAGTGTTCAGTTGTGCATACTTTCTGTGCCAAATTACGCCGTATTTGAACTTTATTGACCTGAAACAAGAAAAATCATCTAATCCCGCGACAGCAGTGCCATTTTTTCTTGTGCGGTTTTCTAAGGAAATTTCAATCAGTTAGCGCGCGAAGCTTGACACCTGACAGCGCCTGTCATATGTCTCCTGTCATCACGTTCTGCAAACTTCAAACGTCAACCGGCTGCGTTCCAGAGTCACTAAAAACGTAAAAGTGTGTTCCGTATTTCAATAGTGTGACAACAAAAGATCGCATCAAACAGATTCTGTCATGTCCACATTGATATCATAGGACCACTGCCGTCTTCAGACAATTTCACATATTGTCTGACCGCGGTTGACAGATATACGCGCTGGCCCGAAGCGTGGCCTATGATATCTATCACGGCGGAAGAAGTGGCAGATACGCTGGTGACTGGTTGGATATCCCGTTACGGGGTGCCAAGCACCGTGACGACCGACCAGGGTCGTCAGTTTGAATCCGCCTTGTTTCGGCGCCTTATGAACGTGTGCGCAACAAAGCGGATTCGCACAACCAGTTACCACCCGTGCGCAAATGGCATGGTAGAACGCATGCACCGCCAACTAAAAGCTTCTTTAATGTGTCATCCCCAAACGTGGAGCAAAGCACTTCCACTAGTACTCCTTGGGATGAGGACTGCCCTCAAAGAGGACCTAAATACCTCGTCCGCTGAACTTGTCTATGGAGAACCTCTCCGACTCCCGGGAGAACTAATCTTGCCTGCAGAAGAACCCAGAAGCTCAAACGACATCACAGATTTCGTCACGGAGTTGAGAAACAGGATGGAAATGTTACGTCCAATACCAGCCTCCCGACACGCTCGACCGTCAACCTTCGTGTTCAAAGATTTGGCTACGTCGACACATGTTTTACTGCGCGACGACACTGTTCGACGGCCTCTGCAACCTCCTTACACTGGCCCATACCGCATCTTGAGGAGAAGGGATAAAACCCTTACCTTGGATATCAAGGGAAGAGAGGCTACCGTCAGCATAGACCGTGTGAAACCAGCATATCTGGACTCTGAACTGGTTTCCTCACCACCAGTTTCAGTTCCTGTTCCAGTTTCTCCCTGCACACAGCCAACTCCCTCCACGCCAACAACTACTCCATCCCCTTCAGGCACTGTCACCACCAGAACTGGCAGACGGGTTAAATTTAGGGACATCCTAGATTTATAGTTTTCTTTCTTGTATTGTTATATTTAATTTTTTCTGTATGTATACCTTGCATTTCTCCGTGGGGGGGTGGTGTGGCGAACCAATTTAATGCGCCTAAAGACTCTTAGGAAGCTTATCATTCAGGAGTTGTCATGGGCGAGTATTTAATTATTTAACTTTACTTAATACATTAATGTTTTTCAGCTGTAAATTGATGGCATTTAATTTTTTGTTCACTCTTCATGCATCACAGCAATCGTAAAGGGGAGCATGTTTGGTGGTACGATGCTCGATATTTGTCTTTCGGAGTCGGACGTGGGTGAAACTAACGGTACCCAAACAAATAATGGGGAAAAATATAGAACAGTAGGTAGTAAGAACATTTGGCAGGTCATTATGATATCATGGATATACAGATAGTTATGAAACCTTTGTATCATAATTATTTATTACATGATACCTATAAAGTAGCCAAGGTGTAATGTCATCCTTACATATTATAAAACAAAGTCCTCCGTCGCACACCACTGTGTACCACTGTCTGTTCGCGATAAACTCAAAAACGACTACACCGATTTTCATGCTGTTTTCACCAATGGATAGAGTGGTTCTCGAGGAAGGTTTTAGTATAAGTATAATAACCGACATCCACCCAGGCGAAGCCGCAGGCATCAGCTAGTAGTATTATAAATGCCAAATCGAGCCCCATCGTCATCAACGCATCATTGAATCTTCCTTGTTTACTACACAAACCATTGAACTCAAACCTATTGTCCTGCCCATTGTGTCCCATCACCTGCACTATCCACTATATCTATCTCCATGCGGCATGGAAATCAATCATAGTGCAGGTGATAGGTACAATGGGATGCCACCATCGATATAACTTGAACTTTGAACGTCGAAATAATTAATATCCTAAACAGGCCTAAACTGAACCAGTACGAACTGTCATTGTTTCTATGAATGCAACAATAAGTACCTAATGAATATAATAAAATTAACAGTGTCTATCGATTGCACGGCTGAAGCAAAAGTACCTACATCAAACCATGAGTATTCTTTGGTACTTTCAGGAAGTAGTTCATGTTTGTCATTTGGCAAGAAAATGCGTTAAGAAATTTTACCAGCTTACCCTCTGAGCGGATTTCTATAACTGACCAAAATTATTATTTCCGTTACGTATAAGGTGCTCATGATATCGAAGTTTACTATGATACAAAGTACAAACAAACTAATGAATCATCTGAGCCCATTCATGCGATACAACCAGGTACCTATTACGGAGACAATTTTCTCGGAAAACTATAGCGGGTAATAGGAAGTTTATCATTTATGTCATCGGATATAGGTATGTAGTGTCATTGCTCAGTGGATTACATCTACTTCCTTTCTGAATATTCTTGAAAGGATTCACCGGCTGAAAAGTGTTTTTCAGTTGAGAGATTGTATTCACAAGTCTGAAAGATTTTTCAACTCGAAATTATTCAAGACAAGATAAAAATAATTTTGATTTTCCAGAAAACACCATTGTTTATATTCATATTTAGGTATTGAAAGATCATTATATAATAAGACCAACGAAAAATGGAAAATTATTTGATGCGTTATCCTAGAGTCAGAATTTTATAACCTCTAATAACGTTTTTATTTTTCCCCTATGTTTGTATAGGTAAATTGTACAATATACTTATTTACTCAATTATTCCTGTTACCTAATGTGTTTACCTACTTTACAATGTTAGCAAAAGTTGTCCAATTAATTCTATTTCTGTTTATTTATACAAAACATTGCTTAGGCAAGCACCAACATTCAACCATGTTTCAGGAAAATTAAGTATTTTTGTCAGTAGGTAACCCATTATTGAGGTCATTACTTACGTAAACAATGGTACCAGTGAATCTACGTCAGTATACCACAATATGGGTAACAGACTAATTGAAGATCACACTTAACGCATGTATTTTCAATTAACTACTTTTACAATTAAGTGTCAAGACTGGGAAAATTAAAGGTATGAGACATTAAGCAGTTATAAGAATTCATTCACACAAGTGACGCATATCTAGCCTCGTCGATAATGACGATAGTGAAATTAACATTTAAAAAGAAAATTAGGAAGGTAAGATTTATAAAAAATTACCTAATTTATAAAAAAAAGTGCTAACTTTATTTTCACAAAAGTTTGGTTGATCATGATCTAATCTCATCAGTGCAAGGTCGTGCTGGCATTCAGCCAGTCCCAAAAATAAATATTGTTCACTTGCAAATTTTTAGCGCTGACCACTTTCACATCATCACACATTACAGTGTTTATATTTTTTATGCGGTAATAACTAAGTAGGTAGGTACTTGTGTGAATTCCTAAAAAAATTAAATATAAACCAATTTCAAAGTGTGAAAGACGATTAGAAAAAAAAACCTTGATCGAATTTCCTTGTCTAATTTTTTGGGGCAGTCGGTCGAAAGTACAATCTTTCAGAACTATCTAAAGAAAACTAATTCTCCACCTGTTTTGGCGCTGGTATTGAAAACGACAGTATGTCATACTTAAATGTTCTTCTTTATTTTTACATTTTTTGGCAACTCTAAAACCGATCGATGAACTTTCCTTAGTGTTTTCTCCGTTTACTTTTGACTATATTACCGTCCGTAATCTGTGTTCAATGACCCTATTAAACTGGCATTGTATAGTAATATACTAAAGGAAGGAGTTTAAACAATGCCCGTGCCGCTTCATTTAATAGTCTTACCTAGTGCGACAGTAATGGACGCCGGAAACGGTCCCTCAGCTGCGCATACACCACTTCCGGTCAGATGCGTGCCCAGCCGCAGCGATATATGATTAATTTAAAATTAGAATCCTTATGTAAATATTAAACAGATATGAGCTTTTGCAGCCAAACATGGAGCTATCGCTTGTATAAACAAACCCTATAGGAAATGAAGAATGAGTCAATTTTCTTCGCTGTATCGCTCATCGCTAAGATGAGTTATAAGATGTTACAATTCATGCTAGGGTTTCCACAAAGTAAAATTTTCATACCTAATCATAAAGCATGCCTAATCTCAAACAAATGATTAAATTAAATTATTTGTCACGAAGTTACTTTGCCTAAGGCATTTTTCAAATGGTATGCGTTATCTAGTTAACTATGTCTGATAACCATAGCATACCAAACCTGTTGTCACTCATCGATTGGCAACACACAACTAGTTTCATTTTCTTTAAAGTTAATATGAACGTAATACTAATAAAATATATCACTGTAACCAAAGTACTTGTAACTCCCTTGATGTTAATTATCAAAAGCTCCTATGGACACAAGGGACTTGGCAAAATGGGCCCGAACGACGTAGGTGAATGTACCATTCAATTTCAAGCCCAAACAAGCCACTCTGATTGCCAAGCAATTTTAGACCTAAACCAACACTAATAAGGTCCTATGCCTATATCGAATAACATGTTTTCATGCCATGTCGCGTAATCCACTAGACAATACGTCCTAGAGAAACTGCGTGCCATTGAATTTTGCATAATATCATCTAGGTACTAGTCTTGTACTAGCGAGGGGACTATTATAAATTCTGTTTGCGCCTACGTTGCTATTTAACTTTAAACGACCCCGTAGATTGCTGCGTGGATACATTTTAGGGAAAAATTTCGTTTATTACCAGAACGACTCGATATAATCGAAACATGGACAGACTGTGCCTCTGCCCATACCCATCTGCCAAATCCAGTTGTATAAGTGAAGGCCAATTCTGTATTCTTAAATAAAGGTCCAAACATAATAAAACCAATGTACTACAGCATTTTAATTTGTTTGTTTAATATGTTTTTAATCGCGATGAGGCTAACTAGCACAACAGCCAATTTCAACTTTCGTTTTATTTAAAAACTAGCTGCGCCCCGCGGTTTCACCCGCGTAAGTCTCGATACCCTGGGAATATCGGGATGAAAAGTATCATATGTCCTATTAAAGATTATGGTCTGCCCCTGTGGCAAATGTGATCAAAATCCGTTCAGCCGTTTTACCGCGAAAGCGTAACAAACAAATAAACAAACAAACTCACTTTCGCATTCATAATAATAAAAGTTAGGATTACCAATGTTTTACCTATTTAATGATGCCCAAGATACGGGCTGTGCCTAGTTTGGGACCAACGATACCTCCTAATTGTAATTTTGATTTTCAACATTCAATTTTCGTATACTATTTTACTTTTTTACAGCATTTGGCTTCAACAAGTCTACGTAAATGAAGCCGTTTCAAATTGCTGCAGTTTCAAAAATACGTAGGTAGCCGAACCGTAGCAAATAACACGAAACATTGTAACTTATCTTTGAAAAGATTTGTTTTGGACAAAGTGTTCCGTTAATCTTTTGTTTGTACGGTTGAAAGTGATCGAGTGTGATCACGCACGCCAAACTCACGCGCAGGCTTCATGATAACATACGCTATTTTGGTAAAGGCGAGGTACAGATAAATCTGAGCCTTGACTCTTTAATATTATGGAAATGTTTCGATGGAAGCTGTTATCTGCTCTCTTCCGCTTGGACTCGTTGCGTCATAAATATTTTTACAAACTTTGTCTTCCTCCACAAGTACTGTTTCATTTTGTCCAAATTGATGGCTTTGCTAATAACATTATGTCTCAGAAATCCCTAAAAAGCTCTAAGTTCCTCAAATCTGCCAATATCAGTTATATTTCTTCGACTGATATCGCTACCACTTTAAGCTATATTTACAAAACAAGCGTGAATAAAGCATGATAAACACGCAGTTCATATGTCAGATCAATCCGAATCAACGTGTTCAGACATCAGACAATGCCCTTTTATGCAACCCGATTTAACCCGTATAATCGCTTCCATAAATATCAATTCAAAGGTTTTTTACGCTTGAGTAGCAGAATATTTTTGATCACAATCTGAATTCCCATTACACAAGGCCTGCTTCGCAAGTACCGCAGTTATAGTAACATTAGGCTAGCTAGATGGACTAAATTTGCTTAGTATTCGACTATAAACAATAGTTGCGAGTCAGTATTCTCGCGTGCAGTGGGAGGCAACGTGGGTGGTCCAGAACTGTGCCAAGGATATCGGGAACCTAGCGAAATATCTCGCGTGATTATTTATTGTTTTGACATGAGTTTACTATTCGTCTTTTTATATTCTGCGACGAATATTGTAGGCTTTTTATGTGTTTCATGACTAGGTTTCTGATTGTACGCTTGTGTCGTAAGCTCATAAAGCTCAACTCAAGGATTAATATGATTGATACTAATTCTAAATTACAAATGTCAATTACAGAAAACCTTGATAAATCTTTGGATAATTAAGCAACTTCACCTATTAATGAATTGCCAAACTTTTATATTTAAAGTACTGGAACGATGCCCGAAGTGAAATAATTTTGACACCACCATCAGTCGATGCAGTCGTTTCCTACATAATAAATATAGGAATTAGATTTTATGAAAATCAACTTCTTACGTGCATTTGCACGTGTGAACACACAACACAACTTTACACACCGATTCTGCAAGGGAGGAAAACGAAAACTTATCTACTAAACAGATGTCTTCACGTAAAGCAATAAAAGTTAATTTCCGCTTCATAAAAAAGTACTCCCATCATGAATTAACGCAGTTCATAACATAAATTAGATGATAATCTTAGTTTAGCTTTTAATTGGATTTCTTAAACATGCTATTGCAGAAGTGCAACCGAATTCCCAAAGCATGTCGATGTAATCTCGGCAATCTATCAAACTTATCATGAGCATCGGTTACAGAAACAAGAGGTGTATGACAGTAAAACGTCTTATTATCTAACCCTAACATTACGCCTTACAAATACATAGTAGTGTGAAACGGAAAGTGGTGCGAATGAACGCGTGTGAAATACAAACATATTGTGTGCAGATGACGAGATTCTTACACATATATCCAGATACATCGTAATTACGTGTACGTATTGCTACATGACATCGTTTATCCTAATTATTTTCACGAGTACTTATCGAAAAACTTCGTCAAGTATTCGTGCACTCGTTTTCAGCGCCAAGTAAAATCATTAAGGATTCCTGTTTCCGTTCGTTTTCGTTTAACTTCTTTTTCTTATCTGGTGTCCTTCGTTTATTTCCTCCGTTTTCTATCGCTGCTGTATAATTTAAAGATAGAAAACGTCAAAATTGGAGCCATTATGCAGACAAATACTCAACGGACATAAATCCATCCTACGTGAGTATCGAGTTAAGGAGATCCCAATTTAACTTAATTTAAATTTATGTTCCACCTCGGGGAACACCACATTTGAAACCCGATATTTAAATATAATCAAAGCTTTGCGATCACTAAACATTCAACGTGTGAACATTAAACAATCCTGCCTTTTGTACAGACACTGTTTTCCAGAAAAAAATATTTTCTATTGTTGAAATTCGTGGAAAACTAAATAAAACTTTGGACACGGACAGGGGGCAATGTCACTCAACTGGGGCACACGTTGAGGAAAGCAATTGATTTAGTTTTTAGGGCGCAAAGATCAGCTTACGGTGTGAACGTGTTATATGGTACGGTAGAGATCTAGACGGCGAGATATCTGGTAACGATCATTATTACGGTCGTAATTATACCGTGAGATGACACTTGTGTAGTGAATCCGGGAACTTGCCGTATTTAGCTATCTACACACGAACCGTGCCTCGCAGACAATCGTCTCTTAGTAGCAAAACATTTAGTTCTGCGCAGCTTCCACCGCAACAATGTTTGCAGTTTTTGCCCAAAAATTGCAGTGAACACTCACATTTCACCAGAGGGCCAATTCTCGTACTTGGAAAACGTTCACAATCTGTCAAACTTGTCAAAAATTTCGGTAAATTGATGGCTTTTTTTTACAGATTGCGACTGAGATGCGAATGCGAATGTTCCTAAAAATTACGGGAATTGCCCGTCAGTTATGTTTAAATCCTATGTCATAGGGGGCAGGGGCGTGTACTATAGGTAGGTGCACCTCTGCCTAACCCTTCCGGGAATACAGGCGTGATGTTATTTTATTGCAGTGAAGTGCATTTTTAAGGAGATTTTTATCAGATATTGTCGAGTGTCGCTGCAGCAGCTGTTTTTATGAACCACTATTACTTAGCTGTAGCGCGTCTATAAATTAACATCAATTACGAAATTAGTCAAAGTCAATTCAAGCAAGTGAGAAAGATAGAACAGAAATATAAAGCCATCTATTGCCGAAATCAACGATGAAATATTTCGCAGCAAATTAAAAGTATGCATCTTCGCTCCTAACCATATAGACGTTGATTGTTAGTAATGTATATGTCTTTATTGCCACCAATGAAACAATTCGTTTCAAATGTAATTTTCAAGACGAGACTTGCTATTTCTCAGACATTTTATGACCAAAGCCCACATTTAGATACTTGTCATGGTGAGAACGGTCCCGTGTTTGGATGATGTGATTACTTAAAATAGAGTGCCACCAATACACAGACAGTTATTGCCAGTTCCATGAGTATTTTATTGGTAATAGTAATTTAGAAGAATGCTTCCTTGTCGTAAATTAGTGGAATGGGTCTCGTGTTTCACGTATTCCATTTTATCGTAATTTTAATATTATCATACTTGGTCTTGGTCTTGGTCTTCATCTACGACTTCATTAAAGTTTATGTTTTCTTTCATAAAATTTACCTTTACTCTGGTTTTCTACAGTAAATTATAATAACTGTCGTTATGTACTTCATCAACACGGTCAGTGTCTTTTATTTGTGGTGGAGTTCAACCTTGAACCTGCCCGAGGTCGTCTGCTGCCGACCAAGCGGCACCGAGTGCGGAAACGAAGCAAGAACTATTCTTTGCCATTATACTGTCATTAGCATCTGCATGTTTATCCTGAGTATTAATAGTGTTATGTTTAGATAACACATTGTTGGATTGTGTGTCTTATTTTAAGTACTGCTCTGCTTATTACAACAAGCAGCAACAATTCACAAGAACTTTACTGAAGGTCACACTCTTTTAGCGATAGCGCAGTTTCTGTAATTGTAACATGAAACTCAGGTACTTTACATCGATCCAACATCAACTGTTCTAACATATATTCAACAAGACTATTACTATTGTGTTCCAAATATTCGCGTTTTCCATTATTATTTGACCACCCTCCGACTTCTCCCCTCCGTTCCTTACTAATTTTTTAATAAATGAGTAACGGGGAATTCCCAATGAAACTTAAATGTTGCATGAGAAACAACGATAACCGAACTTACAGGAATATTACGTTAATACTGTTATATCTATATTAAACTAGCTTCCGCCGGCGGCTTCACCCGCGTGGTATGTCGATAAAAAGTAGCCTATGTCCTTCCTCGGGATATCATCTATCTCCTTGCCAAATATCGAAATCCATTGAGTGGTTTAGTAGGGAAAAGGTAACATACAGACAGACAGACAGACAGGTACTTTCGAATTTATAATATTAGTATGGATGGGTTCCTACAACGACAAGCGTGAATAATAATAAACAATGACACCTTTTTTGTGTAAGAGTAATGAATATCTGAGGTAAAAAAACTTATTACATTTTTGATTGACACGCTAAAGCTAAAACTAAAAAACAACGTTTATGCAGCTATTAAAAGATAGAATAGAATACGTACCTTTAGATGAATAATAGCAATTAAGAAACGATAGTAAACCAAATACTGGTTATCAATATACATCCGGTTAGACTGAACACAGTTGGGAAAAGGCTAGGTAGATTATGAGTAGGTACCTAACGGAACTGTTCACTAATAGAGTGCATGGCATAGGTAGAGCCTTAAAGTAAAACCAAGTTTCACGGCAACAAAAGAAAAATTGCTTGATAAAGCTGATAAATTATCAATCTATTCGCACATTAAGTTTCCCATGCACAAATTGCAGCAATGGGACAAAAACCGTAATTAAAACTTGACAAAGATTATTTGTTCACTGGCTAGACAAATTAAACTGTATCCACAATCAATGTATTTATTGGGATTGGGACAGAAAAATGAATTTTTCACCCCCCTGCTACTAGACGAGACCAGACCAGACGTTGTCAACTTTCTGTTACACAAGATTCAAGATCTTCTTCATCCACAAAAATGCTTCATTTAATCATTTTTGACAATGACAATCAATGAATCACGACGATCCGACACTTATAGACATTGCACTTTTTTCATAAATCACTGAAATCATTTTAATTAGTCCTTCACTTATACTTTTCATCAAGGCTGTGGAATATAATGAATAATGTGTTATATCATGACTTATCTATAATCGGAAAAACTGGGTTCATATTTTAACTAGTTATCTGGAAAACTATGATTGCAAAATTGTTTCTACATTTATCATAAGGCTTGTAGTGTGCGTAAGAAAAAAACCTGTGCTTGATGGAATTCATTGGGTACGCTTCTACGTACCTGTATGACATCAGAGTGCAGACCCATAATTATCCTGATATTACTTACTTATTGTCCTATGTACTAAATCGTATTACTTACATAAGAAATAGTAAAAATTGATGTTACAAGTTGCGCAGAAAATCTAACAAATTGAATCATGACTGTCGCTTGTATTATCGTCAACAACCATTAGGATGTCATTAGTTTCGTCGGTATTATGAATTATTTCTATCAGTAAACTTCTAATGATCAATAAACACTTCACACTTTCGCTTTTTCAGTACATTTCAGCATTGCCGTTAGTAATCATAAAGTACATTTTAGAGAAAGTGACAGATATATCCCTGAGATATTTCTGTACAACCCTGTTTTAGAATTATTAACTTTTTATGCGGATTCTATTCATGAATGACGTTCATTCGCTGCTATTTCACGCTTGTATGAACTGTATTAAAATGTATGAGATCGCATTGTTCCGTCAATTGTTAACTATGTTGAATAAAAGACTTGAATTTTTATTTCTTTCATTATGTGAATATTTTAACCCTTTGTTTGGCATTTGAAAGCTTACGACGGCGTGCCTAATAGTGCGTGTTGCGTCAAGTTTAATTATTTTTTAATCTACTTGTTACGTCAGTTATAACCGACAAATTATGTGAAATTACGAAGCATACTTTTGTGTAACTGATAAAGGGCATGTAGGGCATAAAACTAACTTGGTCACAATCTTATTTATGAGACCAAGAGCCTCGTCACGATGTAAAGTCTGAAGGCAACAATTTGCCTTGTTCTATTTTCACTACTGCTCAACCAGTTTCGATCGAATACAATCTAAATGAACAGACAACGCACAAATTGAAACAACAGACAACACATGTATCCTCTACATCCGTTTGAATTGATTCATATTATGTTCATCTTTTTCTTTCACGCATATCTCAGTAGCAACTTATCCAAAGACTAAGAAGTTGATACTTTCATAACAACGGTTCTACATCGAACAAAAAGATTAAGAATCAAGAAATTCATAAATGGGTTTCAATTTCTGCGTAGATTTAATGATTACTTCACAGTGTCTGTTATCCGTTAAATAGAGCCGGCAATGGTATCCAATTCAAACTTCTGAGCACGAATTTCACACGGTGTGAACAATAGCCTCAATTTCAATTCTCTATCTATTCTATTAAATAACTCTTTATTTTGTTATTATTTTTTAAATCATCTTTGTTACTTTCCTCTAAAAGTAAATCGAGATTTTGTAATCGATCTCTACAAACACTACCAGCTTTTTTTCAACTGTTGATTCCAGGTCAATCATTTTCAAAACTGAACTAGCAGCTGTAAATTGAATGTCATGCATGCGTAGGTTTTGTGTTTGTGTTAATGTTTTATTTTGAACATCTACTGCTTTTACATTATATCTTGACCACTCAAGTAATCAAATAGGCATCAAGTAAAATACAAATGCGCCGCCATTTCATGATTGCGACTTGCAATAGCGGTAACATCTATGGAGTCCACTTAATGATTTCATGTTTTTTCTATCATATTGCTTCTCACTTTCAATATTAACTTTCTTCAATTTCTCTGCTTTAAAATTGTCATTATTAGGTTTAGTTGCCAGGTCATTTAATTCTGTTATCATATTTTTACGAAAAATCTCACTATATGGACTATATACCCATGTTCATGACTTGTAATTACAATTATTAAAATGACTTTGTGAATAATATAGCAATAAAACAAAGTCTTGAAAGATCGTTCGTTGAATTCAATCGTTCTCCATCTGGCATAGACGGACGCAATCATGATGCCCCCTCGCCCGTAAAATTACGAGATGCAACCAGACTGGGGGAGCTTATGAAAGGGGTTATTGCCTCGGAACTATCTATCAGATGGCTGTGCATATGTGCAGGGAGCGAATAAAGTTTATTTGTATGGCGCGGTGGCTCGGCCGGCTGATAATCATGTCGTGTCAATGGGTGGGGCGCACCGGCCCAACGCCGCCGCGCGCCGGTTAGTGCCCAACGCGATACTGTGCCAACACCACGTACCAGCGCGACTTTTTAAAAGTTTCGATTGTTATACTTCGATAACGATAACACACAAATTAACATTCTAAGAGAAATCCAAATATTTTAAACGTGTTTACTCACAATTCGACGTTTCGAAAAGGATGTCAGTGCAACCGTCGAAAATTTTGAATCGACTTCGGCGAAGTCTCCTGTTGCCTGATATTTTGATACTTGTTTACGACGACAATTAAAAGATTTCTGTGGTGACACTGACCAGGGTGATCATTACGTTGGAATTATTGTGAAGCCATTTATGTGAAAGATGTGACACAGTGTGATTAACTGCCTGTAAGTGGTGTTACGTGAATGTAAAGTTTCATAATTGTATTAGAACAGGAGAGCCGTAAGAACTATCACTAATCTAGTGTGCCATTAGAATTCTAGCTTTATTTCGAACGAAAATAATCTAATCTACAAAAGTCAAACTAAAAAGTTACGAAATAGTGTTAAGTTTATGTGTAAGTTAAGTTAGTTCAGTGCAATATTGGAATATATCCAAAGATAAGAGTAACGGATCTTAAATGTTTAAATCGGGACTGTTCAATCGGTCCAGAGGCACGATGGGTGAACAAGTTGAGGTAGAAGACAGTCTGGAGCTGGAGTATGATATGTGGGACGGTCAGTTTGATTTCGTGGGCCCGCAAGGTCCCCCTCCTGAGGTCAGAGGAAGGATCACCTCTGACGCAAGTCTCACAGAGGACTTGTTTACTGGAGGACCTCTGACCCCTCACCTAACCAACGGCCAGAATGGTGGGAAGAAGACTGCTGCGCATCAGTGGTGCGATAACTTATCCGATCAAGTGAGCATTGCTTAGATCTCTCTTTTTCTATATCTTTAATTACATTTGGTATAGACACGAGCTTTTGTGATCATCCTTTAGGAACCATAATAGGCAATTCTAGCATTGTTAATTAATTGAATTGGTTTGAAGTATTTGTCTCATTGAATTCTATTTATTGGACATCGTCAATACTAATGACGTCAAGCGTACAGCATCATTTAACATCGTGGTTTTCCTGGCAATTGATTCACAAACGAATTACTCATTCCTATTCCAAATGCGTAAATGTCACGTAACTCCTGAATTTTCCCGTAAAGGGCAATTACAAAGAATAAGGTTAGCTAAAGTTGATCCAACTAAATAAGCATTTGGGAAACGAAATCACAAATGGAATTCTTTTATAAATAAATAAAATATGGCTCAAGCCCGATAAAGTAATCCAGTGAAGTTGACCACGAACAAACTAAACTAAAATGATAAAAATAGATTCAAATTATTATAACAATGGAAAGCTTCACATAAAGCAAGTAACAAATATTGGTAGACTGAGACATACATTTTTCATAGCATTGCATTACATAGATTTTATTGGCACTTTGGGAGTGCCAATAAAATGGCCGGGTATTACAAAAACTCCGGTATCTTCCGTAGCCGATGCGTCCCGTCTGCAATGATCGTTCAATAGAAAACAAAAGCATTTATTTCTTCCACAGTTTCTCGACCTGCTCGTGCCATCGCGGCCTTTGATTTGTTCACAAGTGTCACGCGATCATTTCTGTCTAAACATTATGTTCATCGACCAAACTCTGTAGGTATTACTGCTGGTGGCCTGGTACGTTACGCGACAGTACCTTCGATTGCCCTGCGGAAAAACCTTTATCGATGATGGCAATAGTTAAGATTACTTTAGATTGTAGCTTTATCGATAGCATAATCTTTTGAGTGTTTTGATATCTATAAATTGATTCCTAAAATTGAAATATTGGAAGTTGTTTTGAATGAAAACGATATAGCTTCGCCTAAGAAAAGAATAATGCCAGCATTAGCAAATAAATTAAAAAACACCTGGTAAAATTGAATATTCCACTATTGAAATCAGATAAAAGGTGTTTGCAAACAACATTCACAAAAAATCTAAGCAAAAGAGAAGCATGAAGACAATACTGATATTTAATTTATTCCTCGTAGCTGTTGAGAAAGGCATCCTGGCATGTTACGAAGTCACCATGTTTAGCTACAATTTGCATAATGTGTTCTATTACGTGTAATTACAGAACAATGATGTTACTAAAACAATACTGTTTTTAATTAACAGTCATTTGGTGCATTTGATATTCCATAATATTTGAATTTCCGTAATGAAAACAGGTACCTACTTAATACTGAGGACTTGAAATAGACTTGACTAAAACTAATGCAAATCATTCCTTTTATTTACAGTACTAATGTTGGTCCCTTCTAAATTTCGAAAGGGCTTGGACAACTAAGGATTTGGTTGTCTGGCCCTGCCCGGAATTCTTCTACCGACTGATGTAACACTATTTTTGTTGAAATCTGTGTCACGGACGATGCACGTCCAGAATACATTATGTGCAAATGATAGGTTAGCATTGCGTGCGAATATTTATGTTTACTTCCTTACACGAATCTTCCTATATTTGAAAAACGCGATAGTAGATTCCAAGCACTTAACTTGGCTATTAATAAAAATCCCAATAGACCGAGAAAGGACGGACCTATAGCAACAAGTCATCATTTGTACGCTCACTAAGCTAAACTCATCATTCATATCCAGATTCCGGAAGAAAACTAAAAAATTTCGTACCAAAACATTCTTGTCTCCCACGTTGATGACATACTCATTTTCTCACCTCATTTCTATTGACAAATGAAAAAAGGTACATTGGGGATGATCTTATTCATCTTCTGGTGTCTCTCCTATTACTGAAGGTTGGCCATTAACTCCGAATATTGTCCGTTGCGAGGTGGAACAGGTCAGCTCTACTCCTGACTCTGGTCCATTCGCGAATGATAATTATTCTAATTTTGCAAGTCGAGCTTAATTTCTGAAAAAAACTATGTTAACCTGCCATAAACTACTCGCATTCCCTTTCGCCAACCATTTCATATCGTAAATCTTTAGTCAGAATGCGGTAAATGAGCGGACCAGCTTCAAACAGTTTTCGCAGTAACTATTTATCTGCATTACGTTTAACGATATTTAACCTAAAATGCTTTAATCAACTTTATTTTGGTATTCGTTTGCATTTAGTATTTCAGTAATCTAACTTGTTACGGCAATACGTTTACACTAAGGGTATTATCTTGTTAACCATGTAACCATTTATGCAGTAGGTAGCATATATGGTTACATTTACATGGTTTCATTCATTCCAAAGATTCTCATCAGTTTCTATATCTTTAAAGACATTATCTGCCTGCTGCACCTTTAGCAGCTTATATGTTTTGAATGTAATCGGTGCTAAATCCACACTTTCCAGAATCTTTATAATGATATTTTCATAAATTTATTTCTTTTTTACATTCCGAAACCCAGCGTTTTGACAAAGCTTTTATGCAGTTGTTTTAGAATCTGTTATGATTGCCAGGTTGGAGCTAAATTATCAAACAATTAGAACAATCAATGGACCCAACGGTTACAGTTGACCGTTACCGATATCGTGTCATAGTGAGTGCATATCGATTCCCCGGTAACACCGGTATGGTTGGACAATACGTTACCTACCGCACGACCTAATACTTTGTCATTATTTAACTGGGGCGCCCGACGCCTCGGACGTTGACCTTTATATCTGCAATAAATTAATTGTACAGCCAATAGTAGTAAACACAACCATTAGAGCGATAACAGCAAATGAATTGACCGTTTCGTGCAATCGTGCTCCAACAAGTGTACCAAATAGAGAGTTGTTTTTCCGACAGTCATTA
The DNA here is from genome assembly GCA_947363905.1 of Lithophane semibrunnea. Taxonomy (NCBI): domain Eukaryota; kingdom Metazoa; phylum Arthropoda; class Insecta; order Lepidoptera; family Noctuidae; genus Lithophane; species Lithophane semibrunnea. The sequence goes on from OX376201.1 coordinate 12,185,409, forward strand.
AACATCTATAAAAGTCATCTTCAACATCTTCTAGCTCTTACGAATACGCAACAGTTTACTCCACACAATCGGAAGCAGTATATCTTCAAGTGTCAATCTTACTATACACGCTTCCTTCATCTAGCGCCTATTACGGAAAGACACATGACATCTGAAACCGTTCACCGGGCGATGGTAATTGAACGAAACCGACCGTCAACTCGCAAATATCTATCCGAGGCGAAGCCGTCGCTGTTAACAAACGGTGGAAAGTTGCGAGACAACTCGACAACACACTACAGCCAAGAAAATATGTTCACTCGAGGAAGTCACGAGCACTCACGCCGCCTGCTATTCAACTAAAGTGCCTATTGATTGTACTTATAGATAATAATCATGGTTTTACTAATCAATCTGATACTTCTCAATAGGTTTTGCGGTATGATAGAGTGATTCGAAATGATTACCACAATTTTTTTACTGTCTGTTCCAAAAACAATAGTTGGACAAGTAGGTAATGTGTTTCGAAATATTTGCTTTAAACTAAAACTTTGTTGACTTGACAGTGCAAATGAGCGATGATCTCAGTGCCTCAGTAAACAATTTTAGATAAAATCTGTTCATCATGGACATAATTGCTAAGGTTATCGGTAATGACCTCAGATTGTTTATTTTTTCGTTGACTTTTTAATTGATACCCATTGCTACTTGTAACTCATCTTCTTAATGTCAGGTTGTAATGAAAAGGGCTTTGCTGCATCTTGTTAAAAGTAATATTCGGTACTTAGCTGCAGCTTCTGATCACCAATAACTGTAGGTTCCGATACTAAATAACTATGTTGATAGACCAGTATGATTAACAATTGACATTATACAAAATGTGCACTTGCGTCAAGACCTAGATTAAAGACCAAACTAGTTTTAAACCTAGCTTTAGCATAGAAGCATGCAAAACATTAGGAAATCTAAACAAAGTACCTCCAAGTACGCCCAAGTTATTTTAGTAGCTATACACAATCCCATCCAATTTTATCTTATTATTTAGTTTTTGTTAATTGTTAAGTTCATTCACTGTTTGAACTCATTCATCGTCCACTTATCTTATGAATGCTACTTGAGTGCCTTGCTTTTGTCTTTTGGGTTAAGTCATCTTAATGTATTCTGTCCGTTATTACGACTACAAATTAACCCTTTAACTAGGTTTATGAGATCTCTCATTATCGTCATTCTTCCTCTAAAATTCTTTTAGGACCTTTCATACATTTTTAGGAGTAGAACATCTGAAAACGATTTACAAGTCTTTCTTTTTACTTCTATAAAATGTTCTTTATCTATGGGACTTAAGGAATTATCAAGTTTTCGTTTGCATGCTTTGTTCACTTCACCAAATTAAGTTTTCTACCACGGATGCGTGTCACGAATTACCTGGGTCTGTTATATTTTTTGTTTGGTTTAAAAGTATCCGATACGTATTTTAATTACTCCACGACTCACGATTTGGTCTTTTCTCAAACTCTCTAAACAAACATCTAGTGTTTTTGTAGATTTCAACTCTATAGCAGATAATAATTATTTGTGTTATGAAGGGTTAGGTATACAAACTTATGACTCATAACAATCCTCGAATGATTAGATAATATTCAAGACACGTGAGTTGATAATGATAAATAGCTGACACTTTCGATTTAAGCCATTTACAAGAAAGGAGAAAAAACACAATGAGTTCTAAATAAATGCACAATAAATTGCTTTCTTACAAATCACAAGACAATTGATCTACGCTAGTTTTAAAGTCGGGCACATCAGCGAAGTGAAACCAGTCTGCGCAGGCGCGGTTCAACAAAAGTAAAACTAAGAGTACTCGTACCTTGGCTCCGATCGAAAGTCCGATATATTCCGATGCAGCTTTACATTTTAAAGACTATTCATTTCGCTTTTCCCATGAGAGCGTAGCTAAATTAGCTATGTCACTGAAAATAATAAATTAAGTTCGGTATTGTTATTTTCCTTTCGAAGTTTTGATTAGTTTGAGTTTGTTATTGGCAGAGACAAATTGAATTGAAATGATTAAACTGAAACTGGTGTGGTGCGCAAAACCTTTTCAAAGATTCTAATCAACATTGTTCATATGCAATGGTTGGATATTTTAAAACTCTACAATTGTAAATCAGTTGGCGCTGAGCTCTGGAGCGTGAGGATGCGATTCATCATCTGGCACCACTTACATACCCTACTTTATTGGCAACCATCGTGAATCACTACCTTTACGACGTCCCAGATCTACCAGAATATATGTATGTAGGTAGATCACCAAAGCTACTAGCTACAGACCTTCATAGTGCTGTTGTTTGCGTATTTTCAGTTTCGCAGAAAATTAATACGCCAGTCATTCGTCCATCTTCAAATCTTTATACATTTTCTCACACAATCAACAAAATTACGAATCCATCCATCACGACGTTTAATTTCTTATACAAAATACATTAAGATCCACAAAAAACTACAATTTTACATCGGAACTAAGCTGCTATCATCACAAGATTCCCATGGTATGATGAATTACATCACGCTGTACAAAATTACATCGCGCTAATGATATGTTTATATTGTCTAGATAATTTACTTCGCGTGGAAACTTCTCATCTGCTTCTTTTTCATTAAAAATACTTTGCAGACTAACATAGTTTTGTAAATTACTTCCAGGCAGATTTGGTGAAATAATGTTATCAAATTCATCAGCTGTTGGTGATCTTCTAATTTGACTGATAGTCTGAGTAATTGGCTCTAGCTTTACGAAACACTCGGTAATCGATTACAGTAATCTCACCTCACTTTGCGTGATGCTAATTATCATCTTCACATTTTCTTTTGCTTGCCTCTGCTAGGGAGAAAATAGTTATGGATCAACGTCCTTCAACTTTTCTTTCAACGAATCTTGCACTAACATTTTCTACTTCTACAATCCGTATAAGTATACCTGTATCTTACCAGTTTCCTTTACTTTCATAATTCTCATAAGTACTCATAACATGTGCTTGCTAATTCCAGAGACCTAAACCATTAAGTAAAAGATCACAACTGTTGCAAGTGTTTCGTTGCAAGACGACGTTTCCTGTTTCTCCTGTTTCCAGTAAAGGGATATGTTTAGCTGCTAAGCGATACAATTTAATTTGCTAAGCTTTCTGGTTTTTTTATAAGTGGTTTTCAACTTTATTCAAAACAAATCATATTCTATAATGTTTTGATTTATTTCTATATAAATCGAGATTTCATTCACGTGCATGCAATTCATATCCATTGGATAATGATGATAAATGCAACATAGTTGACTTATTGTCGTCACACACGTTACGAAATCGATTTGTTATCTCAAACTGCAGTAAAACATTATTCAAGTTTTAGGCACAGCGGTAAAAAATATCTTCGAATCCGACAACACGCATTAACAGAATCCAAGAAATAAGATAAATTATCTACGATGATGAATCTGTGATCGATGGAGCGATCAATGCGTCATCGTGGACGATATCGCTGAAATTCTTTTTTCGTATCTATGGACTTACTTATTCCAGTTATTCCGATTGTAAGTATGTTTTTATATAGATATATATATAGCATTCTTTACAACTCAGTCTTGTGAAAGTTAACGGAAAGTAATCTTTGATTGATCTGGCCGCGAAGACAATACATACAATAGTTTTTACATTTTAAACTCGATATATTTATCGTTTATCTGACTGTATTTTAAATAACCGTGAAGCGTTTTGGAACTGGTATATTATTTCATATATTTTTATCAGAAAGAAGTCATAATAAAAGCCAAGCTATAAGCAAAGATAAAGATTTTTTTTTGTATTCTAAATCGTATTATAAACAAACGATACACCGTCGCAGTTATTAAAAATTTCATAATCTCGAAAATTGAGACAGAAATAACAGTAATACTCATGAAGTAAGTCACTGAAAATGATTCACATGGAGTCACAGCAAGGAACATTATGTTCAGTCTACAAATAATAAATTCTTGTTCTTCACGGACGCTGTCCATTAAATTGTATCAATGAGTCGCTCTTTATAAGTCGTGTCTTCATGAGTCACTCAATAAAGAAAAGCTAGCCACAGTTCTACTGATCGTGTCTGCTTCCCTACGCTAACAGAACCGTTAAATAGTGTACTACGTAGGTTAATTTATTAAAGCTTAAATTCCTGCTTGGTATACCTACATAGTGCCATCCATGAAGACGCGCCCCACTCCGCTCCGATCCATACTAATATATAGCTTACAGTACAATAATCGTGCAGTGGGGCGCATCTTCGTGGATGGCACTATCATATAACGACACTATGGTTGTTCGACAACGAGGAAAATCATTTCAAATTCTGCGTAGTTATCCAATTTGAAGAGGAAAACAAAATTGTACACAGTTCATTTTATTCACGAATTTCACAAAGAGAATGTAGAGTTGAATTCCTGCTCGCTGAATTTATGCCCGGTATTAAATCTTTACTGTTAATGATATTATGTACCTGTATTATTGACTGTTTCAACAGTTTACTATGATTAAAAGCAACTTATTGATCATGCAATATCTTACGTCAGGCTACATCGTCGCTCATGCGACTACTTGACACGTTTGAATCAATATCTTCCTGATATGCATCTTCCTGCCTTTTGCACGAAATTGTTATTAATTTTATGTAACTTCTCATTATAATATACCTAATTCAATCAAGAGAGACATGACACGTAGCTCATATGTAGGTACTTAACAATATCTAGGCTGGAAGTATGTAGTCATTCTTAAAACTTCTCTTTCGTGTCAACCTCATCTCTATTTTCTTTTGGTCATTTTACTTTCCCAAAGTTTTTACGAGTTTCCCAGATAGAAAGCTGTCTGCTCCAGACTTCATTACGTTTTGTAACTTTTAATTTCTCTTTGTCTTACAAATTGTCCTCATAGTAATGGGTGATGGTTACATAAGAGACACGTTTTCTTGAAAGTTTACTGTCGAAGAAATATAATTACAAATCTTGTGCACAGTTTTCATACCAAGTGCCATTCCTGAACCTGTTTGAGATCTATAGGTTAATTACGGATACATTGAACTCGTCCATGCATAAAACACTGCAAGTGGGTAGGAATGTGAATACATACATAGAATCAAAAGTTCCTTCGTGACTGACTGGGGCTCAGTGGAGCTCAACGGAACGATTACAATTTGCTCTCCGAAATAACGCTTCAAAGATCATTTGTCTATATTTATTCGTTGATTCACCACCAGTTGCAGAAAAAGAAAGAAAACGGAAGATTTGTGGAGACGCTAAATATATTCTCTAATTAAGGCCTTAGAAATATCAAAGTCATTGGCGTATCTAATTACAACAAGGCACAAATACGCTTATCTTAAAGATAAGCAAATCCTTGACATACTCAAATGTTATTTGATTTCGTGATTTTACAAATGAGCTTCCTTTCTTTGATACGATCCGATTTCGTTGTTGCCCTGATTTTGTTGCAAAATGAAATCGATTTTCTGCGTGAATAGCAAAACATCGTTTAGGGCGAGGTACTTATGCTATAATATGGTTACGAAGAACTCGATGTAGAAATCAATTAACTCGTAATTTTATAATTACAAGCGGGGGCAATTGATCTTACTAACTATCTTTAATTAGACACAGTTTCAGTCGAGTACCTACCTACTCGGAAAATGTCTCAAGGACGATTTGCTTTGACGATGAACACCTAATCGAAATTGACATTACTATTTTGTTTTTTTTTCTCTATCTACAACCTGTAGTCTACCTTATTTAAGACCTAGTCTAGCTCCGTGATTTAATCTCTTCTAGAAATTATTTCATATAGTCTCTTCATTTGCATCATGAATGCAATATAAGTACCGATTCACCGCTACCCTTTAGGAAATGTCTTTCCGCACCATGATCTCATGCAGCATTCAGAGTACGTGAGGTGTGTGCTCATCTATTTGATTATATTCGTTACTCACCTCAACCTAGACCTACGTAGGGACGTAACGTATTCTGGTCCGTGCATCATAATATTTATAGAAAACAAGCAGCTGGTACTAGTTGGCAGCCATGAGACTGGTAAATCAACAGACAGAGGAGAGGTAACGTAATACAACGATTTGTTTGAACAAAATAAGAACACGTTTGATCAAGACTTTAATTTTAATGAATTTGAGCAAAATAGTTAGCAGATTAATTCACGCATCGTTAATGAGTATAAACATGCACATAATTATGTCAATAAAAAAGCTAATTGTTAAAGACTATATATACAGGTCACGCAAAAGTTTTGATTTTACATGAAACAGCGAGATTAGAGCGTTACTCCAGTTATTTTGAACGCGGTCAACTAATACGCGATTATAGCACAGCAAACCATGCGAATACAAGACCTGCCTTACATAACCATTGTGAACCACAATGAATCTCTGGAGATCCTAATCGATCTGTATTCAATGGTCGCAATTTCAAATACGTCTCTAGCCAGTAATGGTAACATTGGTGAGCACTAGTGCGTGGCATGGTAAACGCTTACTGACATCGTTATCGCTCAATATCGAGTCCATTCGATGTTTATATTGATATCGATAAACCTACATAATATTTGTCTAAATCTACAGTAACATTACATTAGAATATCTGACGATGGACGAAATGTAGATATTTTGTAGTTTTCATTGCGTTATCTTATTTACTCAGTAGTTTATCTACATTTTGGAAAAGGTCATTATAATCTGCTGTAATATAAGTTTGTATGGAATGTGATGCGTGAAATGTGGAATGTGGTGCCATTTCTTGATTTTTTTCAGTGTCCTTGGCATCTCATAGAATTCTATCACCCGGAAAAGTGCTTTAATTGAGATAGAATTTTTCGTTACAGGCTGCTTCGTTCTTCATTTCAGGTTCATAAATAGCTATTTCAATCTTGAGCAATTGAGTCTTAGCAATAATCATAAAACAATCATAAATCTTACATAAGCCATAAATAAAAGTGTTTAGAACTGCGGCCATTGGGGAAGTATTCCTCTATGTGACATCATTGATCAATTTTATGCTTTCTATGCTGATGCTCTTTCAATATAACAATGTCGTTGCTCTTTGGCAGGTGCAGCTACTTCAGCAGCAGGTGACGTCACTGGCTGATACTCAGAGCACGGCGGACGAGCGCTACGCGAGGGCGAAGTCCGACAACGCGGTGCTGCAGGCAAGGGTACACATGCTCGACGAGCAGATACGAGAGGTCAGTACAAAAACACAAATTCATCAGTGTAGGCAGTATTTACATGCATTATTTTGCCTTCAATATGAATTTAGTTAGGATTTGTAAAAATCTTACGCACAGTTTGTGTAACATCAGCATAATCCACCACACTATCATTTTATGCTAACTATTTGGTCGTTCAATAAGTTGTGCCATAATTTTTCGTCTCTAGATACAATCATCCTCAATGATATCGTTGCAGATTCCTACTCTTCTTTCAAAAGCTTATTTGCCCCTAAGGCTATCAGTATGGTCTATTTTAGCATGGCCCGACCAAAAAGTAAAAAAGCACCGTAGACTACTACTCTGAACTAAATGTCAACTCAATGTTAGTCCTCCCAATGAAGCAAACGGATTTCCCAGAACCAGATCAACTATACTTAGCAAAGAAAGTTCTCAATAATTTTAATTGCCCAATTAGACATCATTATCCGTTTCAATTCCGTTAATTATCTTCTAACCAACGTGATCTATAATAAAAATGTCGATAACGTGCAGATCGAGTGCCGCTGTGAGGAGAGCGTGGCTGAGGAGAAGCGTCGCAGTCGCGAGGCGATATCGCGCGTCGAAAGAGATCGCGACACGCAACTTTCCACGATCACTGACAGGCTTGGCGCCGCGGAAGCTGAGGCGTCGGAACTTAAACAAGAGGTAAGAGAACATGGAAATTTTCATCATTATAAGGTTAAGCCAAATCTTTTGGGAGAGTCTCACTTGCCACAGGAACGGCTTTGTCATCAATACGCTACTTACCAAGAAGCATGTGAGTAGGTTCAACAAAGACTACTTATAGCTTTATGTTACTAAGTATCTTATGTTGGCACATACAATACTACTTGATACCGCTTCAGGAATTTTTAGGCGAAACAGTATTTCGCTTTCCATAATAAAAGAGTTTCAAGAAATTCTTAAATGTTGTTTACAGTGTAACTTGTGAATGGAATGCTTATCAAAGTTATCATTCATATGGACTGCGCACAATAAACCTTTTTCTCATTTTCGATATTTATGATTTATGCAAAGATAAGCCAATCTTTCATATCTGCGGCCCATTTATTAATATGGCACCAAGTATATCAAAGGTTAGATTGATAGACTGATAAGGTTTATTTACATTCACTTTTTTATTAAGTATGTTCCCAACAGTTTATTGCGATTTATGAATTTTGATGCCTTTTGCGACATTCAGTCAACCACCAGCAACCTAATTTCGGAACACACTTTAAATCACAATCCTAGAGTTTTAAAGGAAATTCATAATTCATTGCGTCATAGATTTGAATAATTCGTCTGCTCATCTACGTAAATAACGCAATGAACGTGGCTGAGCTGTCAAAATGAAAGGCATTGCGATCGATTGCCATTTTATTTTTGTTACGCAATTACATATATACCCCGCAGCTTTCATTATCGCATTAACTCTTTCATGAGTTTTGTTCTCTCTTTTATTTGTATAGCTCGGTCGATCGTCATAAAAAGCTAAAACTTAATCTTTTTAACCTAGGTGGGTCGACTCCGTGGCGTAGCAGAAACGCTCAGAGCAAACGCAGAAGCGGCAGCGCGGGCGCACCGCGAAGCTCAAGAGCAAGTAGCTGAACTATCCGCTGCTCTGAACAACGCACGTGAAGCGGAGCGAAGGGAGAGAGATGCAGCTGTCGCGGCCAACGGCTTGCTGGCGACTGCGAGGCAAGAGCTGCAGAGACTGAGAGATGTGCCGCCCCCGCCGCCCGACCCGCGCCTCGATGAACTCAGGAAGGAACTCACCCTGCTTCGGACGCAGAACAAATGTAAGTCCCCTTGATAGTTTGGCCTAGTACCTATACTTTCTCAATTTCAAAACCTTTCCTCTGTGAATCAACTCAGCAGCATAGCCTATAGCAGTCCACTTGTGGACACACCACTCATGCTGCGCCACAACATTCTATATCTATGCATCAAATCTGTCCAATTCTACAGTCTCAATACTGGAGATACTGAATTACTGATATCAAGAAGTCAGACGACGTTATGACCTCTTTCTAAGAAACTCTTCAAAAAATGGACTCTTTGAAGCTAAATTGCTTTAATAGTTTTTTTTAAATGATAAAAACATTCGGAAGTATTATGTGGGACGTTCCATCAGTGAATTAATAAAAGAATAACGTCACACAGTCATAATCACGGATAGTCACAATAGTGCAGTACTAATTAGACTCATCGCTGCACCTGCCAAGAACGCATGAATTCAACCGCATGCGGATCGGATTCGAACAATGAATGGGTACTTGCTGGCATGGAACTTAATAAAATATAAAAGCGACACTAAGCGATATTTGAAGCAACTTTTGAAACAAACAATGATCAAAACCTGATATAGAATATGATATAATCAATAATCACTTCAAATAATGCGACAAACATAATACTTGTATCAGTTTTAAGTGCCAACAATTCAAATAACATGCATATACACGTGATCGATACAGTTATGTTATTACACGCAATTAATAATTGACCTATCTAGAACTGGCGACATCTTTGATGCTAATTTTAATTCAATATTAATCGGTAGTAATGACTCATATCATCGCATGCAAATGGGGGGGCTACTGCCGTAATTCATATTAATTGTTGTCCATCTTGCTCTACGACGACAAGAAATGAGAGCGATTTTTCGTGTCGTATATCTTTCGGCCTATTTTGGGTGGCTTCCCTTAACTTACTGTACAGCAGTCTCCGCAATAAACTCTCAATTGGCTGTTTTCTTCAGTCCGTTAACCTATCTGGTTCTTAGCTACATTTTCAGTTAAAAACCAACCCACTACACTTCAAATTTGACCTCACTGAATCTGCAAGCTATGCAGCTAGCTGTTTCTATAGTCTGTTTTCCTTCCAGCTCTATCAGAAGCTCAAGAGGAGTTACAAGCACAGATTCTGACGCGCGGCGTGGAGGAGGGTCGAAGCCTGCTGGACGGAGTCGCCGGCCCCCTGGTCGGAACCAACTCACTCGCACACGAACTGTCGCAGATGAGCGATGATGAGGTATGCATCACAAATAATTACAATATCATTCACTACGTGCATTGTCTTGATAAAACGTAAGGTTGGGTACCAGGCGCCGTATTATAACGTGTCAGAAATAAATAACTATTAGCAGCACCATCCCCAAAACAACGAAATTAACGAAGCTTCAAGAGTTAAGCCTGGTGTGGACCTTGACTGACGACCGACATTAAAAAACGAAGGTCAACGACCAAGATTTGGCATTGGCTACGTCATTTTCGTCGGCCTTCGTTTGCCCGGCCGGTACCCAGCAGTATGTATGCTTAAATTCCACTAATTATAGCGTTACATTTTTCGATTTCATACGAAACATTCATGGCATGCTTTAGCCTTTTAAAACTCTTTTCAGACTGAATTATGCAACAGTAATTCAGTTTATACTGTCAGCTTATTGGGTTGTTGATCCAACTATCCTCATTAGTTATTTCGATATGACTAATCGTAATCGCAACTGATTAATCGGCTAATGTGAACCTATAACGTTGTGCTTTCAGCTTGAATTATTATATGTTTTAGTTATAATATCGTCCACAAATTATAAGTATTACATTCATACAATATGGCCTCACAACATTCACAGTCAACATTATTGTTGCGTTGCTTTGCTTTTTATGAAGCCTGACTGACTCGTTTGCAGAACAATTGCCTATATTTGTCATGTATGCATTTTTGCAGCTCGATGAAACACAATCTGATCTCAGCATAGAGATGGAAAAGGTACGAAATTTTTACTAACTGTGCATGTTTGTACCTATAGAATACCGCTAACTTGCATGCTTTTTAACAAAAATGACTTGAACATACTTTTGGGACTGAATATGTACCTTTTTCATTCTTTATTAATGGATTGCTTGCCTTCATACTTATCTAATAATACCACACCATTTAAACAAACTATAGCAAGGCATGAGCACCACACTGTCCTTACACAATGCTTGTGTGTTATTCAAATACCAATGGACACTAGGTGATGTCCGAACAGCAATAATAATCAAGATTTATTTCTTACAGTTGCAGAAAGCTTTAAAAGAACAACAAGACGTGAATGTTCAACTGAGGAACTACATCGACGGGATCCTCTTGTCCATCGTAGAGAACTATCCTCAGTTACTTGAAGTAAAATACCAGAAAGCGCCGGGCGACAGCAGGTCATAACATATAACTGTACGAAATCCCCTTTCTTTGATTCATTTTCATTTTATATTCTTCGTTATTTTTGAATCGGTTATCAATTTATTTGGACATGTTTTAACAATTTCTATTATTATCAACATATAAAATTATATTATTTTTTTTGATGTAGAATGATATTATTACTGTGATAAGAAAGATAATCAACAAAATTATCATAAGTGGCTTTCCTGTTTGCAAAGCTATAGTCTTCTGTACTTGAAAAATAGATTTATTACTTTTATAAAAAGGAATTCCTATGTGAAAATGCCTTTGACACCTAAGACGTTTAGAGAGTGTCGATATTATAGTTATCATAAGATGTGTTGTAAATATTGTGTATAATAAAATATATTAAGCATTTTTAAAGGTTTAGAAAAAAAATTGTTCCTTGTTATTATCTCAGACGTATGCTTATGTATGCAATTGTCAGTTAATAATAAGTAATATATAATTTATTTGGGTTTATACTGTAGATCTGTGCAAAATAGGTGAATTTAATTGAATTATACTTTAAACGACAAGGCCAGGCCGTCCATAAAGATATTATTTGTAAAGCAATTTTTGTGAAAGACTGTGCGAATGAAAAACTTGGGTGCGTAGTATATATCTATGTTTTTTTAAGAATAAGAAATGTATGAACTATGCGATATATTTAGGTACATCTGCTCCAAAATGACTTTCAATTGAAAATTGTGTGGGTGAATGCGAACATAATAAAATACAGTCATGTTCTGATTGGAAGTAACTTTGAAGCGGTAATGTATAATAATAATTGGAGCCATTTATACGAAGAGTGTATTCATAATGTAAATTACGTCTAACTGCATACCCTAGTACCTAAAACAATAATTATGTAGTAAGAAAAGATCATGTACCTATATTTTTACAATAAAATATTTATAGATAAGTTAGCTTATAGCTATATAGGCATTTGTGTACATTTTGATAACACTGTTCATAAATCTAACAACAAAAGATGTACTTTAACAGTCATCAAAGTAAATTAAACCAATTAATACTGGTTCAGTCTTTTATTTATATTGACATCACTTACATTTTTAATTTCTACATTCACTCAATCTTCATCATTATCGTCCTCGGCTGCTAAATCGGTCTCTTCTTTTTTAGTTTGATCCAAATTACTTAACACCTTTTGTACATCAAGGCGCAACATCATGAATTTTGGATCCAAATAATCCTAGAATGCAAAAAAAACAAAAAAAACAACACGTAATTCTTTCATTAAATTATTTCAAGCCTTCGCAATCTTACAAAATAAGGAAGTAAAACAAATGGGAACACCCAAGGTTTAATAACTTCATGCGGGGTCCGACAGGGCAGCATCTTAAGACCCGCAATTATTTTTAATAGTCATGAGATATTTTTTCGTGAAAACATGACCCGCTACATCATGTCTTAATTCTCATCGCCTCCAACCACCCAAATTTACAGATGAAGAGGGTTTAACTGCTGGAATTCTTAAGTACGTCGGTTTATCATATTATTATATAAAAACTTACTTTAAACGGTCCCGACACCACTTGCATAGGCTCAGACGGCAACTGCCTCGGCTGCCCCTCCTCATTCTGGTATGAATCTTCATGGCTTCTCAGGTCTCCTATTCCAGGACAATGTCGCAAATTCAAGTTCTTCCCAAATAAATGTGCCATTTCATCTTCTATAGCATTCATTGCACTCGTCACATTAGAACTCCTAAAATCTCTAGAGACTGGAACGTTCATGAATGAATCTGGTAAAGTATAATTTGGTTCTAAATAAGGTGGCAATTGTGAAGACCTGCATAAAGAACACTGTTGTCTATTCGTAATTTGTTTCCTCTCGTTGTGAAGATGCAGTCTCTCTCTCGACAAAGCAACCTTTTCTCTAGCAACATTTTTTTCTCTAGCGTTTAGCGAAACTACGTGTTCTTGAATTCTCCGGATTCGTTCTTCGTACTTGCGTTGGATAAATTCTGCTTCGGAGTATTTTTTGTCGGCATGCGATTGCTTTTCTATTGCTGTCTTCGCAATTAGGTCTAAGTCACGACTCCTGAAAATTTGGCATTGAAGATATATACAATTATGGAAGGTAAGGCAGACATCTGGCCTTATCAAATTAACTCAGTACAGTTGATATACATGAATATAATGGATGACATACTTAGCCATAATTCTTTGTTCCTCCATATGAATCTGCTGTTTCTCCACATTCAATTTAGATCTTTCATCTGATACTTCTTCCAGCTGGGCCTGAAGCTCTGCCTTCATTTTCTAAAACATATTTACGTATACTATATTTTCGCAATAGGTTGATCTTGCCATACGATTAGACAACTCGACAGTCGGCCTATGATAGGAAAAGTCTTGGGCCTGTCTGTAAGTACTTACTTCAAGTTCCTGTTTCAAATTCTGTACTGTAGACTTCTCTTTAACAAGTGCGGCGCTTTCCTTTACAGCTTTAGCCTTTTCTTCGTCAATTTTCGATATTTTTTCTTGAAATTCTTTCTGTATGTCTTCTCTCAGGATCTTAACAATTTTTTTATTATTACGTAAATAGGAATAGAAAAACGCATACTGTTTTACACAAAAAGACAAAAGAGTCCTTTACCTTCATTTCTTCGTCTTGCTTCTTGAGTATGTTCTTGGCAAATTCAGTCTGCTTGCTGAACGTGGCTTTTTCGAATTCGAACTCCATTCTCTTCTGTTTGAGAGAAGCAGACTCTTCCTCGATCATCTATTCACAAAAATCAAACATATCGTTACGCTATTTCTAAGTTGTTCATAAGAATTTATATGCAATAAATATTACCAAAGTCATTTGCTTCAGTCTTGCCTCTAGCATTTTGATTGTTTCTCTATTTTCAGCTTTTTCGTTATCCAAGTTTTCGCGATCTTTCTTCAACTGTAGTATCAAATCTGTAACAGTTAAACAGACTATAAGTAGGTACTTTGATGAAAAGTATAACTCGGTTGGTCATTTAATTTATTGCACTTATTTCCAAACCATTATGCCGAAATTTAACGTAAAAAATTGTTACTATTTGCTACAGGATTGATGATTGCAAATTTTACTTCGTTTGTTATGTTGTTGCAGTAAACTTTAGGTTTTGGAGATCATATTGCTAGAATATGGTCTTTAAAACATAAAGTTTACTGCATTCAGCATTCATACGACAGGATGGATTACGTACTACCGTACCATTGATCTGCGTTTCCCTGATGTGCAAACTGTTATCATTCCTACTTTCAGTGTTTTCCGCCAACGATTGAACCTTCTCCAGAAGTTCTTTACAATTAACTTTGTTCTCCCTAACATCTGTGACCAACTCTTTTAGATCCGACGAGAAGCTAGCTGAATCCTGAATGAGGACCTGCTCTTGGGTAACCGCCTTCCTAAAAAAAACATTATATTAACTTCATCAAATTCCTTCCATTTCTTATACCATTTTTCCCACCGGGCCAGGGGTCTTTTTCTGCCCTTATTATTGCTTCGTTGGCTCAAACGATGATAGCTGTTTAAAAAAAACATAAGGATCTAAAGCACTGACTTATTTTTCAAATTAATCACGTACTTGATATTCTCCATGAGTGCCGCATGGTGTTCCTGTAATACCTTAATATTCTCCAAATGCTGCTGTCTTAGCATTTCATTCTCAGTTTTATGCCGATCAGTTAAAGCCGTCAAGTTGTCTTCCGTCAACTTCTTGTAAAGATGGTGATGCTCCTCCAACCAGTGTATCTTCTCTGAGTAAAATTTCACTAGTTTGTCACTTTCTTCTTTCATTCTTTCTTCGCCTTGGTTCAAAGAAACTTCTAGGAAAGCTAGTTGTCTCCTGAAAATTCATAAAATGTTAGGAAAGTAGAATATTATTTTTACTTCATCATTGTCAATCTTCGATACACTTTCCGAGATAAAAAAAAGATTGGTTATTGCCATGCCCGAAGCGTTCATTACGAATAATTCATTTTTAATGCAGCTTTTTCACCTATAGGATGTTTCCATTATATCTATTTCCTTGTCATGGTTCTCCTGCAACGACTGCACTAATTGTAGCAATTGTTTCTTTTCGCGCGTGTGTGGTGGATCTTTGTGCTCTTCAAAAGTTTCAATTTCTTCAGGATAATTCGGGATATCTTCATTGTCTGTATTTTCTGTACCTAATAGTGCCTGAGGAGAAAGTTAAAAGTTTTCTAGTATAATTTAACGCCAAAATTAAGAATCAGCAGTTCGTAAGAGATGAGACAAAACTAACCTAAAAGACGGGGGAAGAGATGAGAGTTTTTAATAGAGATAAAGTGACCGTTTAAGGGCTTTTAACTTCGATACCTTTATGAGTAGTTGAGTAAAAATTTGGATAGTTCTCTCAATGTCTCTCCAAATTGAATTTGGGTACCTTTATTCTCTGCGTGATCCTCTCCTGGTGAGTAGCTATGATAGACTGCATCTGTTGCCTGTTCTCTGCCTGACGCCGCAACATGGCGTCCAACTGGGTGTGTTGCGCCAGCGCAGCCTCTCGTTGAACGCGCTGGGTCTCTTTCTGCCGCACTGCATAGAAACGTCAAACTAACGTATACTTACAATTAAAATGTCTCCAAAATTAAAAGTTCTACATTAAAATGATGATGAAAATGGAAGGCTCCGACGTGGAGACCGGCCCAGAAAGAAGTGGCGAGATGTAAGAAGACGAGTACATACCGCGAGTGCTGGTTCACGATGGTGTGCAAAAGGATTAACTAAGAAGGACTTGGGGGGACCAAACAGAGGAACAGTGTAGATAAAAAAAACTATTATGTAGTGACTGATAACTCACTTTGCATAGCAGCCAGTTTCTCTTCCTGCGCCTTTAACTGTAACGCTACCATTATCTGAGACTCTTGTTGCTGCATGTATAGGGCGGCCCCTTCTGCCGCTATATCTTCATTACTTCCGTGTAGCACATTAGAAGGCGGCATTAATCTAGCCATCTGCTCCATAGTTTCCATGTCCTTTTTTACTTCCACTGTGGATACTTCAACTTCAGTTTGTTCTTCTGTTTGAGGAATCGGTTTTGATTTTTCTTTAGCAGGTTCTGATTTACTAACTGCCTTCTTTGCTTCAGCCTTTTTCTTCTTAGCGTCACCTCCGGCCAACCATGATGGCATTCCGGCATCATCTTCTAAATCATCGTTACCGTCATCTTTATCTTGAAATATACCAAGCCAGTCATCAGTAGACTTAGTTTTCTTTGTGGGAGCCTCTTTTTCTTCTTTAACATTTTCTTTTATATTTTTTTTCGGTGGCTGACTTTTGATAGAAGTGGAAATTTTAGTTTCACTTTTTCCCAAAATATCATCAAAATCAAATTCTTGACTTTTTGCAGCAGTGACTGGTCTTGTCGCTTGACTGGAACCACCGACTGATTTCGTTGAAGAGCCACCTAAAATGTCATCAAGCAACGACTGTGAACTCTTTCCCTTTTCTATTGGTTTAGTAGTCTCTTTTTTTGTTCCACCCAATTCACTAAGTATGTCGAGTTTGTCTGCACTCGAACTCACTTTAGACTTTCCGGGTGACTTACCAAGCTCTAATTTATCAAGTCCTACCTTTACTTTAGGCTCTGATTGAGAAAATTTGATAGACTCTTTTGATACGGTCCGCTTAAAAGGCGTAGGAGATTTCTTTGAATCTATGTCAAACAACGACTCTTTTTTATCTAGTGTGCTAGCAACAGGTTTTGGCTTATCAGCATCCCTTAAATCAAAAATGGCATTTTTCTTTTCTAAAGTTGGCGTGCTTTTCTTCTTTGCAGGTTTTTTCTTTCCTAATACATCGTCATCAAAAAAACTATCATCACTACCGTCACTGAGAATTCCAGCTAGAGGATCGTCAATGTTAAAACTCATTTTTTCACATAGCTTCGCAAACTGATATGATAAATTTAGATGGGATAAATTATTGAGCGCACTTTAATTATTGTTTACAAACTGGCCGCCATGGAAACGGAAAACTTTATTCATAGAGTAACGATTGAATGTTTTTAAGATGTTTGTGTGATTAGAGGGCTTTCAGAATTTTACGATGTTTGTGAGATTAGAGTTAAATGGTCAAAGTTTGGATGTTCCTAAAACTAAAAAAAAATACAAAAAAAAGGGATGTAGGTATGTCTAACAGATTTTTTCATCGTCATTTTTTTAAGTACAAGGATCTTATAACGCATGGCTGAAATCAATTTCTGCTTTTTCAATTCGATTTCTGTGAAAACACAAATCTCTATTGAATCAATGTCCTTGTGGAACTTCAATTTCAGTTATCTTTCATCTTCTGAGCAGAAAAAACTGCGATGAAATAAGAATGAAAGCTAAACTTTGTTTATCTGTAGGAATAGCGTGAATGTCTTCGCGCTTGCGATCGATACGTTTCCAAACGTAACAAAATATAAAAAATTTATAGTCTGTGCAAAAAATTTGTTGCTTCACGTCAGCCAGTCGGCTGTATTTTAATTATTTTTTCAAAACAACTACGATACAATAGCGTTTTTTGTTATTTTAATTCCTATATCTGACAATTAATTTATAACTATGGAATATATTGGTAAGTATTCATACACATTCGTTCAATTTTGGCATAAAAATACAATTTGACAGTCTTTGTGGAGCAACACACCGACACCTTTTGTTCTAGAAATTTTGCTAACTCACGTTTTGATGTTATTTTCTAGCTTCAGAGAAGGGAGATTCAACAGAGAATCGGGATCCAAATTCAATAGCCAACGGTACATCGAAGTCAGCTGCTGAAAACAAGAGTATTTTAGAGAGCGCACACATAGAAGCTCCCGCTCCCGCGGAGAGTGAGGCGGCGGCATGCACATCAGAGACCACTGAAGACTCAGAACCTGAATTTTGTGAGATTCCGGAACAGATCGAATTTACAGTAGTTTTTAATAAAGCAAAACATGACATAACGTTCGCGTACGATGCAACTGTGTTAGATTTAAAAGCGCACTTGGAGCGAATATGCGGCGTCCCGCAATCAGCGCAGAAATTAATAATTAAGGGCATGGCCAAGGACAACATGACGCTGCGACAATCAGGCATTGTGAAGGGAGGCAAGGTGATGCTGGTGGGATCCAAAATGGATGACATCTTAGCTGTGAAGAGTGCCCAAAAGGTGTATTTTAGTATAATAATAGCATACAATAAAAGCTGCCAAAACATTTTGTTTATAAAAACGAAAGTGTTAAGACTTACTCATGTATTTATTTATATTTACAAAAACAACATTGACTTGACTACAACATTATCATAATCATCACCATAATCTTTAAATATTTTTTTAGGAATTAGCAGAGGAAAAAGCCGGAAGTCAGTCAAGTAAAGAGCCACTATGTGTGCAGAAGATCCACAGGAAAGTTCTGGACAAGGGCATCCCTCCCGATGTGATGCCCGGGGTCAAGGGAGTGAAGGTAAACATAGCCAGTTATTACAAATGTATGCATGCAAATATGAAAAATAATCTTGCTATCAACTATCTACATAATCGAAAACAAATAGTAGATAGCTTTTATAGCTTTAGATTACTATAATTCATTACTTCATTCATATAATATTTAAAAAAAGGAATCTGATAAGAAATTTACAGCTTAGTAATAAATCTGTCTAAAGAAGTAAATCAAAATAAATACGAAACCATCTTATAAATGAGTAGAATTTATTGACTACCTAATGTTACCATAATTTGACCAGTTCAAAATATTATCAAAACTAATATTATACGAGAGTTTGTTTGTTACACTTTCACGCTAAAACGGCTAAATAGATTTGCATGAAAAATGGCACATGGGTAGGACAAAGGATACTTTTTATCCCGATATTCCCACAGAATCCAGACTTATGTGGGTGAAACTGTAGGGTGCAGCTAGTGTATTTATAAACATAGTTCTTCTTTACAATAAAGACCTACTTAATAAAAATCTTATCTTTCATTTATTCACTGACAGATAAAGCACGGCCTTAACTGCCGGGTCTATTAGCATATAGTTTTTGCCAATAAGAAAAACCATTGGGCACATGGTTTCTCCTACTCTAATAATTATAAAGAGAAAATATTTGTATGTTTGTATTTTTGATTGTAATGAATAAACTCTAAAACTACTGGACCGATTTAAAAAATTCTTTCACCTTTTGCTAAATTATCACTGAGTTAACATAGGCTATAATTTATAAAGATATCACCCGGGCGAAGCCGCTGACAGGAGCTACTAACTAATAAATTGTGTTGTTTCTAGGAGCCCTTGCCACCAGTTCCTCTAAGCGGGATGCTCAATAAACATGGAGGCAAAGTGCGGCTCACATTCAAACATGAGCAGGACCAACTCTGGATTGGTACCAAGGAGCGGACAGAAAAACTTGCCATGGCTTCTATCAAAAGTAAGTTGCCATCATTGAATTTCCTTAATCATTCTGACATATTTACTTGTACATGTAACAACCATAAAATATCTATGTTTTTTTTTAATGTTCTAGCTAGTCCCTACCTTGGCAAACCTTTGTAGATACTATAGTTTGACTGAAAAATCGCCTTATGTATGTCCGCAGCGAGATAGGGCCAGTGCAAGCCGCTCATTCGTCACCGCTGCCCCCCGCCTCACCGCGCATTCCTTAGGGCGTGGTTGGTGGTGCGTCTTGCGGCGCGGCGCTCGAATGTTCTCGCGCCGCAAGACGCACTGCAAGTCGCACCGCGGCAGCCCATGCCACGCTCTAAATAACTTCTAACATTTTTGTTCTCACCTTGTTGGTCGCAAGACGCAAGTCGCGCGAGCGGTAATTTCGTTGCCAAGGGGTAAGGCGGTACATCGGTCCCGGTCAAATTATAACTCAATTCACGATCACGATCGACGATTTTCAATACTCAATACAATAATTCCAGTAAGAATCTAGTAGGGTTTTAAGTTCTGACATAGCTTGTGTCGCTTTTGGCAATGAGAGATGAGATGTTTATTTGTTCTTTTGTTTTTCCAGGCATCACATCTGAACCAATCAAAGAACATGAAGAGTATCATATCATGGTATGTTTGTTTGATAATATGAAGTTATTCATTATTTTAGATTTGATTGAAAGAATGAAAAAAATCAAGAAACCCAACTGCAACTAAAAAGTTCAAAACAAGCTCCCTTTTGAAGAAGTCTGATGCAGCTGGTGGCAGTTATTTTAGTTCACTCTGAGATTCAATGCCACCAACCGCATCAGACTGCTTGAACAGCGAGCTCCAGTTGGTTTTTTTTTTCTTTTTGTATTATGTATCCTACTTACAAAGTATCTTTGTTTCCATTATTGATGTTCTTTCCACTTAAACAAAAATCAACTTTATGGTAGTATAAATAAAGTTGATTTTACACTGAGTAGTACCATTGAAAAAGTCATTAAAAAAATATGAAGTTGTAGCGCAAACTGAACCTTATGTGTAGGCGTTACAGTTGTTTTTTCCTAAAACTCGTGTTTGTTTACATGTTTGGCAAATAAATTGCGAACGCAGAATACTTATACACGTGAAAAACAACCCTATACCCTACCTAGGTAAACGCGTGAAAACATAACCCTGTTCTTGCTGTCGCGCAGTCGCTTACTCAGGAACTAATCAAACTATTTATGTGTTGCACAGGGTCTACAGCTAGGCCCCACAGAAGCATCCCGGTACTGGGTGTACTGGGTGCCAGCACAATACATTGAAGCCATAAAGGATGCAGTGCTCGGCGTCTGGCAGTTATTCTAATCATCTAATACTCGTGAATCTTCTCTGTCCATTGCTGTCTACCTTCCTGTCAGCCGATTGGGTAGTTGCAATATAAAATTTTAACGTAATGTGTCCATTTCAATCGGTACAATGTAATGGTACCATTTTTTTTGTGATAAAATACATAATGCCATGTCAATTAAAATTGTCCATTCACACTGGCATCTATCTGGTCAAAAAATTGAGAAATTATTTATTGTTATTGTAAGTTTGCATTTCGTGCATTTGGGTTCAGTGAGCTGTACATACAATACTGCTATTGTAATAGTTATAGAGATATGCGTCCGCGCAGTCGTCGTGAGCTTATTGTCCCTCGAGTTTCAAACCTGATCTCTTTATGTGAACTTTACAATGTAACGTTGAGTGAGAGATTGGACTGAGTCAGCAACTGTATTAACAATTTTCCTATCACTTTTAGTGTAATCATGATGTGTGGTTTTTAAAATTATGTATTTTATGTCGAAGTTGATACTCAAGCCAATTTTTCACTTAAAACTTTTGATCATAGAATTAGACGAATAAAACGTTTTGAATATTTATTCTGGTCTATGTTTGTTACCTTCGTTTCGCTGTTATATTAAGATCTTATTTGCAACGACTACTGCCGAATTACAAGATAATATGCTCCAGAATATGACCCGTATGTAGGATGTATGGGGACCAATGGGGCCAAAATCGTCACGCAGCAGGTGCGAGAAGACGCATTGTCGCCGAGGAAATGCTGGCGTTATGACTTAGATGCTTGTACAAGAGACTGGCCGGAGAAGGCAACACACAACGAACAGTGGAAAGTAATAGGGGAGACATATGCCCAGCAGTGGGACAATATTGGTTGATTAAAAGAAAAAATGTTTGTTACTGTTCCATTCTGTCATCGACACATACGCACACTTGTTCTAAATGATTGGGCAAAGATG
The DNA here is from genome assembly GCA_947363905.1 of Lithophane semibrunnea. NCBI lineage: Eukaryota > Metazoa > Arthropoda > Insecta > Lepidoptera > Noctuidae > Lithophane > Lithophane semibrunnea. The sequence goes on from OX376201.1 coordinate 12,207,581, forward strand.
TTTCCTCTTTTGTATTAAGCCATGCACAAGGGTGAAAACTGAACGTTTCTTACCATTTTTTTTTTCGCTGGGATCGAACTCGGGGCCATTCATTTGGCAGCCATACTTCAGTTCACACATCAAGTGGAGTAGTTTCGCTATTTCGTATAACTTCTATAGGTACAGTCACGATCATAAATTCTTGCCGTACATTTACGCATATGGGCTGATTTTATCAAAGTCTGATTTCTGATTTGGAATAAAAATTGTCGTCTTGACAGTTTTTGAATGTCAAAAATACAAAATTTATTCGCAGGCTAAGACCCTCCGTATAAAATTTTAGTGAAAATCGCCCTAATACAAAAGCGTTTTTTACGTGAAATAAAATATGGAAATTTGAGAAAAAACACCTGTTTCATAATACCTTATAATAGTAATAGTGTAAAATATTGATTTTAATTTAATATGATTTAATGTATTGTGTTTGGATAATATTATCTGAAATAAATGAATTATTAATAATACATAGTATGGTTTCGATTTCGATAATAATGTTCATAACACCTAACATCATAAAATATCTATCAATACTCTAGGAGAAAATCTCTTTTGAATCTTGCGTAAGTAAGTATTATGCTCGTGACTGTACTCTTTTCTAGAGGTCATATTCATAATTATGTAGTATAGCCTTAGCCAGGCGAGAATCTGCGCAATTATTCGAAAGGATTTACGTACTTACCCTAAAGGTATAGAAACAACTGCGAAACATTAAAATGTTTATTTATTATTTTGGTATAATTTATGTGTAGAAAATAAATAGTCACAATTATAAAAAAACAAAATATTGCGAAAACTTAACTCTAGATATAGTTGCACTACACTACTTACAAAATGGCACTCAAATGCATTAGGTATATTACATCAAAGGCTATAAAATAGCTTGTATAAATAATGAATGTATAATTTGGCATCTCGATATGTTAAAAGAACACTTCTTTTGTACTATGTCTAAGTTTTGCAGCAATGTATCATCCATACTCTGATTGTACGGTAAGGGAGAACTGCCCTTTAGGAATGCTTGTAGCGTGGTACCAAATGCGAGTGTCCAGCAAAACTGAAACAAAGTAAACGCAATAAGACAAAAAAAAACCGACCAATTGCGAGTGGTTGCCTACGAGCAACAAACGTTATAGCGGCAATAGAAATACACAATCTGTGCAAATTTCAACTGTCTAACTACCTATTACGGTTCATAATGCCGTGATCCGACGGTGCGCCATATTGCGGACGGACACAGACCAGCCCGCACGACGCACCGTGGGAAGGTGTACGTGCGGGGTATCGCAGACATCGGATGTTCCTCGGTGCGCAGTGCGTGGCGGTCCGTGGTCGTCTGCCGTGCGTGTCCGTCCGCAAAATCGCGGATCGTCGGATCTCGGCATGAGATACAGCCCGCTGACAGACAGACGGACAGCAGAGGCTTAGTACCTAATAGGGGACCGTATCCGAAAAGGAACCCTATTACTAAAAATCCAAAAAAGAGACGTAGGTACGTACCTACTTTGTAAAATCCGCAGTAGATACTGACATTATTCGACATTGAGAAAAATAATGGTGTTTTTACACCCACACAATTGACAGATCAATGGGTCAACGAGGATCGTTACGTGATTTGCTACACGAAAACAATCTTAAATACTGTATACGTAATAAAAATTAAATTCGCTTTTCGTGTCTGTCTGTTTGACCGCGGTGTTCATCTAAAATACGCAACAGATTTTGATACGGTTTTCACCATAATTTAGATAACTTATTCCGGAAGGTGTTTAATACATTCATACTAAAAAAATCAAGTAATTAAAACTAAAACCCAACTACGACTTAAAAGGTATAAACAAGACACCACAGACAGACAAATTAAAAATCCGGAGTCACACGTGTTAGGGCATAAATCGAACAGATTACGTGTGACTCCGGATTTTTAATTTGTCTGTCTGTGGTGTCTTGTTTATACCTTTTAAGGGCGGGTAGTAAGCAAAATTACCTGTCTTCAATTTGATTTTTCATGAAATTGATAAGACTTAGGTGTAAAATAAAAATAGTATGAGTAACTAAATGATATTTCCAAACTTTTTGTGGAACAGAAACACAAAATATTAAAATTTTCTCGATAAAAAAATATCACGAAGTTATCTCTAATTTTCACGTATTTTCGATTTGTACTTAAAATGCTAATGCCTATTATGATAAAAATTAGATGATTATATGTATTAAAACAAGGCAAAAAAAATTGTGTAGGCTTTTTTTTTTATTCCTTTTATTTTTGGTTTTATTACGAATCAAAGCTTGTAGGACTTACGACGTTCTTAGTTCGTGGAAGAAGCCATCTTCCGTCGCACATTACGGGAACTTCAAGCATATTTTTGTTTCACAAATCAGTCGGCGTCGCTCTGTTGAGACGAGAGGACTACGCTCAAATTTTTAGCCGCGCTGAGATATTATTTATTTTCGTAAATAATATTTTCGTAATTTATCACATTCCACAAAAGAAACTGAGACATACAAAACATGAAAAAAACACTAAAACCACTTCCAAAACGAATATTACAAGTGTTATTGATTGAAAAATAAATAAATACCGAGTCTAAATAAACATATAAAATTCAATGTTGATATTTGAAAACTCAAGATGACATACATTTTATTTGACAGATTTTTGACTGGTATAGTAGCACGGAGTATAGAAAGAAGTAGGTAAAATTAGCGCCATTGCTCTGTATTGCGGTGAATTTTCTTGCGGAGAAAATTTACAACATAGCCAACGAGCCCATTCTACGGTCATTTGAAAGTTCGCACTGGAGATTAAATCTTATTGCGATTTACTCAGGATCCAAATTCGTTTACTCCCACTTTTTTTGACAAACTTCTTGTAAGGTGACCCTTAGACGAACAATTGGAGCGACTGACCGCCCCTAAATAAAACTTGTTTAGAATAATACCTTTATTCTTCGGTTATTGGTATAACGAACGAACTCGAACAGATTCCGTATGACTCCGGATTTTTAATTTGTCTGTCCTTGATGTCTTGTTTATATCTCTTTAGTTGACTTTTTTGTCGTAGTTGGGTTTTAGTTTTTACCTGACTACGGCGAAGCAAAAAGGAGGGTTATAATTTTGACCGGTTTCTATGTATTTATCTATGTCTGTTCCCACATATTATCTTCTAAAAGACTCATCACAATTTGACAAATGAGGTATCGTTGGAAGCTTCTTGATCGTCCGCTGGTCAAAGGCTATATGAAGACACATTAAATTGAAAATTGCGCCCTCTAGGTGACATATCATGAACAACAAAAAATATTTTAATCATACCATGTTAGGTATCAAATGAAAGGTTTTAATTAGCACATTTCAAAAATATATATTATAACCCCAAAAAAAAGCAGCGACAATCAAGACGTATATTGCCATATGTTTATGTTAACGCGTGGGATGATAACTGCCGCTTCACGCGCCGCCGCACCGTAAACAGAAAAAATGTCAGACGCGCCGCGTGACGCCACACTGCACGCGACGCGCCACGCCCCGCGTCTCCGTAAATGAGGCCTAAAGCAACTTGGCATGTTTTCAAAGCTACAATTTCAACAGTTACAAAGAGGGACCATACTAAACTTTCTACTAAGGGACTAGTTATAACAAGCGCCCGAGACGCGCATTTTGTACGCTGCGTTTCGGGCGCTCAATAAAATTGTATGAATTCCTATGTAACGAATTATATCAAGCGCTGCAGTCTAAGCGAGCGCCCATGCCGGGCGCCGTTAGTCCTGCACATGTCGCAACTTGCCACTCTCAACTTGCATCTCCGTTGTGCGATTTACAAATAAGACTGGGAGAAGGTATGCCGCGGGCATTGCTGCTGCGTGCGCCGCCGTGATGAAACGCCGCGTGTGACGCGGCTATGCTATTCGCGGGCTCCGCCGCAAAAAACGCTCCATTTCAAACAAACGCGTGTAAAATCGCGTCTCCGTAAACGCACTCATACAACGCTATATGTTTGAATTCAGTGCGAGCCGCGCCGCCCAAAGCCACGCGCTACTCCTCGCGTCTCCGTAAATGAAGCCTAACCGTGCCCTTGACGCTTGGACGCGAGTTCCTTTTTCACTATTTTTCCTTGTCATTTTCTCCGCATTAGTAATAAACTTAAAAGAAACACGGTTCAAAAGTTACAACAAAATGTGGAAATCTTGTTGCGTTTGACGAGCGTCCAAAGCGCCGGGCGCGCGCCCAAAACACAGCGCAGGTACTGAGCGCGTACCTCGGGCCCTTGTTATAATTAGTCCCTTTGGTACTTTGGCTCCCATTTACATAGATGAATAGATGTCAATTCTTTTAGTGGTGAATCCGACAATCCTACATTTATTTCTTTTGTACAGAACTCGGCCTCTTTGTCACATGTTTCAAATATTTTCGAAGGGGATTGTTCGCGTTTGGCGCAGGAAAGGTTTTCATGACACATGCCATATTCGTTGCACAATACAGTGCAAAATTCATTATACGAATATTATTTTTTACTTGGGTATCACTTTGCACGATCCTCCAAAGAGAGAAATCCACGATATAGCATTATATTTATTACTTGGTAACACAGTTTTCCACAAAGACGTCATTAGGTACAAATTGTACAAGGTCCTAAATAAAATTTGGTAACATTTAAATTTGAACTTTTTCACGTCAACATTGAGTTTCTAGTTCCAAAACATGAACATGATCTATAAGTTCTGAATTCAAGCTTAGCGTATCGTAGAAGCAAAATAAACAGAAGATTGAAATTCGAATTCTATAAACGCCAGACGAAAAGTTTCTGCTGGCGGGAAGGCATTGTGTTTTGTTTTCGTCGTGTTTAATGAGAGGGGTAGGTAAGGGTTGCGCGGGTGAAATATGTTTTTTTGCTGTCAAACTACTCCCCCTTAAGTCGTAGTTGGGTTTTAGTTTTTATTACTTGATTTTTTTTTAAATTCTTTTGGGGTTATAATATATATATTTTTGAAATGTGCTCATTAAGCCCTTTCATTTGATACCCAACATGGTACGATTAAACCATATTTTTTTTTAAGTTCCTCACTTTATGTCCTCTAGAGGGCGCCATTTTTAATTTAATGTGACTTCACATAGCCTATAACCAGCGGACAATCACGACGCTTCTAACGATACCTCATTTGTCAAATTGTGATAAGTGGTTTGGAAGATAGGAGGGAACAGATGAACATACATACATACATACCGGTGAAAATCATAACCCTCCTTTTTTCTTCGCCGTAGTCGGGTAAAAAATAGACTACGTATTTATATAGAATAGAAAAAAGTTCTCTACGAAGTAAGGCAGAACTCACGCACTATTATGAAAGAAAAATCGGCTACGCCATTTATGTATATTTACTTCGCGTTCTGAGCCATTGCGCCTTATTTTTATTTTTTTGTTTTCCTGTGGATACCTTCAAAAGGCGCCCGAGTTTTGGGGATACCTAAGACCGGGGGAGTGTGGGATTTTTACCTCACTATAACCAACCCGGTGTTCGCCGTCTGTACACTGAACGGGCACCGTTAACTCTTAAAAGACCGATCCGACCTCCCAAACCCTCCGTGCATATCCCCGGGGACACAGTAAAGAGGTCTCCATTATGCAATCGCCGCCGCCGCGCGCCGTTAGACAAGGCATCGATGCGACGTCAATCGTGTGGGTGTAATAGCACCCTTATTAGATATTAATCTTGCGTCATACACCACTGAACCAGATTAAACACGGACATTGTAACCAGATTGGATACGCCTGTCATGTCATGCTCAGTGAACTAAATAAATCTAATTGGATATGAATTCAAATACACTTAAAAGTGTAAGTATTATGCTGGTGCTAGGCAGCTCTAGCGAAACTAGCGAAATATCAATATTATCTTTGTTTATATTTTTTGATGATTGAAGGTTTTGAATACAGCAACAAAACCATTTGGCTAGTAATTGTTTCGTATTTTTGTCAAAGGTCTTAGATATCCGCTAACCCACACTGAGCCCATGTGGTAGACTTCAAAGATGATAGCCTAAAGGCTAAAAAAGCTATATCTCAGAGAACATCATCATAGAAAAATCAAACAACAGTTATGTTTTAATGATACTTTTATAAGGTTATAAGAAGCTGTACCTACCAACATCTCCTGGCTCCACATAATACTGAAGCTTGTGACACACATGATCACATTCGTGCACAGGGGCTACTGACCAGGTCTTGTTCCCTTGCACCTGGCCCTGCCACATCAGTCTTGGAATATAATCCAGCTGGAAAGAATTTATTACTATTAATGTCTGTTTACTGATGTAATGAGTGATCTAAACTGAATTATAAAAAAGTCTTTAGTATAATTAGAATAATATAGTGTAGAGGAGCTTGTGGCCTAGTTATAACAGCCGCACGGGTCGATCCATCAGGTTAAGCTACGCTTGCCGGGATTGGTCCGTGGATGGGTGACCATCATAACATATCGAAATTCCTCCATGCCTCGGAAAGCACGTTAAGCCGTTGGTCCCGGCTGTCATTTGTGGATCTTTGACAGTTGTTACGGGTCGTCAGAAGCTGGAAAGTCTGACAACCAGCCTTACCAAGGGGTATCGTATTACCCAGTTACTGGGTTGTGGAGGTCAGATAGGCAGTCGCTCCATGTAAAATACTGGTATTCAGCTGCATCCGGTTAGACTGGAAGCCGACCCCAACATAGTTGGGAAAAGGCTAGGTAGATTGATTGAGATTAATATGATAATGAGCACTGTTGGCAAATAAACTATCATTATCAATTAGAATATGAATAAGAGGCAAATAGATATCTAGGTAGATCATCATGTTTTTACTGAGCTAAAAGTTAGTGCAAAGTGCTATTCAGAACTATGTAGACTTATAATATAACAATGAAAGTTGACTGGTGTCTGGTAAAGTAATGCTTTCATAGAGCAATGTCTTATTTTACATTTCCAACCAACATACATGCATAACAGCTCCAATCTCAAATCCAAAAAATATATTTTCCGTGGCTGGAAACTCAGCATCTTCAGGTAAAAAATCTGGAATATTGTAATACTGTCTGACTTTAGCCAATATGTCTGGATGGCAGTTACCCCTGCAAAAATTAAAAGCACATGTCAAAGGTATGAATTTTTATGTTTCAAGCTAATTAAAATCAGAAATATTCTGAATATTCTTGAATTAAATTTAATAACATGGCATCACACCTCTAATCTCTGAAGGGGTGGTGGGTAGGCAGAGATGTAATAGTATACCAACATTTCACCACTATACTTATGTTATAAGTCAAAGCATGAGGCATATTTTCCATTTATGTTTAGGATTTTTTTACACTCACCATCCAACATACCAAGGCTTTTGGCCCTCCTCATTCCTTATTCTAGCTTCAGGCATACTAAACACCTCCCTGAGACTAAAAAGATCTGTCTTAAAATTAAGGAACTGACAGCCTTCTTCCAGGCTCTCATAGCTGCCTGCAGTTTGTTCATACAGGCTTTTAAACATGTTAAAACTAAACTCTTTGGTTGCTCTCCAGTTTTTGATCGCATTCTTAACTATTATAGGCCTTTGTGTGTAAGCATAACTCTGAAAAAGTAAAATGGTTTTGCTACTAAATCCTGTACCAAAAAATTGGCTCTATATTTATAGCGAAACTTCTTACAGCAAATTCCTGTCGCGTGACGTTCCACAATATAATTGGTTTCGTAACATTCTCACAATAGCTACAATCGGCGAGTGGCCGCGTCGCCTCCCACACTAAGTAATTACTAGGTAATAGACATCTTGCGCTTAAAATACTGTTCACAAAGCTAACGCTTAGCACTAATATTATGAACGCCGATAAAATCCCGGCAATGAGCTTCTTATTGGTCCTCTTAGTTTCGACTTCTTCATAATAATTACAAATAAAATCGTATTGCTTCAATAGCACCCCATCTAAGCCCCTTTCGATCGCTTGCCTTTGTACAGTTCGTAATCGCTTCTTTATCACTCTGTTTTCATTGTTAAATTTACGCATTGTTTAATACTTATATTTAAAAACATATTCAATTAATCATTAACAGACAAATTTGTGGTGTTTTTGGCTTTTTGTAAAAACCAAACTAATCACAATAATAAATAAATAAACGTCATCTTGAAATTAGATTCAACGTCCAGAAATCACAAATATACAAATTCTCATTTCTAGACTTTCGTACGAAAGATCATAAAGTAGATATTCTCATAATAATTACAAATCTGTAATGCCAGGCACCATAGCCTAAATGATTCGCGGCGTGTAAAACAAAATGCTTTTGTCTATGATTTAGTGTTACCATAGTCATAATTTTAATTTCCCCGAATTTCTAAATAACAGAAAGTAAATCAACAAATTCTTCCAGCTTCGATCGTGAATACAATAGTAATAATGATTCATGCTTAAGGGGCCACCGAATGATGCTCTCAACTACAATTTGGAGTTCGTGCAAACTTCGTTCGGTGCGCCGCCGTGTATGTGTGCGTGGAGAGATAAGAGATAAGTAGATATTATTATTTGCCATTCATTCTTATCGAGTCGTTCATTCGGCTTTTATATTTATTATTAATAATTAGGTATGTTCATTATTTGCTATATTTTTGTTGACTAATTTGGGGAATCGTTATTGAATGTATAGACTAGTAATGCGTTTTTTGGAAATTTCTTTACCATGTCAATATCTCAAGATATTAGATTACTATCTGCGCCCTTCGATTTCACCCGCGTAAGTCTTGATTCCGTAAGAATATCGGGATAAAAAGTATCCTATGTCCTATTCCAAGTAATGGTCTACCCATGTGCTAAATTTCATCTAAATCCGTTCAGCCGTTATAGCGTGAAAGAGTAACAAACAAATAAATAAACAAACAAACTCACTTTCGAATAGTTTAGAATTTATAATATTACTAGCTGCCCGCTCCGGCTTCGCACGGGTAGCACTAAGTACCTGCCTACCCTACCTACCTACCTAGCCTATCTACCACTTAGGGGTATGAAAAATAGATTACGACCGATTCTTAGACCCACCGAATATACATATAAAATTTCATAACAATCGGTCAAGCCGTTTCGGAGGAGTATGGCAACTAACACTGTGACACGAGTTTTATATATCTTCTAGCTGCGACCCGCGGTTTCACCCGCGTAAGTCTCGATCCCATGGGAATATCGGGATAAAAACTATCCTATGTGTTAATCCAGGTTATAAACTATCTGTTTGCCTTTCATCCAAATCCATTCAGCCGTTTTTACGTGATTGAGTAACAAACACACAAACTTTCACATTTATAATATTAGTAGGATTCACTAATCCTACTAATATTATAAATGTGAAAGTAATATCACTATATTATGTATATATATACATATCACTAATCCTACTAATATTATAAATGTTTATACTAGCATCCGCCCGCGGCGTCACCCGCGTGATAAAAAGTAGCCTATGTCCTTCCCCGGGCGGCCATCTATCTCCTTGCCAAATTTTATCGTAATCCGTTCAGTGGTTTGGGCGCGAAAAGGTAACATACAGATAGACAGACAGGCAGAGTTACTTTCGAGTTTATAATATTATAGTATGGATATAAAGTTACGATCTCGAGATCGTACCTCGTAGAGAAAATCTAGTAAGTAGATAGGTACTTACTTCATTCAAATAAGGTACCTACCTAGTACACACGGCTACACATCAAGCTATACATTTCCAGTATAAGCTGGCCTCGCATTGCACGGAAATCCTATACAATGCGATATCAGCGTAACCTGGAAATGTATAGCTTGATGTGTAGCCGTGTGTACCTATGCATCGTTATCGAGAGTGGCCTTGAAATCGACAGACGAACGGGCGGCGCGACCACCCACGGCGCGTAATTATAAACTAATAGGATTAGGATATATTTATTATTATTGTCTTTATTTAAAGCCTGTACAAGTTTATTTATTTTCTTTAGGGTGGGTGGCCTCAACTTTAAAAAACTAAGGCTTTTCTTTGTTATTTCAGTAAGTAGGTACTTACTTATTTCTTTTACCTACTAAACTTTAAATATTGTGATTAGGAAATACTGAATACAAGTCAAATAATAAAAGTATACATTAGCAAAGTATTAGTTAAAGACAAAACTTTTGTTTAGGTTCTTACTTCAGAGATAATGATAATTCATAATTTAAAAAATATAAGTCGAATCGTGATGAAGTCGTGTAGGGTTAATTATCGACTGAACGAATTATTTATAAAAAATACAATTATCAGAATACATAATGTAGTCTCAAAGATCGACACAAAACACGCAGATTTATAGGATTTGGCTTGTTACCTTGTTATCTGCAGTACTATTACATAAGATGATAATCCACCGTAATCAAACGGCAAGAAGTTTTATTATACCTACGTGTGTGCGTAGAGACACAGGTGCACTCCTATTTCCTTACTTTCGACATCATTTTATGCGTAAACAAACATGCAACAAAGTCCAACAGTTAAATAATGACATGTTTTACAACAATTAGACTGACTTATTTTACAACAACTCTCACAAATCTATAACAGCCGGTCAGTCAAGTCCATCGTCGCACTGCCTATAACTATTGATACATACGACGCGACGCGGGAGGAGTGTTGTGGTCACGCGAACGAATTATCGTTCTACCAGCGAGCCGGGTGCTTGGCACTAAAAGTGTATAAACTTCGACGACTTTGAACTTTTCATTTTAGTTTTATCAATGTAATGTATGTATACTATGTAATAGGAATTTCACAAAAAAGTTCGATCAAAAACCGTACCGAGGCCGAGGCCATAAAGCCGCACTTGTCCAAACAAATCACCCTACCCCGGGTACGCTGGACAAACATCACTGTCAAGTATTGAGTAGTGTTCTTGATATAATTATGCCGCGCGGCGGTGGCGCACCGCCGCCGCACCGTCGCCGCGCCGCTGCCGGTAGCTTGCACTTTTGCAAGCAGCCGGCGATCAAGTGGAATGGCGCGGCGGCGGGCGGCGCGGTCGCGGCGTGGCTGTGGTGCCGTGTGAACAGTTTAGAGGCGCGGCGGCGGCGCGGTCGCGGCGTCGTGTGGACGGGCACTGGAGGTGACGATGACGCGAGTTCCATGATTTTTGTTCACCCAAAAAGTGCTCAACGCGCCTAAAGAAGTTTTCACTTCAAAAATGTCTTTATTTTCTTAGGCTGAGTTTATAAGTAAACAATTAGTAGCTAAAGAGGTACCTATAACGTTATAATAGGTACCTATATCATTGGGTAATACTTACTGTGAGATAAGTAAGTACATCCCAAATCCCAACGTTCGGAGTCCATGTCTTCAACCAAATCAAAATCGTAAGAAATATTCCAAGTCCGTAAAAAAACAAAACTTCACTGATAAGATAACAAACACCCCGAAAGAATCCCACACAAACCCTGCGTGTAGTAGAGGCACGTTACGCTAATGTGCCTGTCGGAGCGATACAGACAGCTACCACGGCCACGCACACATTGACACGCGTGAAGCGAATAGAATTCTATTGAATTTTTATGAGAAATTTGGATGTGTTCCGTAATACCAAAAATGATTAATGAAAACTTATTTTTTTCCCAATTCTTTATCGATAATTTGTAACTTGATAATATAGGCTGTGCTTCTGCTGAAACAATATTACAAATATTGTTGTTTATAATACAGAAAAAACAGTATGAAAACATGTCATTTACGCTGTAAAAATGTTCGAAATTCAATTCGCTATAACTTTACTTTAGGTAGGTTTTTTGAAAAAAAAAAGGATTTAGAAGCCTAGATAAATACTGTCTCAATCCAAATAACAACACTGGTGGAAATATGCTCAAATTGCAAATGATTTTGGTATTACATTTGTATGGAGAATTCATCGGTCACCGTGTTCTTAAATCATGGTCCATGGTAACCAAATGTTGGAAATAAATAAATGGCAATTCACTTTCTAAAATACCTACTATAGTCTCATGCCCATTCAGAACTTCCTAACTAATGTTGAAAAGGAACGCTTTTGAAGTAAAAGATCAAAGAGATTTCAAAATATCAATATCACGATTCAGTCATTTTCCTGGGATTGCAATTTTTTTTACTGGATTACCATTACTTAGAGTAAAATTCTTTGAGGTTGTAACCCTATAACCTGACGCTGTCAAGTCAACGAACCGATGAACTTGGCGGTTTCACCTATTAGTTTAGATAAAAACCTTAAAAATGCCTCCCAAGAAGCGAGATAAAGACAATGAAGCTCATAAAAACTCCAAAATTGATCACTTACAAGCGGACCATGAGTTGTTTTTACAAGCATTTGAAAGTAAGTTAGAAATCCGATGCTATGTAAGTAAGCGTTTCCTGTGAATAATTTGGTAATAATTTTTATTCATAAACATTTTGCAGAACCCACTCAAATATACAGATTTCTACGGACTCGTAATATGCTTTCGGTATGTATAACGACACAAAAATAGTGAACTTGTGTTATAAAAACAAATACTATTGGAACCATTCTCTTTTTTAGCCAATATTCCTAAATAGAACACTGTCGTATATGAAAAGACGGATGTCGCGAAGTAACAAAAGCCGTATAGGCTTCAAGGTGGACAGTTTACTAGAAAAAATAACACTGAAGAAGAGTACAGAGCTGCAGCCTAATAGTTTGGGAGGTTACATGACACTGACTTTTTTGGGTTTCTATGACAAAAGCCTGGATGACCCCAGAGACTACCAGGTCAAAGTTGAGACATTGCTGCTTAAGATATGCCATAAAAAGAGGAAAGAAAGTTCTTCTGCTATTGTAGAAGTTTCTGTGAGTATACATTTCTGGCCTTTTCTTAGTCAAAATAGCCTCTGTGCAGCTGCTGCGGCTTTAGTATTTAATTATGGCAAGCTATGATAACATGAGTCTGCAAAAAATGTGTTTGAGTCTATTTATTTCCTTTCAAAACTTATCTAGATATAAAATCAATAAAATCTGCCTAGCCTTTTCCATTGGCCACTTCACCAGTCTTACCAAGGGGTAATACAATACCCCTTGGTAAGACTGGTTGTCAGACTTTCGAGTTACCAAATAGCAGCAACAAATTAATGACAAAGACAGTATTGTAATAATTAATCATCATCTTTTACTTCAGGCTACTGCCGCATTGATAAAATAAAATAACATTTTATTAACCTGGCACTGGCCTTATTTTAGCTGCATATTATTAATAAGATTGTACTGTTGTCAACATCACAGTAATGCCATAAGTATAAGGAAAAGAGTTTATTTATATGCAAGCTTGAGATAGCAATAACTGTACAATTATACTTTGGGCCTTAGTAATATTGCTGGGGACTTTGGTGTAGTGTCACCTCCCAAAATGGAGGGTCTTATAACCATGTGTACCCTGTTATTATTATTATAATGTATGTGTGGTGTTATAGATCAGGATTTCATAGTGTCCTAGTGTAATCCTTAGATTTTGCAATATAGCTGCATTGGAACTTGTATAATCTATTAATAATTCATTTATAAATTTATTTTATTGTTAGGGATTATTTTATTTTCTAAAGGCTTCTTAAGAAAATATGGTGAAAAACCTTGTCAAAAAAATTTCTTTAAAATCTGTTTCACCTTCTATAACATCCTCAGGTTGGCAGTTGCTCTGTACCACTCAACCCGTCAACGTCTGAGCCACCAGCCATGGCCTCCGCAGTCAGCATCTCCAGCGAAACATTCAGCCCGTCCCAGGGCCCCAACGTAAAGTCCTACATGCTCATGTTACGAGTAACCGTCACCAGGGCTTCAGGGTCCAGTACGTCTAATGGTGGGGCTAGTTCTAGTGAAATTACAAATGGTGACTGTGATGGTAATGCTTTTTGTGTTTTGTTTTGTTTTGTGTCATGTTTTATTGGTTTTGGTCCTGAATGTATTCCCCACCCATTTTCTGTGTAAATGTGGCATAGTTAGCATGTCAATTGATTGATTGAAACATTGTTCTATGGTGCATAGTTCGCATGTTAAACCTATTGTTCAAACAACCAAATTAATATTCACTTCTAGAACCAGTGACAAAACGACTGAAATCATCATCAGATCTCAACTCATCTAGTGATGGGAAATGGACTAAGTTTTACGGGAGTGAGCTAATAGTGTATGACAAACATAACCGGTGTCTCCTCACCAATGGGGAGTATGATCTGGTGCTGCACGACGCGACACCTGGCGGCAGGAGCGGTACTATCGCCCGGTCGCCGCACAAGGCACTTATGGCGCAGTGGGAAACTATACCTAATGTAAGTTAAGTACAGCATTTTGTCATGACCAAAGCTTTGGCTAAATTGAGGCGAATCCGATGCGGGATGCGGGAGTAAATTCGCTTGCGACGATTGTGTCAATTAATTTTGCAGTGTTCAAACTGGCGTGAATAGCCACGTGAGTCTTAGGCGGCATATGTATGATTATTACACTCGTCACAGCGCTGTCGGCCGTCAGCGCCGACAGCGATGCTCAGCGTGACTCTAAAACCCGCCTTAATCATTAAACAAAAACGCGCCCAGACACGTCACATCCCCTATCAAATTCGGAATTCGCCAATGCATTAGTTAGTATCACCAAACTAACTTCACTCTTGTCCATGCACTAGCGATGACCCCAAGCAGTTCAAAAACTTACCATTCACCTATATCTCACTTAATTTCTTACAGGAAAATGATCTCCAAACTGAAGGGAACCCATTTGACATATTCAAAGTGAGGCCCCTCCTCAAACTAAAGCTGAGTTGGAGCCAGGAACCCACCAATGGGCTGGTGAACAGACCCAAGCTGTACCAACAAATGGAGAATGGAAAGAAGGATTCAAGCTCCAGCAAGGACAGACAGAGCACTTCAAAATCTAGTAATAATGATGTTAAAAATGGTATTGTATTGTGACACTTAGTACATCTTTCATCCTTCACCATAACAACATCTTGGGATGACCAACTATAATTTATGGAAGACCCTGGAAACAATTTCTTATATACTAAAAATAAATTATTATAAGTACTGCAACTATGAAAAAAAAAATTCAGAACACATTACATAAAAATGGCTTGTTTGTATTATTTGTATTGATCTTGGCCTGAAATTAGTATAAGCTTCGTTTATTTAAATCAGTAGTTTAGAATTTAGATAGTTGTTTATAAGTAACATTGAGTTGCATTGTTCTTTTCTCGCGAGTTACGTATCACCCCAATCAAAGCTTTCACATTGTCCACCTGTATTAAGCTTAGCATGTATTTGTCACATTCACATAGTTATTTTCATTAGTTTGATGTTTTTAATGTGCTAAATCGTCCATCCGCTTCGTTGATTGACTGTAACAACTTACCCATAAATCCACAGTACTCACATATTCTTTATTTCAGGAGACAAATCAAAATCGGATGGCCACGACGGGGAGTCGAAGCGCCAACAGATAATATACCAGTTCCTGTACAACAACAACTCGCGGCAACAGACGGAGGCCTGCGACGACCTGCACTGTCCGTGGTGCTCTCTAGACTGTGGCACCCTCTACTCGTTGCTCAAACACCTCAAGTTGTGCCACTCGCGGTTCAACTTCACATACTTCGTAAGTATTGTTATCATTATTTACGCGCAGTCTATACAGGGTGTAAGTGACGGCCCTCCGGAGGCTGATGGGATGAATTCAGCATATCATACTAAGGCGATTGGTGCATATAATTATTTCAGGAACGTTATGGGAATCCAATAAATCTGATTTGTACCTCACGCGCAATGTATCGTTACCGTGACAAATCTCGCGTACTCCCCGTGTCGGGCAGGGCGCGCTTGAGTATCTTAACATCCATTGCTGGTTTTTTTTATTTTAGCGGTTTTATTTACATAAATGGAGTGCTGCATACAGAGAATGTAATTTTACATTGAAATAAAGGAATAGTAACTGAAAAAACGATTAAAAAAATGAAAACTTTACTGAGAAAATATCCGGTGGAATGTGATTCAAAATAAGGTGCTGAATGCCCCCAGTCAATTTTCGACCATTCTTCAGCTAATCGAAGATGATTATTCGGACGATGATCTTTCTGTTTCTCCAACGGAATAAAAAAATTGACCTAAAAATATCCAGTCTTACCTCTAGTCTAGTCTAGTCTACTGTATGTTCTCTAGGTTTACCCAAAGCCGAAAAACTAACCATCCTCCATCTTTCAGCCCATCCCCGGCGGCGCACGCATCGACGTATCAATAAACGAGCTATACGACGGCTCGTACACGGGGTCCCCGCACGACCTGATCGCGGCGCAGGGCCGCGCGGGCGGGGCCGCGGCCGGGGGCCCGCGCGCGGGGCCCACGCGCCGCACGTCGCTGACGCACGTGCTCGTGTGGCGCGCGCGGCCCCGGCGCCGGCCCACCCGGCACAGTCTCGCCGAGTTCTTGGAACTGGATGATGCTGATATCGTTGATGCTCAAAGACCGTATCTCACTGGACATAATAGGTTGGTATTGTTTTGTTCAAGTTTTAAAGGATTGGCGCGAATGGTGCCTCTGTACGGTTCTGCATAAAGTAAATTGAATAAATGCCTTTCCAATAGCCTCCTTTTATAGTTTTCCAATTCATAGTCGCAAATTAATGATCGCAAAGCCTTCTCTCCCGCAACCATTATCCGTCGTATGAGCATATTCAGCTCGTTCACTGCTAGATGATGATTAAAAAGTCGGATATCACGTAATTTCCTTTGCTTTTTACTATATCTTCCAGACTGTACCACCACACAATCACCTGCTTACCCGTATACCCGAACGAGCTGGACATCGACTCAGAGAGCGAGACGGACCCGTTATGGCTGCAACAGAAAACGATGATGATGATAGATGAGTTCACAGACGTAAACGAAGGCGAGAAGGAACTAATGAAGATGTGGAACCTCCACGTTATGAAGTACAACTATGTAGGCGACTGTCAGATACCCATCGCCTGTCAAATGTTCTTGCAAATGCGAGGAAAGGAGTTACTAGAGAAGAATTTGTACAGGAATTTTGTTTTACACATGTGTTCGCTGCATGATTTTGGGCTGTTGAGTCCTGTGGCGTTATATCAGACGGTGCAGATGTTGAACCAAATGTTAGCGGATAGTACTGAAGCCAAAGAGAAGATGCGTGAGTCTTTGAGGGCTGCGCGGGAGCACTGGCACGCCGTGGGCAAGTACCAGCAGCCGCCCGAGACCAAGCCGCCGCCGCCGCCCGGCGCCAAGCTCAGCGTCGACGCCTCGCCCTCCGTCCGCCGCAAGACGTCCAACCTCACTAATGCGAACCGCATGGCCAGCAACAACTTCAGCAAGGTAAATATACAGGGTCTAATTCATTTAGCTAGCGAAACTCCGCGACGTGATCACCGATATCTAAACATGATAAAACAAAAAATAAATAAATTTGATTTTTTGATGGGGTCGTCGACCGCAATTAGTATAGTCACTTGAAATTAAGTATAATGTTTTTTTTTTGTGTAAACTTCACAGACGGAATGGGTTTCGGTATCTTAACACGATAAAAAAAGGAAGCATATTTTCCCAATTAAAACTTCAAGAAAAAACTACTTGTTGCCCCCAAAAACGAAACATCAACAACTTATTTTATTTTTTTATTTTATCGATATCGATAGCCATCACGTCCGAAGAGTCACGTCGATACCCAGCAGTGTGTTTTTTACCATAGCTCATGCGAAATTACAAAATATAATTTAAAAAAAGAATACAAGGCTAACAAACAGGGAATAACTTACTTACTTCACTCACGGCTATCGATATATTAGAAAAACATTATTAAAACAAAAATGTAATGATATCATCAAATTATAATTTTAAGTAAGGACGGCTGGTTACGGTCAATGTTAAAAAAATTTTATTATTTTATGGCTTAAATATCGAGCTATCACATCTGTGAAGTTTCACTAGCTAATTTTATTTTCCCGTGTATTTATTCAATTTCGAATAATCATAATGTTGCCATGTCTGAGTTAGTTAAATGAACATAATTTGTTTCTTTCAAGGCGGGAAGTCCCGGGCCCTCGCACGGCCACTCAGACACCAAGCGCAAGATGTCCTCGGGCAGCATCCAGAGCCGCAAGCGATCCTCTATATCCGAGAGAAAAAGCTCCGTATAGCGAACACTCAGTCCTTAGCTACGGACTGCTTTCTCATCTCGAGGCTCGCCACAAGTACAACCACCGTTATTTTTCAACATGTGGCAATCCGGCGCGGCTGCCTCAGTAGATACGAATTGGTAGAACAAATTTTTTGGTCTTTCACGTTTTATGTACAGTCAGGGTAATTAATTGTTAAGCAAATTGACACCTTACGTCAATTTGCCGTGTTATAGCGTAGATAGACAGTGACTGACTATCAGCGTACACCGTAAGTGATACCGATAGTCTTTGACAGTCATTTGTAAACTGGTACTATCTAATGTAGCCGGGTAATACTTTCTTACGAAATCGTACCGTGACAGCCGTTTTGTTGGGCCCCAGTTAGCTAACAACTGGGGTCAGACAAACTGCATACGCGAAGGAGATAGAGAGAATATACTTCGTCTCGTATACTGGATCTAATGGCTGTGTCATTGTTATATACTGTTCTATTATCTGTCTACGATATACGGACAATTTAAGTTGTTAGTCAATTTTCTTATCAATTAATTTCCCGATTTATAATTTTAACGTTGACGTTGACGCCATATCAAGTTAAACCGTCATTTTAATAAAAAAAAATCTCTTGTGATTAGATGATTAGGATTTCGTTACTGCCCAGTTATGGTGTTTTAGTTGTAAGTTGATGTCCATGAAATGGATGACAATAGTTAAGTTACTAAATTATGACGTATGATACTTTTCCTGTTGTTCTGATGTTTGATCTCACGAGGTCACGCCGCGCACTGCGCCGGCGCACTGATTGCACGTCGCATTCTCTCAGTGACGTATCACTGCACACTCGCACTACGACAGTTATGTTAGAAACTTTTCCTTAGACTGAAAGCACGCTATGAGAACCTTGCCACAGTATTTTAGTTCTTATAACATTATCTAGATAAATATTATAGTCAATCGCATTTTGACTTAGAATAATATGTACCTAATAATTCGTAATTCGAGATAACGATAAAAGCTTCAATTCATCCCGTTCCTAAAAAAAAGCAATCGACTAATTCTTGACCAAAAAATAATTTACAAGCTGATTCTATTTGAAGAAGTGCCTTCGTCTTCAAAATAGGCTTTAGATCTAATTTACATACTTACAAAAACAATTCTACGTAAGCCTAACTGGATAATCACCGACTGATCAATCAATACAAAATCACAATAATTTTTTGAAAGTGACTAGCTTAATTATTTAATTAGGATAAAATTAAAATTGGGTGTTCAAATAATGAAATTAGTAATGAAAGAATATTGTGTGAAGTGTTTGTTTTTGACATGAATTTCAACAAAAGACTGCAGGGTTGCACTGCCTTACTCTCAACTCAATCGACTTCTGACGTGGTTCTCACACAAATGATCTTAGGTATATCATCAAAGTGTTCACAAGTATCATTAAGTGAAATCAATTTAATAAGTCCGTGTTTTATCAACTCATAATATTAATCATAATTATTTCTGTACTAGACTGTTACAACTATAGTAATAATTATATACAATAGACACTCAATATTTTTACATTTAGTTATGTTATCATAATTCCAATTTGCAATGCTGATTCTAATGACACTATTTTGTTATTTTTATATTGTTCCATTTTGAGTATATGTTCAGTAAAATGTACTTATTATGAAATGAAATATAACAATTATTTTCAATACTTCTGTTTTATTACCTCCTCCATGTAGCTTTAAGAGGGAAAACATGATTTTCCAATCGATATTCAACCTCTATTCAAAAGAAATTTTTAAAAAGTTCACAAAAAATAGTTTGTATCCACAAACCCAACATATAGCTGAAAAAAATATTAAAATTAGAACTGTCAAGGGTAACCAAATAAAGAGAAAATGGAAAGCCATTTGACAAAGTTCACAAACTGAAATTTGTTGTTAAATATGTCACATTCGAGGAATGCACACAAATTATCTGATAAAAGTAGAACAGACATTCAGGCTACCGACAGACATGAGGAGGAAGGTAAGCATCGTGGGGAGGAGTTCCCGAGTCTTGTACGTGTTCATCTGTATGTCAGGTTATTGATCGTAATGTTTATTTTGTAGGACATGTTATAAGTGTTAACCCCACCGATAGCTGCACGTACGCTGGTATGTATGTCTTCCATGTTATTTATGCAGAACAATAAGCTTTGGACAGATGCGAGGCTAATACCAGAGCAGCAACGGTGTACAACCGGCTCACTCTATGCCTCGGCATTGATTTAGGTACTTACTAGTATAACACAAAGGCCTCGCATCTGGCCTAAGTCTGCCCTCGATAACTTCCGTTGAAACTGCATCCAACTATGAAATATCTCTGAACCCCTGAACATCCCAATTTCCATTGCAGTGACTGTTTCAAAGAAACCATCTGCCTCGAGCGAGGACGGTGCCTTGTGCACTGGCCAAAAGTCGTTCATAAGTATACACTCAACTGACCAGCTGTGTCAAGTGGCCGACGTGAACAACCCCACGAGCCTCGAGGAGTGCAACTTGGAAGTTCTGAGCCTCAACGAAGTGTTCCCTTCGACGTCAGAAGAAAGTCTGTCGAACGAAGATGATACGCCTATGCAGAGGAATAAAAAAAACAAGAATAAAGCAGCCATACAAAAGTGTCAATCGGAAAGCGCGGAGAAGTCTGCTTACATGCCGACAAACAGCAAGTCCTCGACAGGCTCGCGACAGAAGGATTCCGTTGACGGCCAACCTTCAGTGTATTCTGACTTCGATATCCCAAAAAATACATTGCACGTGGTCGGAAGCAACCCTGGGGAACCAAAAATGTCGTATCCCGATCCGCCAAAGAAAATATCAAAGACGGTAAGTACTATCTAAGTAATATCAATTTATTTTAGCTGTATGATCTTGGGTGAGCAAAAGTGATTCCATTTATAAGAAGACGCCCTGGCCCTGCACTGCAGGAATGATTTGCAAATAGCTAGTCACGTAGTAGCATACCTACTTACCAACATCCGGTCCTTACTTCACCAGAGCAGTATTATAATATCCGTGCCAGAGCTAAGTTTCTGGCGCCCAATAAATTGACTAACCGTCATTGATCGGAGTAAGTATAGTTCTTAAAATGTTGGTTCCTAGTAGTCGCAAAAACCTTACCGCATCGCTTGTTCGTAGCAGCTTTGTTCGTCCCACTTTTCTCTAACACTTAACACCTTCCTAGATGAAGAAGTTCCTCCGCAACATAGACAAGCACAAGAACGAACAGAACAACAAGAGCAGTGAGAAGGCCATCAGTAAGCTGACCACCATGCGCGGCATCCTCAAGGACGGGCGCTGCGGGCCTGAGTGCACCGGGGACTCCTCCGTGCAGGGCGCCGAGGAATACAATGGTAAGGTACAGTATATATAATAATAATAATAATTTCTTTATTGGCACAAAAACAACCATTTTTATTTATAAACTAGGATACAGTAAAATGAATGAAGGTCGACACAAAAAAAAAATTAAAACCCTGACTCCTAAACTAGGTTATCCTGTGTCTTAGGAGTCAGTGTTCTGCCATACAATGTCTCTTATCTTGCTGCGTGTTCTAGTAAAAAAAACAAAGCAAATATATTGGCGCTAGAGGTTTCTGAGCACAATGAGAATCTTATCGTGCTCAGAAACCTCAAACATACCTACTCTAGTCGAACTTTAGGAACTGTCAGACGGGTGTGGCAGCATCTACATCGCCACTTGCGAACTACGCATCAAAGAACTGATATCACAAAATCCTGCATCGTTAAACAAGATCCCGACATTATGGTTGTCAACATCTTTCATTTGAGTGTTTTTCACACGTATAAGACTCTCCGAAGCCTGTGCAGGCTTAGGAGAGACGTTCTGTTACTTGTGAAAGTAACAGGTATGTTTATTGTCCACAGAAAATGTAACAGTACCCTTCCCAATGGACTTTGTTCCTCAAACAAACTACAGTAAGCAGAGCCCGGACAAAAACGTGACTTTTAACACTCAAGTGGTGATCATCCATTTCACGGGCGACCTGTGCGTGGGTCAAAGCGTCGAGACCCTCAGCAAGGAAAAGGACCAACAAGCCAGAAACTCCGAACTTAGGAAAACTTTCCTCACGAAATACAACGAATTTTGGCCCTCACAGAAATAATTTTAAGTTTAGATTTAATTTCAGAATTGCGTTTTTTAGTGAGATTATTATCATTAGGACAGTTCGAACAAAAATATGATATACTTAAATAAGTTATTGAAAACATTATTATATTTATACACAATATTTGTACGATGTTGAAATTTATGACAGCGTTTTGTCCGATGTTTATTTATAAAAAAATCTGATCGATTCGTTTGCTACCTCCGTAGCTCTGAATCGTGTGATATTCGGGAAACCAAATTGAAATAAAGGTTATAATAATTACGAGGGTGTTTTAATAAAAGACTGTAGGCATTCCATCAAAAATAAGATTTATTTTTCCTCGATTGTCTTTTAATTTAATTTGGTGTAGAAGAGATTTTCCATAGAACTAGATCTTTGACGCGATCGTAAGTAAAATATTTAGGGAAATCTAGAGGTAGTTGTTCTATGTTCCAGGTGGAATGTGCGTTTTCTGTCTTGACTTTGTCTAGCAGAGTGAGGAATGTCTCGTAGCAGGGCGCGACCGAGTCGAGGTGCTCTATCGTGAACACGTAGCGCTTTTCTAACACCATGTATAGCGTTTTTGGTGGCTGTGTGTTTAGAATCTTCTGTATAGTTGAAACGAAAGCTGCTGTGAGGTCATCGTCGTAAATCACTGGAACAACATAAAAGCTGCATTGGAATAAATGTGGTTTTTGTTTAAGGGTCAGTTCACACCGAGACGAAGCGACGCGCAGTTTTTTATAATCCGATACAATATCGAATTTATTTACTACACAATAAGGGCCGGCGCACATTTGGCAAGGCGCAGCGCAGCGCATTCGTCACTGCCTTACCAGGTGTGCGCTGCCCCTTAGGTACACGCGCTGCGCAGCCTCGCATACTTTGACACGTGTCAACCCTCACACTGAAATTATACCTTTTCGTGATGAAAATAAGTTCGATAAATTGTTAAAAAGTGCGGGCAACGTCACGTCGCTTCACGTCGCGGTCGGAGCTGACCCTAAGGTCTTTGAAAGGTGATTGATGGTAGATATATGAACCCTGTGGGACATGGCCGAGGGTGCTTGATTAAGATCCTTATCGGACACGATCCCAGGTCTTTACTTACAAATTAAGGTCATTTTTCGACCTTACTGGATCTCTGACCTAGGAATCGTGGGTGGTTGAGAAAAATGATGAAAGTGAAAAAGTAAGAGTGTGTGATATGTATATTTTGATAGTAGGTAGTATATTGTGATGAATTAGTGCTTTCTTATCGTTCGTTTTCAGCTATCACAGATCCCCTCCAGGTTAGGTGGACGGTTCAATAGATAAATAATCAATACGTACCATCAGCAGCTATGACAATGCTTGCTTGCTTTATTTCGTTCAACAATGGTGGACTCCAATCAGTGTCGGTGAAATCTAGCGGCATCACTTTGAACTGGGACTTAATTAGTTTCTTATTGTATTTGGTGTTTAACCTGATTAGATCTAAGATACCGCCGATATCGATGTCTGAAAGAAAGACAAATCTATTAGATAATTAGCAAGAGCCTACTGTCCTGTGGGTGGCGAACTTTATTTAGGTGGCATGTATTATTTTACACTAGCTTCCGCCCGCGGCTTCGCCCGCATGGTATGTCGATAAAAAAGACTGCCCCGTTGGTCTCGTGGTCGCAAGCGCGACTGCAGAGCGTGGGTTCCTGGGTTCGATTCCTGGGTCGGGCAAAGTGTTATTGGATTTTTCGTAAAGCGGTTGTTCCTACGCCTGATCTCTCTCCGGTCGAGTCGGATTGCCGTCCCATCGGACTATGAGAGTGAGGGAAGAGAGAGTGCACTTGTGTCTCCGTTGAGATTGGCCGCCGTGGCCGAAAATACGGTCTGGAGGACTATTATTATTATTATTTCGATAAAAAGTAGCCTATGTCCTTTCCCGGGATGCCATCTATCTCCTTGCCATATTTTATCGAAATCCGTTCAGTGGCTTAGGCTTGAAAAGGTAGCCCACAGAGCCAAGGAAAAGGCGGGACAAGATCTGTAAGCGTTGTGAAGGATGCGCGAGTATTATAGGTAATCCTTACTAATATTATAAATGCGAAAGCAAGTAGAAAGTAACACTGTCTGTCTGTCTGTCGCGCATTCACGCCAAAACTACTGAACAGATTTAAATGAAATTTGGTACACAGATAGTCTAGACCCTGAGAAAGGACTTTTGCTACTTTTATCGACATTCCACGCGGGCGGAAGCTAGTTTAAAATAAAGCCATGCCATAGATAAAAAAATACTATTATTAATTTTACCTGTGCACACAACCTTCTTAGCATAGAGAGCAGCCACAAAGCTGGTGAGTCCAGTGCCAGCGCCGAGCTCTAGCACGCTCCTATTGGTCAGCTCTCCCTTCAAACCGAGGTGTATCAGCCAATCGCCGAGGAGGAACGCGCCCCGCCATACTTGAAGTCCGACGAGTGCGATTTTAGTTTTAGAACTGTGCTCTGGAAATATAATATGGGAAACATTGAAGTTAACTTTAAAGCTAGACGTAAGCAAAAATTCGTAAAATATTTTCCAAAACCTCAAATTCATCCTTACTAATATTATAAATGCGAAAGTAACTCTGTCTGTCTGTCTGTCGCGCTTTCACGCCAAAACCGATTTAATTGAAATTTGGCACACAGATAGTCTAAAACCTGAGAAAGGACATAGGGTACTTTTTATCGACATAACACGCGGGCGGATGCTAGTTATACATATAGGTTCTTACCTAGTACCTACCTATCAAACATTATGAGAATATGAAATTGCTTTAGTGTATTTTGACCATACACATTGAAGGGTTCCGTGGTTGGGATGAATCTATCCCAAAAACAAACTCAATTTTGTAGTTAAAAAATGTACTCCCATAAGTACAATACTTTGATATCGTCATTGTCAATTCTCAAATTGCAAAATGTATGTATCGCAAAAAAAAATATGTTTTATGCGATAACTACAAATTAACTATTTTCGGAGTTTATCCTTTACTTGTGCTGTGAGACCTTGCTTCTTGCCCAATTTCATGATTCTAGGCCAACGCGAATACCCATGGGTTTTTGATTTATTTGAGAGTATCAAAATATGTCGCATAAATGGCCGCATTTTTTATTGCTCCAAGGACCGTAGACCTACTTATTTGATATTAATTTCAACTTAATACCTCCACATGTTCCTGAGAAAAAGGGTCTTGTCAAACATACAGACGGACGGACAACGTAGTAATCCTATAAGGGTTTCGTTTTTCCTTTTGAGGTACGGAACCCTAAAAACAATACCCACCTTTTGTGCTTCGCCGTAATGGGGTAAAAAGTGCCTTGTATTTTGACACAGGGTCCCTTTAGGATTAGCTACACTACTAGTTTGAACACAGACAGGCGCGCCCATTAAGTAATTTGAGAGATGTTTTTTTTTATCACCACTGCTCTTGTAAAGAAAAACATTTTGGAGGAAATCGGCATGTTCTAGAACGGACTAGAACTAAAAATCAGACTATGAAGCCCACCAACCCGCTGGGCCCACGCCGGGCGTGGTGGACTATGGCTCACTCCCTCTCACAGAGTGGAGGCAGCTATGTCTAGGCAGGATATTACAGGCTATGTTCAACAGAGTACTGCAGCCAGTTGATTTTACCTATTTTAATAACTTCTTTCTGTGGCCTCTCTATGTCCAAGTCATTGTCCTCATCAAAAGTGGCACTGCCTCCATTTTGGGGCAATAGAAATGGGAATTCTGATATCACATCTGTAAGTGAAAAGAGTACCTATGTAAACAGTCTCGTTATAAGCATTTAAATAATACTGTAAGACATCATTGGGCAATTCCAAACACAAAAAAAATGGAAGATTTCACTTTTAATTCATAAACCTAATAAAATGCTAAGTTTAATACTTACTTCCTTCAGTGCTTGGTGATATTTTAGTTTTATAATCATATTCCTCATATATTTCGGATGTCACAGTCAGTTCTGGCATCTGTAATCATAACAGGATTCAGTTTAATAAAACACTTCATAAATTCAAAATAATATTTATGTCTGTTTCATTTAAATGTGGCACTTTGCTCTATGTTAATAACATTTTTATTACTCACACATAAAGTATGAGGTGAAATATGAATGGAAGTGTAAATATTTTTGAAATAATTTGTAATGCATGTTGCAGTGTGATGAAATCTTGGATTTAGATAAGCTTTTAAAACTGTGTTTAGATTTTCCAGTAGGGTTGGTAATGTTTTATTTAAAATTAAAATATTAAGCTTTATTCTCTCATATTATAGTTATTCACACAGAATTAATTTATGCAAAACCAATAAAAGTGTAATTGTTATTCTTTTTTAATATATTAAATAAATAATTGGAAAAGTATTGTTAAAACATTAGCTAAAGATTGCCACATGGTTAAATATTCACAGCACATTTCTTGGTTTAGTTCATTATTATGTACTAGCTTTTGCCCGCGACTTCGTTCGCGTGGAATAGTGACTTCCGGCAGATTTTTGGTTTTACCCACATAGTTCCCGATCTCGCGGTATCTCTTCAAAAACGAAATGTGGAAGATATTCTAGGGAACTCTTTAATCGAGAACAAACTAAACTTATATTATACAACAACCAGACAACCCAACAAATAAACCTTTTAATCGACAAATACAACGGAACCTATTTTGAAAACAACCACCAGACAACCCAACAAATAAACCTTTTATTTACCAATTTTAAATTTACGAAACGATCAATCCACAATTCCACGACAGTACCGAAGCGCTCGGCCGATACCCAACCAAATGCGTGTAACGAAACCATAGCGCGATCTATTTCGATCCCAACGCCATCTATCGAGCATAGTGACAACTCGGATTATTTATCTATACTCCGTTCGGGCATTTTCTTTGTAGTAAAAGTTTTATTATATTGATATTTTTTTTTTCATACCTTTTTACTATTTATTTACTTTTTTCAGTGAATTAAAACAATAACATGAACCGAACTCGTGTAACGATCGACACCATTGCGCGATCACCAACTCGACATATAGTACTAATAGAATTATCTATACTCCGTTAGAGCATTTTCTATGTACTAAAAGTTGTATTATATTATATTTTTCATACCTTTTTACTATTTATTTACATTTTCCGATGAATTTTCAGTACTGAATTGATGCCGACTCTTGACCAATAGATGGCGCTGTATGTCCGGAATAAATTTTATTTTTTATTTTATTTTATGTAATAAAAACTATCCTATGTCCTTTCTCAAGTTCCAAACTATGTCTGTACCAAATTTCACACAAATCGGTTCAGTAGTTTAGGCGTGAAGCAAAGACAGACAGACAGACAGACAGACAGAAAGACAGACAGACAGAGTTACTTTCGCATTTATAATATTAGTTTGGATGAGAATAATGATAAATATTAATAATAACAATAAATACAGGCTATTGTTCAATCACCCCAATTAATTTGGTAAAAAAAACACAATCTCACTTTTCAACACCAATCTCAAGTTTCTAATCCACATATTTTATATAAATACATATAGGAATATTACATAATTTTTAACACTGTTCAATGAAAACTGATAATTTTTCATCAGACTATACATAAATATTTTTTTTTTAATTATTTTATCATACCTTAGTGTCTCGAACACCCTATTAATTACCAAAGACAATAAGAATACTTTTTGCCACTGTTAATAAGGAAGGACACTATAGTACAAAAATTGGAAACGGTCCAATATTAAAACTTCTAAAATAAATCTGTAATAGTGTGGCATGCGTGCCAGCTTTTGTAATTTACTATGCTTTAGGCGTGTTTGTTATTTATGCTGGTCACGTGGGAGTCTCAATATTATTATAGTGGAATATTTATGTAATTCCTGAATGGAATTTGTATGTGGTTAAGTCATTTGTTGTAGCTAGTTTGTATTGGGGTATGATGATGTAGGACCATCATACGTTATACGTTGCCAATAAGAGATAGCATGATAACTATAAAATAAGTATAAGTCTTATTTCCTATTTACTTATACAAATTGTTAATGAAAGTCATGAAGGTTTCAAGGTTATTATGATTGACTAGAAACTACTCTAATATAAAGGTCTACAATTTTCAGCAAATGCCAGGTACCGGATCTCTTTTTATTGTTAAAATATGAAACAAAATAAATAAAAAGCTTCATGTTTCGGTAACGAAGTTCATAAAAATATACAAATTACCTGGACTACGATACTATTAACTATTCCATAAACATCACTCGCCTATGGTCTACATTTTTGCTTTACAATAATTTGTATTGCTGGCTACTTTTATATCGTTATTTATTATATTTCAATGAACTTTGTTTTCATTTCACTTATAATTACGCCGTGCTTTGCCGTCACAACAATTGACATTTGACAGATTGACACTTGACAGGAGACAAATGTCATAATCAGCTGCTTGGGAAGGAATCGTCAAAGAGTAAAAGGGGTGATAGACGTGCGAGCAAGTACGGGTACTTATGACTCGTCGAGCTTACTCGCCCGTGTGTCATGCTAAGTACGCGGACTTTAAAACCGTTCAGTAAGTTCGTCAGCGATCCAACAATGAAATTTTGAGCAAGCTTTACGTGTACCACTGACGGCGAGCCGAGAAAGGTCGCGAACTTAAAAACCACGTACTTTAAGTACGCTCGTCTATTACCTACTTTAGAGAACCAGTGATGGAAACGAACAAGGCATTTTGATTCGAAACCAAAATGATAAACGTAGCCCACGAAATGCATTTATGAAATAATTTATTATTTTTCAAATTCACAATCAAACTTATTTATTCCGGAATGAAAGGTGAACATCTGCAAGCTGATACCAAGCTACCTTTTTTTTTTGCAAAAATTGATATTTTTTGTTTACACAAGAGGATGCGTATAAATATTGTCCTTTGCCAGTCTCACTAAAAAAATATCATCTCGATTCAACCAATCACAGCTCTACACACGTTCGACGCTGCCACGTCAAGTGAGACGGGAGTGAATGAAGTGGCACTATTTTTTCGGCATTTTGTTGTAGAGTTTCGTCTTCGGAGAAGGCTTGTGAAGTGCCGTATTTTTCAACATGAGAGTAATCCTATTTACGGCGATAGCCCTTTTGGGCGCCGCTTTGGCTGATGAAGTACCCACGGAAGAAAACGTTCTCGTACTGAGCAAATCCAACTTTGACGGTGTTGTTTCATCAAATAACTTCCTATTAGTGGAATTCTGTAAGTTTTTATTGTTAACTATTATTCTGTGGTCTTTTCTTCACTGTGGATTTAAATATTTTACCCATTGTTATTCATTATTGCATTGAAATGTGAATGACACGTCAGTCGGCATGGTTGCGCGCGTGCCGGCCGACGTACCTATTGCATGCCTTTGTGAATCATACCTACTATTTACAGATGCGCCATGGTGCGGTCACTGCAAGTCCCTCGCTCCGGAGTACGCCAAGGCCGCCACCAAGCTGGCCGAAGAAGAGTCTCCCATCAAACTGGCCAAGGTTGATGCCACGCAAGAACAAGAGCTGGCCGAAAGCTATGGCGTCAGGGGATACCCGACACTCAAATTCTTCAAGAACGGCAGCCCTATCGATTACTCCGGTATGTTTATTTAAAGATTGCTAGTAGTTGTGCTTTTATAACTAATGTTTTATAAACATTTCATGGTTCATTCATAAAAGTTAAATATTTTTCTATTTGAATAAGAAATGCCTCATTCAGTTCCAATTAGTGTAATTTCAGTGTACTTACATCATTTTTATTGCATTTATAAAAGTATAATTGAGTGTCAATAAGCTAATCACATGTTTCTTTTCTTTCTCTCAGGTGGTCGTCAAGCTGATGACATCATCAACTGGCTGAAGAAGAAGACTGGTCCCCCAGCCCTTGAGGTTTCCTCTGCTGAGCAAGCCAAGGAACTCATTGCCGCCAACAATGTCATCACCTTTGGTTTCTTCTCAGACCAGAGCTCTACTAAGGCTAAGGCATTCCTTGGAGTTGCCAGCGGTGTTGACGACCAGGTCTTCGCTGTTGTCTCTGACGAGAAAGTCATTGCTGAGCTGGATGCTGAAGATGAGGATGTTGTTCTCTTCAAGGATGTAAGTACACATTACTATCATTTAATTATTTGTTTTCCTTTTTATTAAGTCACAGAAAATTAAAATACAGAATTTACGGGATTAATTTACAGATCAATTCTTTTATCTTTAAAAAATGCAGTTGTTTTTATAAAACTAGTTGCCTACGTTTTTTTGGTTGTTACTGCACAGTCTAAGATTATTAAATAGGTACATAATATTTAGAGAACACACAATGACATGTACCTATTTAACAATCTTATCACATTTTTTGTGCATATCGTTAACATAATATTTAAATAAAATAGAACATCTTTAGTTCTATGTTAAGAATGCATATTATTAAGGTCTATTCTACATTTAAGCCACATAATATCTGACGTAATATGTACCTGATAAAACATGTACACATTTGTATTATACATCATTGATATTGTCCTCCATTTGGGTTACTAGATAATAAGTTTGTTGGCCTCAAAGGAGGCAGATAAATAAAATGAAGCTGCATCTATTTGTCCACTCTTGTATTGTAATATAACTGTTGGAGTGACACACATTATCTCAATTATCACAGCATTTATCTTCTTTGATTTTAATTGCCCGATATCAAATGATTAGAATCTATATTTTTGGAGATTGGACAGTCTAAGAACATGTTTCTGATATGGCTAAAAAAGTTTTTTAACTTGATAATAATAAGTTCAATTTATTTTATCTCTATCTTTATATTTTCTTGGAATTTTAATATTTTTTCCTATCCCTTAGTTACTTGATTATACTAATAACAAGATTCGTTGAAACTGATAAGATGCTCAAAGCTTGTTTATTTAGTTTCCTCATTATAAATGTACTTAATTCTAAAAAACAATAAATATTTTTCCTTGTTTATTGTAATGTCAGTTTACCCACAAAGTCTGTGGGGAAACTGACATTGTGTCTGTGCCTACATTGGTTCTCAAAATAACAAGAACAAACTCCAAACACAAAGATCATTGTTTTGAGAGCTATCTTTTTTATTGGGAAAATTGTACATTGAGTTACACTCCCAACAGCTTCAAATATACTTGATAACTTGCGTCTGTTGGGCGACTTTGTCCAGATTAAATATCTTGTTTAATATAAAATATATCATAAGACTTCCAGAGATTACCTTTTACAAACACATAAACTAACAATTTTACTTCTTTATTATATTAGATTAAGATTTTATCTGAAACTACTTGTAGATGAAAAATTACATTATTTTTTTCCTTATAACTCATTCCCTAATTTTGCCATCAGTTCGAGGAGCCCAGCGTCAAGTTCGAAGGCGAGAAATTCGACGAGGATATTTTCAAGACGTGGGTGTTCGTTCAGAGCATGCCCACCATTGTTGAGTTCTCTCACGAGACTGCCTCCAAAATCTTCGGCGGACAGATCAAATACCACCTTCTCTTGTTCCTATCCAAGGTAAGAAAGTAACTGGAACATTTTTTTTTTTCTTAAAATGGATAATCGCCTTTTGGTTTTTTTTTTTTTTTAGCGAAACTCAATGAATTTAATTTTGAATAATCTTTGTCAATTTTAAGCAGGATGTGCAGAGATAACAGTATATGCTAATTTAATTGTTAATTGTCTGTATAAACTGGTCTATGGTTAATCCACATTGTTTAACTATAGTCACTTAATTCTACGGAAATAAACAAGGAACATACTAACGTATTTAACACCAGAATCATGTGAATCTCCTGACATTAAAATTCGTAGGAAAACGAGATATCGTAGACGGCTATTATTACTCAGCAAAACCTGTTTTTTAACGAGTTACTGAAGTAGACCTCCACACGTAAGAGGCAAACATTGTTGATTCATATGTAGTGGCATATCGTTCCAAGAATTAAATTATTGGTGTCATTTTTGCGATGCAACTGCGTATGCCTTGATCTCGAAAGTGGTTAGACGAGAAATTGGCGAGATGTACTTTCACGAACGTGAATGTACCTAAGTATAGCGAAGAGATTTGAGCCGGTGACCCGCCGCCCGCCGGGCGTGAACTTTCACCGTTCATTACTAGACAATCGTTCATGCGCATCGGTTAATGAACCTTTTTACACATTTTACCACTAAATATCTGTATGATATCGAAACTAATAAAATAAAAGTTATATTTAATAGACAAGTTTTACGGCGGAATGCATTTAAATTCGAGTTATTAATAAAATAATGTATCTTTTTCACATATCCTGTTAACGGAAGCTCCTTATATTAATGCTAAAATCATCGAGTAAAACGAGACGGTAGTTAAAGGCTATGCTAATAGCTAAATACATACGACAACACATCGACAAACACTAAAGCGCAACGACCTCTTGGTCAATGACCTTTGCTTGTGATTGCGTGGACTTGTTATACAAATTCTGATGAGTATTTTGTTTATAGAAAAATGGCGACTTCGACAAGTACACTGAGGAACTCAAGCCTGTTGCTAAGAACTACCGCGACCGTGTCATGTCCGTTGCCATTGACGCCGATGAGGATGAACACCAGAGGTATAGTATTTATGGCTTCTATCTTTTTTTTTTAGGTAACAGGACTCTTTATGATTCAGTCTGTTCAGGACTGGTCGTTGTAATGATTCTAAGGGTCTATGTCTAGCAGGGAGCAGTGGACGTTTCTTGGTCCGATATGATTATGATTTTTTTTGCACTGTATAGTATGTCAAAGTTGTGCAATTTGCAACACATATGTTAGCTAATTAAAATTTACTTCACGTTATTGCGCCCACGTGAAGCGAATGTAGTTGCGGGCGAAGTCTTAGAAATGTAGATATTTTATTAAACTTAACAGAAAGTTGCAAAATAGTTCAAATCAAGATCAGGGCAGTTTCAGAGCAGTATGATACTAAAGCCGAGTTTCATTTCAGCCACTCCGGCTGTCCCATAGCTGTTAAATTTATCTACTTCGTAATTTAAAAACTATATTCCATTACATAACGCCACCTGAACTATGTTAATATCATTAAAAACAAGTGTTATTTGTCGTTATAAATATATTAATTACTAGTATACTAAACTAGCTGCGCCTCGCAGTTTCAACCGCATATGTGTCGCTCCCGTGGGAATTTCGGGATAAAAAGTATCCTATTTCCTAACCCACATAATGGACTACCCATGTGCCAAATTTCATCCAAATCCGTTCAGCTGTTTTCGCGTGAAAGTGTAACATACGAAAATACAA
The DNA here is from genome assembly GCA_947363905.1 of Lithophane semibrunnea. Classification (NCBI taxonomy): domain Eukaryota; kingdom Metazoa; phylum Arthropoda; class Insecta; order Lepidoptera; family Noctuidae; genus Lithophane; species Lithophane semibrunnea. The sequence continues at coordinate 12,241,245 of OX376201.1, forward strand.
AAATTAATCTTTTTCTCAGTATAATCCTTATTAGTTTAGTTAGACAAACTTCACTTACACACAATGCATTTAATTCTCATGCTCTCTGTTAATAGTAAACATTGTGTACGCATTTGTAAATTCTCTTTACATATATTTTCATGGTCTTAAAACAACAGTTTATCGGCTTTGACTAAACTATTGAGTGGTCAAACGTCAAAACTGTAAAGATTAATAGTTCAACGACATTATAACGCTTACAAATATAATAAAACCGTTATGTACTTGTTCAGCTCTCAAGGTGAAGGTTCCCAAAGCGAGCACGACTTGTATGTTTCAATTTTAAACACCGCTAAGTTTGTTTGTAGCACGGTATTGCTAAAATGTATTATCATCCTATTTAAATAGTTTATTGCAATAGCGGCGGCGGCGGATGACGCCAATAGGCTCGCCCTCTGTTACATGGGACTTAAACATAACTGGTGAAATGTGGTTGTACCTACTATAGGTACATCGCTGCCTAACCCTTCGGGTAAAATTCGCGTGATGTTAATACGGCGTGTGTATGTTATGTGTAGTTTATTCAAATGTCACATACAGAGTGATAGAAAACTGTCTAATAGGGTATTTTATCCGACCGACTTTCCCAATAATTGTTTTTCGTACCACCAATCCCCATATTTCCTTTCAATTATTGACCCCATTGGCATCATCCACGGGAAAATTAATTGTAACTGTAATTTGATTTATATTAAAATACTTCGAATGAAGCCAACCCCACGCGCCATCGTCCGGTAAACGTGTTTCGTTCAGTGGTTTTTAATGTCACAGACGGCCAAGGACATTTTTTTGTAAAGTTGTTGAAAAAGTGTAATTACGAGCCAACATGGGGTATAGATGCTTGTGTTAATTGGGTACCAGTCACTTATTGAAATTTCTTAGAAAAGGCGACACTAATTAATGTAAATAATACGTATACCTCGAAGTGCAGATGCAGATATAATACGTAATGAATACATATATATATCCCTCTTTTCTAGCGAAGCTGACAATTCCCTCGCGAAGGCTATTTTCAAGCACTCCTTTTTCTCTTTTTTGTTTTGAGGGTGGGAAATCATCAAATTACTTCTCTCGCTCTGGGCGGAGCGGGAGAAGTGCGTGTCAGACTTTTACTGACTAAAACCCACCCGTGTTCCTTCAGTTGCCTGTTGCCAAGGGTCCCGGTATCCCTTTCGGACTAACCCGCAACCCTGGCAAGCATCGGTCCTAGCGGACCCCGCCAATTGTGCTGACATCTCTTTGAGGCTTCATGCACCCCTTGGAATAGATACCGAGCCATAAAAAAATCCGTAACTAAATGATTAAATGTGTTTTTTTTTTCTCTAGAATCCTGGAGTTCTTCGGCATGAAGAAGGAAGAGATCCCCTCTGCCCGTTTGATTGCCCTGGAACAGGACATGGCCAAGTACAAGCCCGCCACCGACGAACTTTCCGCCAACGCCATTGAAGTAAGTCTTTATCACATTTTTACAACTTTTAATACCAGCAGTTATATTTGCGTGTCAAATATTATGTTATTTTTAATTAAAGGTGTTTCTTCATTAAGGGGGATGCGCTAGGGTGGCCCGCGAAATTCAAATTTTCTTACGTTATTTGCAATTTGCAGGTCAGTATCAGGTTGTATGTTGATCTAAATTTTATTAGCGCTCGTAACAATACATAATTCTGTAAATCCATATTTGTTAAGAGCGCTAATAATATTTAGATCAAAATACAACCTGATACTAACCTGCAAATTGCAAAAAACCTAAGAAAATTTGAATTTCGCGGGCTACCCTAGCGCATCAACCTTAATGCTTTTACAAAAATTTGATTTTTTTATAGTCAATCAATCACTGTAACACATAATATCTGCCATAGGTATGTCTCTTCGTACTTTATACTCTTATCTTAATCCTGTAACCATCTATTTCATCCATCCAGCCATCTCAATTAATGAAAAATGATCAGTAATGGTCATTTGATACATCTGTATTATCGGTATATTTCACGGAAGTTTATCATACTGCTGTAATACGCACTATTATGGCCGACACGTTATATTCTAATTGCCATGTAATCAACCTTATCGACACGTAAGTACTATGGTTACATACAATAATGGCTATTAACCACCGTTGATTTGTCGGTCAGTGTGTTAATGATTCGGTAATCAGTTTAAGTCATTAATCGTGGTATGGGAAAGATATTACATGAATCTTAGCACTCAATGAGCCATAACGTATGGCTCATTCACACACATTCTTCCCTTGCATGTTAATCCAATTTAGAAGAAAAATGTTCAGCAATGAAAATATAACATTTACAGCTACATTCGAGGTGATCCGTTCTAAATTGCGAATCACATGTCAACATCCCACTAATAATACGGTTAAAAACAAATGCAGTATGAAACTGCAATGTGATCCCAAAATAACAGTAAAATATCGTACTGATCAACGTCGTTTGAACCATTGTGGTAACAGGATTTGAAATCATTCTCATTTTTATGGGTGTATTACTAACATAGTTCTTAAGTTTCAGTGTATTACTAACACTATGGACAACCTAGTCTGAAATAAATTTTAATATACATAGACTTATTTGATAAGTAGGTACATGCTTCTCTAAAGTTTGTTATCTCTATCCTGCACATCTGCCAATGATAATACGACATGGCGGTTTATCGTCATATCATGGCCACAATACACCATGAATTTCAGAACTTTAACATAATTAATACCATAGTCACGAAAATCATGTCCGCGACCTCGTTATTTACAGATTGCCACTTATGTCTTTGAAAATTGTACACAATCAAACAAATACATACGGCTACGCGCATAGTACAGACGTGACAAGGCGTAATAAGCAATATGTGATTATATTACAACACAATATGCATTTCCAATACTTCCTCAGTGTGGGTAGGACTCTTGACTTGTTGTTGGCATTTTGACTTAAGAAATTAATATTCAATCATGTTGTTTACTAATTCACAGATGCATTGAATTAGTTTCAAAGTAATCTTGGAAATTTCTTGTTACGAACTAAACATTGCGTAAAAACCGATGCTATTAATCATAAAACGTGTTTCGCTACATACGTCAAAATTCCATAACATCAATTATAACAGTTTCGATATTATTAGAACTAAGAAACCGTTATTTATACCGCTAACCAATACTTAAAGTTTGAGCGAGAACATACACGTATCTAAATCGTTACAAAAGGCTTTTCGTCAGAGACTCTTTTCTCGTAGAATAGCCGAAGCAACGATATTAGTCTTAGCTAAGATAATTATATGTAGGTATATACTAATAAAACTACAGATTGTTTTAGTCCTAAAGTTGATTCATGTTCGCATTCTCTAGCTCTAAACAGAGCAAGACTCTTACACATCTCATAAAATCATGCATCACATCCAGTATCCACTGTTCAGAAAGTTACCATGTATTTGTTTCCTTACGACGTCAACAACTCATCCATATGTTGACTTCACTATTAATCGATATTAATCTTCTTCCCGTTCTTCCCAGGAATTCGTTCAGTCATTCTTCGCCGGCACCTTGAAACAGCACCTGTTGAGCGAGGACCTGCCTTCCGACTGGGCCGCCAAGCCCGTCAAGACTCTGGTCGCCACCAACTTCGACGAGGTTGTATTCGATACCACCAAGAGCGTGCTCGTCGAGTTCTATGCCCCATGGTAAGTGACCATGAAAGTACAATACGTAACTAGCGACCCGCTTCGCACGGTTTTTACGACTTGACAAAACATGAAGATTCATTTATTATATCTAAGTTAAATATTAATTTATTCAACATATAAACCTTCCGGAATAAATTCTCTAAATGATGTTGAAAACCGCATCAAAATCCGTTGCGTAGTTTATAAGAACAACGCCACCGCAGACAGCGAAAACGAAAAGCGACCAATTTATAATATTTATATGTAGATGCGCCTGGATTAGGTCTACGATAGAAAGAGCGTGCCCAGAAGATGCCTGTTCATAGTTCTAACGGGTTGCCTTAATTTAGTCACTGCACTCTTATAGTATTGGCATGTTTTCTTATTTTCCTCATGGGTCATGGATTTCCCCACCGGGGGGAAGGGTTGACCAATTATTAAAGCAGGTGAAATACTCTATTTCCTCCAAGTTTAAGGATTTTTTCAGTCACCACTGTGTTTATAGTTAAAAATTCACCCGGCAACATAGAAAACCCTTATCAGTGATTTTAAATCGTCTAAATACACGTCAGGTACTTGCCACACTTTGTAATACTTATTACGTACCTAAGTGTTTCTTTTTTCGCATGTCGATGCAGAAAGGTTTGCACGTAGATGTTTGTCAGGACAATCCTGACAAACGCGATTGATTACGATTTGACTGTTCCTTTTCCATATGTGTGACCCATTTGTTACGCCTTTTTAACCGACTTTCAAATAGGAGAAGATTCTTTACTTGTTAAAATATAACTTGATCAAGTTACCTACAAAATTGTATGACTCATCATCAGTTAAAATATGAAACATCTGTGCAAATATTTAATAGTAAATAAAACACAAAGATTGTTTATTCAATTGTGCACAATGATTAATATTAATACAAAAGTAATTGCATATTCTTGGAGAATTATGTAAAAGAAATATACCTAATATGGCCGCAATCATGTTAATGTACGTAAAAACATATATCGTTCCAGTAAACATACTCCTTTGTTTTATCAAGTGTTACCCGCTGTGCAATACAAACATAATTTATCTTTAACAACATCATAACACCATTAGGTTGCTTGTTCGCCCTGTTTCTAGGTCGAGTTCAAGTCCAGCCACTGTATTACTTGTCGCGACGACATTGCCTCATTTTTATCGTAGTATCGTATAATTTGCGCAAGTGTTTGTGACTTGTTAGTTCGCATTCAGTGGGTCGTAATTAATTCGCTTGTGTCAAACGTCATTGTTTGCTGTTCAACGACTTTGAAATTGATCATTTGCCCCATTATGTAAATTTTCTCAGAGGTTCGGATGTTGCTAACCTGCTGTTATCGAGATAATGTGTTTATGGAGATAAAGAAAATTGTTTACAGTACGACACAACTTAGATGTGATGCTACATCTAAGTTGTGTCGTACTGTAAACAGTTTTCTTTGCAATACAATTCGTAAATCCGATCACAATCCGAACTGAATGCGCCTTCAAAATCACCAATCTTTATTACTGCTATAGGTGAAAATGATCTTTACGCAAACGCAATAACTTGTAATGTCACCAAATACATTCGTAAAATTGAAATGAATTCATGCAAATTTTCAAATTTATGCTACATCTAAGTTGTGTCGTACTGTACGTCTAAAGTTCACAAGTATATTTGGTTTCAAATTATAATCTTAAATTAATTCACTAAGTACTAATGACCGATTCTTATAATTAAAAAAAAAAAAGCTAGCTTTGCATATTAGCCCCTACCATATGGATGTAGCATGGATAGGTAAAAATAGCTTACGAGTCTATGTGTATGCCCAGTTTGGCTATAAAAAATGCTACCATTGGTAAGCAAAACCATTCGATTTTGTTTATAGGATCCTAGCGTTAATGTCTGCCATACTATTTCAGTACCTCATTCTACAACAACACTATCCATAACAAAGTATTAGTTCACTTAGAAATCTCATAATCATCTTCCCCCAACAGGTGCGGTCACTGCAAGCAGCTGGTCCCTATCTACGACAAGCTGGGAGAGCACTTCGAGAAGGATGACGATATTGTCATCGCTAAGATGGACGCCACCGCCAACGAGCTCGAACACACCAAGATTACCTCCTTCCCCACCATCAAACTGTACACTAAGGATAACCAGGTCAGTACAGAAACATGAAACAGTTTTATACAAAGAAATTCAATAGTATATTATATTAGGATTATTAGGTATTTAAGGTTATGTTGGATCTGCAGTTGTAGCCCGCGGAATTCAAATTTTCTTAAATTTTTTGCTATTTGCAGGTCAGTACAACCTGAGTTGTATCTTGATCTAAATATTATGATTCGCGACTATACCAGATATGTATTTACAAAATTATAAGAATCATTAATAAATCTCTCTTATGCTACGGCTACACTTCGCGTTATCGCGAACTTTTCTTCGTGCGCTCTCTGTTGCTCAGCGAGTAATCGAGGGGTGTGCGAGAGAGAGCGCACGAAGAGAAGTTCGCGATAACGCGAAGTGTAGCCGTAGCATTAGTTAGATTTGTTCCCTAAGAACTTTTCCATGAGAGATGTGTTTATATGGAACAAATCTATGAATCTACGAAAGCGAACGAATCAAAGCATTATCGATATAGTATAACGCTGTGTAGCATCATTTTGGTACTATAGTCGACTAGCTGCGTCCCGCGGTTTCGCTCGCGTGAGTCTCGATCCCGTGAGAATATTGGGATAAATATCCTATGTCCTATTCCAAGTCATAGTCTACCCCTGTGCCAAATTCCAGTTCAGCCGTTTTAGCGTGAAAACGTAACAAACAAACTCACTTAATCACTTTCGCATTTATAATATTAGTTAGGAATTAGGATATTATTAGTCTTAGTGAATTCAATCGTGGTTTATACGTATTTAACGGCCCCGTTTTATAACAATGTGTTCACGCCTAACTTAGCATTGTTGATAATACAATAACTTGCTGTGTGTTTCTAGCGTGACTTGGTCATTAATACGCCACAATTACTTATTCTTTATTAGGCCATTGTTGCTGGATTCATTATTCTTATCAAAAGGTGTGTTTTTTGTTCCTATAGAGAATAAAATGTTCTGTCACATCTCATTTGTGTATTAAAAGGACTAATAAAAGACTACATGACTGTCGCGAATATCGTTGCCCGAGATGAAACAAACAAATCAAACTAGACTGTAGATATTATTGTTCCCATGAAACCTCTGATAGACTAACTACTAACGAACTAACTTTGCCTTTAAATGCAATAAATCGAAGGACTTTATGATAAACGAACACCCTATCATATTACTAGTTTCCAAGCAATACAATTTGTAGTTTTTAAATTATGCCTTTATAGTTTTTAATACGTAGTTAAAAAAACATACTAATGTAAGACTGAGCCGTTACCCTACCATATCTGTGACCACTTTGAAAACTTTTAAACTTTTGTCTCTGTCACTGTAATTTCTAACCATTATTTTATTTCGTGCAGGTGAAAGACTACAACGGCGAAAGGACGCTAGCAGCCATGACCAAGTTCGTAGAAACTGACGGTGAAGGTGCTGAGCCCACACCAAGCGTGGTAAGTTATCAATATTTATTGAATTTATATTATCAATCTGCGTATCTTTGAGCAATCAGGCTGCATGGGGTTTATCTTACCATGACAACAGATTAATACAGACGGTCCATTCAAATCATATAAATAAAAAGCTACTCTTGCTACGACACCATAAAGTGCAATTCAGGTCGCACAGCGCTAATTATCTACAGTTATATTCACCTAGAAGTTGCCTCCCTTTCTATCGCGTAACTCTTAAATCTTCTGACTACGCTCACTGAATTAGCCCAAGACAATCCCGCCGCGTACTTGTAGCTTCATACCTAAAATGCGGAGTGTGCCTTCTGTACTATTCTGGGCCATGAACCCGTCCGAGTATTTTTAAAATGAAAAAGATGATCTGATGTTGAGAGAGTCAAGCAATGTCTTTTCCCATAAGTGTAGAGTCGTGTAGGCTAAGTAAAATTATGAAGCGATGCCACCAATTAGACTAATATTTATTAATGTTTGACTAGTAAATTACACATTTATACTGTAAAGTTTACAGTTTAGTTACTCGAGCGAGTTTAGTTAGAGAGTTTCCCTCAGGAATTGTAGTAATTAGATAATTCAATCAAGACCTTTGCAACAATATGTAACGTTTTATTTTTCGAAGACATCTTAACTCTTCGTGTGCCGGAACGTAGATCCACGCGAGACACAATGGCTTTTTAATTGTGTCTGTAATTACGGCATACAAAAGGTTAATCAGCATTCCGATTACGTGCTTATCGCCATAGCAGGCGTCCTTGAACCATTTTTAAGTACGAAAACTAAAAAACATTTTAATGAAGTCAAGTTGTTTCTGATTTGATACAGTTTCCAATTAACTTATTTCATTCGTTTCATACATAATAATATTGTGTTATTAATTTTTTTGACGTGTCTTTAACACGTGGTTTTGAGCCATGTTGTTTTAACTTAAATGCATCCCTGGCGTGTGGGGTGTTGGGCAGCAACAACAGTATCCTGTCCTTAATCTCGAGCAGGCTGGACTGCCCGTACGTGAATCGCTGCTGCGCCATTTCCCATGGAATGGTGCAGCCGCGGTGAAGCATCGGACGGTGCTGCTGCTGTGTATACAGGCTGTAAGGGTAAACAGTCTTGTCATTCAAACCATGGGTAGTGAACTTAAATATAAAAATAAATGACCGGACACAACAAAAAAAAAACGTCATTTTCATTAGAAGATTTTAAAAAGTTTCTATCCGACACCGTGCTCTCTAGTGAAACAGCTGACTGACTGAGGGAGGGGTCGCGCTCGCGGCCGGTCAGTTCACATCCCGTACCCCCCGGCTTTGTTGAGACGCGAGTTCGTTGCCCTAGCGCATAGGACAACGAACTTGCGTCTCTTGTGGTAAAATGTAGAATTAAAAAAAAGAATAAAAAAGTTGTAATTTTCCATTGATTTTACGTTCTATAATGGAAACCAAACCACTGGTTGCAAGGATAACGGCGTTTACCCTAACACCCTGTATTGTTGTAGAATAGTTAGGTATCTAAGTTACTAATATAGGATAAGTTTACTAACAAATGAGTCATGGTTACTTGAATAAAATTGAATTGATTGATTAAAGCTTATGTGTAGGCCTGTATATTTTATCTCTTGGAAGTCATCAGAAATGATGCCTATCAAAATTAAAACATTGCTTTTATTATAAGAAATTAAAGTATTACATATTGTAGAAATGACTGGAACTGTTACCTAATTTATAGTTCTTATTTAGTTTGTGTCCCCAAACTAAGTAACTTTTTAACCGACTTCAAAAAAGGGAGATTATGTATATTTAGCTTCTGGTTAAGGTCTTTCTTAGCCTAAAGAGGATAAGATCACTAATTAGCTTCACGTAAAGATAACACTAATTTGGACAAGATTTTTTATTTAGGTTTTTTAGAATAAGAAACGTTAGTTGATTAATTATATATTAAATAAGTTATTTTCTTATTTGCAGAGCGATGACGACGAGGAAGACGAGCTGCCATCCAGGGACGAGTTATAAGCGCTCGCGGCCAGTACACTCTCATGAGACTTCCATAGTATAGTACTGTATAGATTATAATTATTTACTTTTATACTTAAACTAACACGTTTGCATTTCTCTTGCTCGACTGTTGACTTGTTCTCTAAATTATGTTAGGGTTGTACTTGAACGAATTAATTTAGTAGTACGCATTGTTTGATATTGTATAATGTAATACTCTGTTTGTTCGTTACGTAGTGTCAGAGCGACCGGATCTCGTGCAAGTGCCCAGTAAAATTTAATTTATTTTCTAAAAGCATAATTTATTTTGCATAAACAGCAGCATAACTTAGTTTATGTATAATAACTAATGTATTTATAATTTCTGTATCATAATGGTATGATGTTTTCACATTCCTTAGTACAAGTTTTAGTTACGAACAAGTTTGTTGTTAATGAAGCATTGGCGTTATTTTTATATTTTACTTGTACATTTATTCATCACAACAAAATAGAATTACTTAAATCGGGCTTTAACGGTTATGTTGTATTTTTGTAGTTTTTTTTATTAAAATTGTGGCGTTGAATTGTTCAAACGTAAGTACTTGCATTCTCAAATGTATTTAGTGCTATTTTCATAATTATAATTAGTAAAATCATGAAAATGTAATTTTCTACGGATATTGGTAATTCTGTCTATACATGTAAATATTCATAATTGTATTTGCCAAATCTGCAATGTGTATCTGTTGTGGATACAGAAATTGATAAATAAACAAAATTAAAACTTATTCTTGATTTTCATTTAAGGCATGGTCAAACATTGCAGCCTTTCACATTTTTTATATAATATTAGTACGATATTACTGCCTAAATTCCGATAAAGCGAAAACTACGCCATCGCTACCGCATGGACCGAGTAACGCATCTGGTTTCGAACCACAATGATAAAAAAGAACCATTATCTACACGACGCACAGTGTGAAATATGTCGTATCTAGCGTCACTTTATTCAATCCGTCATATTTATTTTTGTATCTCGTAGCATAGTTAATATTTTAAACTGAAACTTTTTTTCATACAGAAGGGAGTCAGGTAAGCACTTCTTTATAAAAAATCTGTAATGGTTTTTTTAAACTTATGTTTTATTTTCCACCGTTAATAAGCAACATAAAAAAATATATTAATGGATTGTATATACATAGAATTATTGGAAAAAGTTTTTTTGATACCATCATCATCATAATCATCAATCTCAATACATTCAATCAGTCATTAATATTTTCGCTAAAATCTTCTTCATCCGAATTCTCTAGTCTGGCTATTATCTCAATATAAAGTCTAAGATGCTTTGATATCGGTCAGTCCTGCGAAACTTTTGGAAAATAGCAAGTTTCTTCATTTTAGTCAACCTAACGAAAAAAAAAAATTGTATTACATGCGCAAATAGGTGCACAGGAATACAACTGATTCCTTTAGAGCACGAGTCAGGGAACAAGAAAAAAATGTTTCAGCTCGGATACATTGTCTAATGTCTTAATATTATGCGTAATTAAATATACAAAACAAAAGAAAAAGACACCTGTGTAAGTAATACATGTGTAACTTTCAAACTCACCTTCTAAGATAACTAAAACACTGTAGGTATTAATACAACTGCGTTTCTGTATGTCTATCTAATATTTCACCCGTGAGATACCTCTAATCAATCAAAGAAATAAAGGCGAATAAACTCAATGGCAATTTCTCGATGTTATAGTATGAAAAATATCACCTACTCGCAAATTATTATCAAATCATACAGTTACTTTGTCTAGCTGTCGTGTAAAAATATTGTATCGTTGAATATTGCATGTTCAAATTTTGAATAAAGTGACGCTAGATACGGGTTATTTTGCACTGTGCGACGCCGGGGTGACTCAATCTCGCCGGAAGGCATGTATATACGAATGAATATCGCCCATACGCCGCACCGGCGGCGGCGCCGAGTAGAATGAGTTTTTTTTTTTTCATCTTATCGACTTATGGGTCGATTTTTCTAACGACAGATATTATCCGAGGAACAATCTTGAATTTTTGACAGATGTTTCATACACAAACTGCCGATAAAAAAATCAGTCCTTAGTGTAAATAATGCTTGCAACCATTTTGTCCAGTTATTTAGGAGAAAGAGATGGCCACATCGAGGTCGAACCTATACAAAATTAAACACCATCTGTATGGTAATTATTTTATTATCTTAAATACAACGATTACAACATAAAATAACTCTTTTAAATAATTAACATTAAGCTTGTTCTTTTAAATTATCACATTAACACCAAAAGAACATTTAATTGAGACAAATGTGGAATGGCATAGTGTTTTAAACATTAGTGAATGGGTAGCACTTTGGTACATAAGGGTTATATATAGGGGTAACTTGTGTTCATAATTACGATGACATATTCTACGCTTTATACAGATCCATTACGAATTAAAAATATCTAACAATGGGGATAAAACAATCCGAGCTCGAGACTACAGCTTTAGTATACAGTATTTCTTCAAACGGCGGCTATAGTTATGTATATCATAGGTATCTTCGCAAATTCATAAGATATTGACGAACACAGCTGAATTCTAGTTCATACATGATTATAAACCTATATAAAACTTATAACACGGCGCCTTTTTTTATCTGTGCGGAATCCATTTTCGTCAATCTCAATTGATAGAAGAATAGTTATACATAAAATACTCGATTTCATTAAATCCATTTTTATCTTCTACTCCTTATAATTTCAATAAACAAAAAAACAAATCAAAATGCCGTACGACAGGTACTAAATTAATATACAAATATGCTCTTGATTTACTCTCAGTAATCACTAAATCTAGTAAATAAAAAGTACCACGATATACTATATAAAACAATATTATATATCACAATCTCGACCCTTCGACGATCACTCTTCAAAACTTCAATACTATAAAATCGTAATATATAATTACAAGCACGTAATTAATAATTTTGAACGCCAGTGGTCTTGTATTAAATGCTCCCGTGGTCTAGTGAAGTCTACAAAGTTATATATTAAAGAAATCTACCTAAATGTAACCTTAGTCTAGAGTAATACATAGTCAATGACGCGCCGTAGTTATGTACTTATCATTTTATATACCACGCTGTTACAAAATCATTACATATTGAAGTATTTTAAGTTGAAGAAAACGAATTTCTACGATCCCCTAGGAGTTAGTAATCTCACCCGAACAATAACGAATATATTAAGATTTTTTCTTACACTTAAAATTAGTAAGTAGATGAAATCGATTAGTCAGCTTAAAATATTTCAATTACAACTATATAAGCCAGGCACCAAACGGCATATCGAATACATGTGAATCATTAGCGATATTACGAAATCATCGCGGTTTATAAATACGATTCGATGCAAGAACAACAACACTGACTGAAGGTCTAATGGCTACGTACAGTGGAATTCAGGCGAGCGAGTATACACTGACTTAGCGATGAATCGTCACACGTCATACAATATCGTGTGAAAAAATAACGCCTTGAGGTGTGCCAAACTAGCGATGTGTCGAGAAATTCATTTTAATCATCGCATGCTTCTTAAATAGGATCTATTTTAATTTAGAATATTGATTTGTCTGGTTATACAGGATGCGGCCTTTCACAAGCCTTGTGCAAAGGGTATTAGCATCATAATGTATGTTGTAGGTATGTTCACAAGTATTTAGTATAATTATATGAAATACCTGAATGCTTCAGTGAATACAAAGGTTTTTTTAATTGTAACATTCAGGCTATGCCTAATGTTACTAAATACTTGATGCTTATTCTCGGATCTATTCTACGACCGCGACAGACTAAGGGCCAATTTCACCAAACTTGGTTGGTTATTAAATGCCATATATTTTAGCTGACTGTTTTGTATAGTACGTACAGCTTTCCAAAGAAAAGTTTGCGCTTCGGAAATCATCGTCTATCTTCGGGAATATGAACGCACGATCATGAAATTTGACACGAAGATTACCGAAGCTCATACTTTATTTTGGAAAGCTGTATAGATTGTAAATTGACATTTCAGTGGGGCAATTCCCATAATTTTTTAAATTTTAATTCGCATCTCATTCGCAATCTGTCAAAAAAACCATTTACCAACATTTTTGACAAGTTTGACAGATTGCGACTTGAATGTGAACGTTTTTCAAGTAAGAGAATTTGCCCTCTGAACTAAAAATGCTGCAACTGGCCCAAAGTTGATTAGCTGAATCGGTCAGCAACAGAGTTACTGTAATAGCTATTGTTCTAGAAATCTAGAGCGGTGACAAACCAGGCGGGTCTATACTGTGTGTGAGTGAATCAGAGTGCAAACATGGAGTCGTGGTCGTTGTCTTTGTTGATCTGACGGTGGCGCGGGGTCAGCGCCGCGGGCATCGGGGGCGCCGGCGTGCCCGCCGTGCTGGGGCCCGTGGGGGGGCCCGCCGGGCCCCCGGGCGCGGGGCCCGCCGGGCCCCCGGGCGCGGGGCCCGCCGGGCCCCCGGGCGCGGCGGGCAGGCTGTCGGCGGCGGCGGCGCGCTCGGCCAGGAACTTGTCGAAGTCACTGCTGGTGACGCTCTCCTGCGCGCCGTTCGCATCGGATGCCGCCTGCGGATCACCAAGCTTATTATGAAAAACTTGTTTTTTAAAATACACGGTGGTAGAAACAACGTAGCGAAAACTTTTACCATAAATTCATTACATAATTGTCGAAAACCCAGTGCAGACATTTTCCGTCGTAACTTACCAAATTACAATGTGGTTGTAATTTGTAATGCATGGTAAGTTTTGACGCCTAGTGGTCTGGCAAGTAATCCAGGGTAAAAGTTTTCGTTATGATGTCCCTTCACCGTGCATAAGTCGTTTATGTGCTGCAACTTGACCATTGCTAGTGTTAAGATTTTCACTTTATCACCACATTTTGCAGTGCATATTGTGTAACTATTTTCCCAAATATGTTAAAAAATATAATTTTGCTTTATTATACTTATGATAAAGGCGTGAGTGCACCGTTTTAGCTGCTAATGGAAGAATTATATAAAAATCCCGTTAACATGACAATGAGTAATATTTATTACCATACTTACGTAAAATAAAAAAAAGGAAATGATAAATAAACATAAAACACACCTTCTCCTGAGCTAACCAAGCGGCTATTTCATCGATCTCCCTCTGATCCATGCCCGATGGCTGTCGAATGTTCCAGAAACGTTAACATAAAATAATTGTTATATACAAAAGACAAAACAAACGATAAAACTATATGGAAAATAAAATTAATAAAGAGAAAATAGTTTTAGGTAAATACTAGGTATATTCAACTTGGAACTACTGAAAAGTATAACTAAAAACTGTTATGGCGGAATAATACTGTATCGTATTGTGTCGAGGTGACATTATTTTAGTATGTCTCGTTTTCAGGAAGATTTTACTAATACTTTCTACTATGAATCTTATTTGAATGTGGATAAAACATATAGTATCAAAGTTCTGTCGTTTGTCAGAACTATTCTGACGAAGGACATTCACAGCGATATTCATAACATTTTACTGCTTGAAACGCTTAATTCGACCTCTTATGTTTGATAAGGTAAGGTAAAAAGGTAAATAAATCATTTATTTTGGAGCAAACATTTCATCATGAAATAACATATTCATCATTTATTATAATAAGTAAATGCGTAAATAAGCGCAACCAGGAGTGAGGGAGCTGAAGTATTTAAATAGCCTCCCTCACGTTAAGGCCGCGGACATGAAGCCAGGGCCGAGGAGCGGTAGGCAAGCGGGCGCTGGCGACGGAACAATTTGATAAATTTCCGTCGCCCCGCTCGGCCACCGCACCTCGCCACTGATTTCCTGCCCGCAGCCTAACACACACCAAAACAGTAAAAAAACCAATGTAATTAGTTAGTACACAAAAAATGAATTCAATCACACTAAACATCACATCGACATAACACGGAACGGTATAAAGACTCAAAGCTAACAGTAAATATGGCACAACGAGTTATAGAAAAACAGCAGAGTTTCGTAAATAATTTAATTTGACCCAAATTAAATTATTTACGAAACTCTGCAGACGTGATCAGTATCGATGACTGGCTCGTCCACACGTCCTATTTTAAAGCGATCGTCGCTTTCTTATGTCACTTTTTGTTCGGTGAACCTGGACGCGTGATCGCGCCGACAGAGGGCGCTTTCCGGTTTTTCGAACAAAAAGTGACATTACGACCCCGACAATCGCTTTTAAAGGCCCAAGTTCTCGAACACAAATTTATTTTCGTTCGAGAAAGTGACCCATAGTCTCATGCCAATGGTTCTCTTTCTGTGTCATATCAACGGCTTGGTATTGTGAATGGTGTACTTACGAGAGGTTGTCCTTGTGTGGCTCGCTGGCTGGCAGCTGAAGCAAGTCCAGTCGATGACTGTTCCTCCAAGTTGTCTGCGTAACTGCTACCGCTGTAATTGAAGATGTAGACTTCCCTTTAACCAATTTTAGGACTTGGAAGTTCTTTAAAAATTGTGAAGTTTCATAGTCAGCTATCTCTGCCAGATATTCTTAAAACTTGCATCTATAAACGATTTCAGTTCGGTAAGAAAATTCCAAAGCATCAAATATTTCTGGGGATATATTGCGAACACAAAAATTGAACTTTTCCTGTTTCTTTGTTACGAACTATAAAACCCGCATCCTATTTAAGGTCGATTCACACATATCAGTGAAGCCACACTTCCGACACAGTTCTGGAACAGTACCGGCACAGTGTCAAATATTCTTTCATACATTCTCTATGAACGCATCCCCACTTGTCAGTGTCAGTATCTCAGTGTCAGTGCTGACACCGGCATGAGAATGTATGAAAGAATTGCATTGTGCCGGTACTGTGGCTTCACTGATATGTGTGAATCGACCTATAAAAGTGATCGTTGCGCGGATACACGATCGTTCGAACTTTTTTTCAGTGAACCTGAACACGTAGTAGCGCCGACAGAGGGCGCTTTCCGGTTTTCCGAACAAAAAGTGCCGTGCACGCGAAGAAAGGCAGCTTCAACAATAATACGGCAAATTCATATAAAAGCCAATTACAAATCACTTCATTTGAACTGAGTTGTTGAAGACTTACATCACTTATTGATGGTCTGTGTTCGGTATGAATCTGATAGAAATGGTCTTAACGTTGAGCTAACTTGATTTCGTCATTTTCCATAAAATTCTGTGTCAACCAAATGGTGATAATGTGAAGCGTCTGTTCAGGTTTTAGGGTATGATGGAACTGTCAAACGCATAGCGATTATATAAGTATAAAAAAAAATTAAGAAAAAAATATATTGTAAAGTATCCTTGTCGAAGTTTCTTCTCGTTTCTTCAGAATGATAATCGAATATATTGATCGCAGTTAGCTACTCACCCAGTCTTGGAGTTCTCGTAGGTAAGATTGCGCGACTGCGCGAACATGTCGAACTCGTCCTTAGAGCTTCCCGGGGACTTGTCCGGCTGAGCGTCCTTCACGGCTGGAATTATTAGTTCATGATGACATTATTATGGCCAGCCGCGGTCCGAGGGGGGGGGTCCTGGGGGCCATGACCCCCCCCCCCCCCCAAATCATTCAAGCTGTCGAGAAACTGTATGATTTACGTGCTATAAAATGTAGGTACTTGAGCCAGTTGAGTCACAGTGACCCCGATGGGCATAAATAATAAGTTTTTAGAGTACTTATCAATTAGGTAACAATTTCCCTAAAAATATTCCTCGGCACCAATGGTGACCCCCCCCCCCCAAATCTTGGGCTGCGACTGCGCCTGATTATGGCTACCTTAATATGTTACTTATGAAAGCGGTATTGTTGGTGTAGCTTTAGTATATTTGATCATAATTTTATGACGATTGATTACGGCTCCAAGGCGTGAAAAAAGACAAGCAGAGTAACTTCTATATGCATAGTATACCATTACATAGTATAACATTACGCCTGTATTCCCTGAAGGGTTAGGCAGAGGTGTAGCTAGCGTAAACCCACATTTCGCCAGTTATATTTAAGTCCCATGTAAGGAGCGAGCCTATTGCCATCAACCGGGCACAAATCCAGACTCGTGGCTGCTACTGAGCAATTCCAAATGGAAAAACCCAATAACACTTAGCCCGACCCGGGAATCGAACCCATGGACCTCATGCTCAGCAGTAGCGCTTGCGGCCACTAGACCAACGAGGCAATCAGTCAGTTTTAATGTTTACTTACTCAATTTAGCTATATCAGGTACATCATCGCTGAGATCAATCAAGGCATCGTCTTCAGGCTTCTTTGCTGAAATAAAATAAACAGAAAAACATTACAGACATTTTACTTCTTTTTTTTGAGGAGCTCGTTACTAATTTATAACAGTCGCACGGGTCGGTCCGTCAGGTTAAGCTACGCTTGCCGGGGTTGGTCTGTGGAAGGGTGGCCATCTTTACATACCGAGACTCCTCCGTGCGTCGGAAAGCACGTTAAGCCATTGGTCCCAGCTGTCAATTGCGGATCTTTAACAGTCATTACGGCTCGTCAAAAGCCCAATATTCTGACAACCAGTCTTACCAAGGTATATAGGTATCATATTACCCAGTTACGTGGTTGTGGAATTCAGATAGGCAGTTGCTCCATGTAAAATACTGGTATTCAGCCGCGTCCGATTAGACTGGAAGCCGACCCCAACATAGTTGGGAAAAAGGCTAGGCAGATTGATTGACTTGATTTTACTATAGAGAATCAAGACTTACACTTGATATCTGAACAATCAAACAACATAACAATTAGCCGGAAGAGCAAAATAATAACTAATAAATATTATTATACTAACGTGAGGCAGGAGCATTCGATCCAGGTATTCCCATGGCGGCGCCCAGGATGGCGGATGGAGTGGCCACGCCAGTTGCGGCATTCCTGAAAAAACATTTAAAAAAATTGCCAATATAGACAAGTTAAAGAAAAATGGTGTACATTATCAGGTCAAGACAAGTTTTAGGATAGTGCGAGATTTAGTAACATAGAATAGGATTTTCTAACTCATCTTGGGCCGTTTTGTGCTGGCCTCTGGCACAATATGGCCACTTCTGTTGCCAAACTATAAGGCATGCCCCACGAGTGTGGTTGGAACTCAAAATCTCTCGTTCATTAGTCAACTCTTATCCGTTAGGCTGCAGGTTATCATGCTTATTTTACCCATACTCGACTTCAAATTTTGGTCATCCGGAGTTCATGACATGCTTCTTATTACGCTACTACGGCCGAGCTAAAAGAGGGTTATGATTTTAACAGACTATGCATGTTCATTTGTTCCCTCATAACTCCTAAACTGCTCGTCGTACTTCGACAAACGAGGTATCGTTGGAAGTTTCAGTCCGCGGGTTTTATCTACGGTAATCTGTACGATTTATCTAGTCGATTTAATTACACGACATATCTATACCCCATTTGAAATAAGATTAGACATTGAAACAAACCTTTATACAGTCCGTTCAACCGATTTTGACTTCTATACCGTAGGCATAAGGATGGCATTAAAAGCAAAAAAGGTTACACAATACCAACTGTCTACTGCAGCTGCCATTTGTCATGCGACCAACGCAATAGAAGTCAAAATCGGTTGAACGGACTGTAAAAAAGGTTTATTTAAACGTCTAATCTTATTTCAAATGGAGTATACAGATGAAGTATAACTCTAGTTATCGGAAAACAGATTTTAATTTTAACTTTACTTAAAAAAAATCGAGATCTATGTCTCGTTTATACCTTTTTAGTCGGCGTGTCACGTCGTAGTTGGGTATAGTTTTTATATTCCATGTTTTATTTGATAAGAGCCTATACACAAGCCAGATTATTCCAATATCTCCTACCTGTTGTTAACGAACCGGCCGTGTCGCAGCAGAAGGTTGTTGAGCCGGTCGTTGGCGTGCAGCAGTTCGACGGTGAGGGGCGACTCGCCGGCGAGGCGCCCGATCAGCTCGGCCACGCGGCTCTGCATGGCGCGGAGTGTGTCTGCGAGCTCCTGTAAGTACGGAAATAAAGGATGGAAAACATGTTAAAAGACCAGCGCTTACAGCAGTATTCTTTTAATATTCTTCTTCTCTATCATTTGGTCTAATGTAGCAATTTTATTAGTGTTATAAACATCCTAAAATATTAATGTTCAGCCTTTTGTATTTAATTCACTGTGGAAGAGCACTGACTTCTGAGATACAGGTTTTACCTAGTTTGGAAGTTAGGAGTTCTTATAGTTAAGCTGCCTAATTATTATATTATAAATGTGTGCCTTAGTTTTAAGCAGATATTTTTGTATTAGGAATATTGCTTCAGCGTAGGAAAGAGATGAAGCTCTACAGGACGTATAGCTCCATCTCGTTCCCCCACGAAGTAAGATTAAAATAATACTGCAGGAAGCGGTGATCGTACGCCACCTGGACAAATAAAAAATGGCTGTGTATGTTTTAATTAAAATAAATGCTAAAAATCAACAAACAAAAAACGTAATGGCATCGGAGTGTTGACATAAAATCACGCATATCTTCTCCAATGGGAAAGGCAGAGGTGTACACGAGCATTTCGCCAATAATGTTATGTGAGTCCCATGTCATAAAGGGCGAGTCAAATAACCTGGCACAAATTCTGACTCCTCCTATGAGGAGTCAGAATTTGTGTGTGTACAATTTTTTTTTTTCAGGAAATACCCAATATGGACGCCACGCTTAGGCAGACTATATCAATTTACAATATTGGATTTTTTGCGTTTTCGTTGGTCTGATGATGATATCTACACTAATATTATAAAGAGGAAAACTTTGTTTGTTTGGTTGTAATGAATAGGCTCAAAAACTACTGGACCGATTTTAAAAATTCTTTCACCATTCGAAAGCTACATTATCCACGAGTAACATAGGCTATATTTTATTTTGGAAAAAAATAGGGTTCCGTAAGATATTTGGGTTTTTCGCTAAAAAATCAACCAGAAAAGTTACTTATTTTGCGTACGCTGCCTAAACTATAAAAGACAGACCCATAAAATGTTCTAATTAAATGTAGATCTTATAAATATCTACAAAAAAGTCCGCGACACACTATACCTATCTATGTCGAGTGAGGCACAACAACCGTTTTTTTATTTAAAAATCTTGAATTTTTTTTGGACTACATTTAAACGCGTTTATTTTACTCATGCTATTAATCCTTATCAAAATAAATTATTTCATCACTAAGTACAGTTTATGTAGATAATATTTGGTCTTTGAATGATTAAAATTGGACGTTTGGTTTTGAAGTTATGGCGAAATTAAAATATTACGATTTCTGCTGCACGGCCCGTTGCGAAGTGGGCGTCATCAAGGCGTGTGGGTGCGCGTGCGGGAGGGGAGTTTAGATCTATGAGTAAGGTACGCTAAGGTAAGGCTCCCTACGCAGCGGTCGTGCGCGAAGTCTAATAATTTTCGTGCGATTTTTTTTAGATTTCGTTCTTAAAACTACACCTACGCAAAAGTTCTTCTCAGAGCTAAACAACAGTTCTTTTCTCCCAGGGCCAAACATTCAAATTAGTAGGAATTGATTTACGAAAATAATGTTTTACGCATGGGCAACTTTACGTTGCCCTATCACGGGTCGGGGCTCCCGACCATCAGTATATTTTGTTACCTGAAAATAATTTAACGTCAAATGTTGTTTATAGAGAAGCTCTACAATAATCGCTTTAGTTATTCTATCCTAAAACAACGGGTTGCGCTCCGGGACTGCCGGCAGAAGTGAAAACTTAGTATTAATTACATTTAAATATTTTCATCATTAACAACTTTAACATACACAGAAAGACAATCTATGCAGCCTGCGGATAATGACTGCGTCGTCGATGTTACTGTCGGTGTCTGTGAATTGACCTGGGAATCATTTTGCTGACCGTGTCTTTCCTGGGTAGGCTTTTTGCAGCGGTAACCGACATCCACGCGGGCGGAGCCGCGGGCGACCGCTAGTAATCAATAAAATTCAATTACTTAAAAAGTGCAGTCTTTAAACTCAATACACTACTGTTACAAACTCCTTTTTTAAACCTTGACACCAATAAACGGTTGATAACTTTTATCTGTCATTGGCATGTTATTTACATAAAACAAGAAAAAACAAAGGTTTCCTTGTACGGCATTTTAATTGTAAAACTTGAATGACAAGGTTTCAAATATGCCTACAATTTCCCGATATTGCCTTCACATTGTATGTCGTAATGAGGCTCTCGCGAACTAATGTGAAAGTACTGAATATGTGATTGATTATACACGAAACCTTGCTTGACAAGGAAGATGTTTCAGTTCCTCTCCTATACTTACCAAATGAAGAATGCTTTAAGTTTTTACAGACAGACAAAGGGGTCATTTCATTTCATTTCATTTCATATTGCAGTAAGAATAAAAGTTATAAAACTAAAACCCAACTACGACAAAAAGTTAATAAAAACGTATAAACAAGACATCACAGAGAGAAATTAAAAATCCGGAGTCACACGTGTTAGGCATAAATCAAATAGATTACATGTGAAAGTAGTGAATATGTGATAATACACGAAATCTTGTTTGACAAGAAAGATGTTACTACAGTTCCTCTCCTATACTTACCAAATAATAACTTCTTTAACAACATCTTCTTGCATGATAAAGTGCCTCTAAAGCAACTCAATTCTCGTCCACGCGACACAAGTCCACCCTATAGATTTGAGGGTTGCCCTTTCGGTGAAGTCATTTGCTTATTATACGAAATCGATTTGTACATAGTTTGTTCCAATCGATTCTGGGTTTTTAGTCCATACATTTTCGGCCATGTCCTTTCAAGTAGTTAAGAAAGTGGCTCTCTTAGAGCAGTCTACTTTGGCCACGTGGATAAACTACGAGATCTATACTTACGAAACGAGACCCATATTATTTAATGGCATGCGCTAAGGTATCCCGCCAAATTCAAATTTTATTAAGTTTTTTGCAATTTGCAGGTCAGTATCAAGTTGCGTAAGTATCAAACGTAAGAAAATTTGAATTTGGCGGGCTACCCTCAAGCTTTCGCCTTAATCTGAACTGGTTACTTAGAGAATCCAATATCAGACTGGTAGACTAAATACTCCTTACATTAAGTAGTTCAATGTCGCTGTCGTGGTGTGCAGTATGTGGCTGGGTAGTGAGCTCGTTGAGCATGTCATTCATCACGTTCATGTTGCCATCTACCACCGCCAGGTCGGCACGTAACTTGTTGGTCTGACTTTCTGACAAAGTCACCTGTAATTAATAAGATAGGTAAGAATAAGAACCATAAAGAAGAAAGATTTTGTGAAAAGACCACCACTGCCGATCCAATCAACCTTAGCCTAAACCTAAGCTAATTTTTTTAAAGAATGCTTTTAGTTGTTACAGACAGACAAAGGGGTCATTTCATTTTATTTCAGATTGCAGTAAGAATAAAAGTTATAAAACGAAAACACTAAAAAGTTAAATAAAAAGGTATAAACAAGACATCACAGACAGAAATTAAAAATCCGGAGTCCCACGTGTTAGGACATAAATCAAACAGATTACGTGTGACTCCGGATTTTTTATGTCTGTCTGTGATGTCTCGTTTATGCCTTTTTAATTGACTTTTGTCGTATTTGGGGTTTTTTTTTGGGGTTATAAACTTATAATTATATATTTTTGAAATGTGTTAATTAAGCCCTTTCATTTGCATCATTAAATAATAAAAATAAAATATTTGAAGACGTGTCCTTTAGAGGGCGCCATATTCATGACCAGCGGACGATCAAGACGCTTCCAACGATACCTCATTTGTCAAATTGTGATGAGTAGTTTAGAAGATATGAGGGAACACATGAACATACATCACAAAAAAAATCACAAATTGCTAAACGCAGTCTTCGTCGACCAAGCCTACTTGTTTTGCCAAGAATACGCACTAATTACGCTAGAAAGAATATTACATATGAAGGAGCACAACTGTTTAATAATCTACCCACATATACCGGATGATTTTTTTTACCGTCTCGACAAACATAGGGTGTAGTAGGTGAACGGAGTAGAAGCCAATGGCATAGTCAAATAAATTTTTTTTTTTTTTATACCCTTTAAACAAATTGATTTATCTAAAAATACTACCCATTTGAAGTAAACTTTTAATACAAAAACAATAAAAACAGAATTTTTTTTTTTTTTTTAATAAATCCATGAAAAAATATCGAAATTCAAATCATACGCACCCTACTAAATGCACGGAATTTATCAATGAATTAGATACGTTCCTTTGCGGCCGATAGGTACTCGCCGCACTTGCCGTCGGCTTCTTTGATATCACCAGGCGCTTGAGCCGCCGCCGCCGCGCCGGAGCTGCTCGCTCGCGCATCCCCCCGCGCGCCCGCGTCCCGAGCTTCAGTCACCTGCGATTAGTCACGGCGGCGTGACGTCGCGCTGTTTGTTTCCACGTAAGCATCGTGCACCCGGTCATATTTGTCGTATCTAAACATGTACGAATATTCTAATGTAGAGTATCTTGTTTGGTGAAAACAGCCAGTGCAAGGCGAATGTACGCAGAAGAAGAAAATCTTCAGTCGCTGCGAAGGAACGGTATCCGTTCTCCTCAAATTCCCCCTCGGACCCCGCATGGAGTTTTGTCACTGGGTGCAGAACCGTTCTGTCATTGACACCATGTTGCAAGACGTTCCTGATCCCTATCTGCAAGACATGTACTTCCAGCATGACGGATGTCCAGCTCACTACAAACGATCTGTGCGCGCGTATCTCGATGGTCAATTTGGTGATAAGTGGATAGGTCGCGGTGCACCTGTGAACTGGCGGCCGAGGTCACCAGACCTACATAACACCCCTTGACTTTTATTTGTGGGCCGACCTAAAACGTTTAGTCTGACGTTTAGTATATACCGAAGAAGCTCAAAGCGTTAGTGATTTAAAACAGGGAATAATTTAAAACGCTTTTAATGTTTTGAAAAGTGATAGAGACACGCCTCGAAGTTTACCGAACAATATGCAAAGACGTGCTAGTTTATGTTTAGAACGAAACATTTTGAACAATAATTACCTACTGCGATATCGCTAAAAAGGTAGGTACAGACCTAAGTTCATTTTTTGTAAAATGCGCGCAATGCGCGTGCGCGTCTGTCGGTCGTGTCGCCCGCGCGCGAGTACCGCTCAGCTGCTCGGCTCTCGTACGTGAACCCCGGTAAGTGAACTCTCACGCACACATCAAGTTTCTATGTACGTGTGTGTGCGTAGGCGCGCCGACGTTACTTAGCAACGGGTCGACCGAACAACATTCTGTCAATGTTCTCGCTCCCGCATGTATGCACGTCCTTTTCATTTTGAATGAAGTACAGTCGAGTATTCTTGCTTATTCAAGTATTTATTGTTTCGAATTATTTAAAAAAGATTACTTAGATTGTTTTAAAAGTTCGTTTCTGTTACTGTTTTCGTTTTATTTGTAAGGATAGGTTTACTTATTATTTTATCTTTTTAATTGGTAAATTGGTGGGGTTTTTATTTGTACTTACGTAAGTATTTGTTGTGTTTTATTATTTTAGGTAGGTTAAGTTTTCTTATTTGTGTTAAGTTATTACCTATTTACTACTTATTCTTTTGGTGTGAGGCTTATTTGGTCAATTGGGTTGTATGTTTGAGAATTTTTGTTGAAATTTGTATTGTATGTTTGAGAATTTTTGGGTATTGTGTTCATTTTATTTGTAGATCAGGTTTGTCTTAGTTTATTAGTAAGTGGACTATAAATGTTATTGCGTTGATTTTGGAAACGTTTTCAACACGACTGTACCATGCGAGGGGCGGCCGCTTACTAGGTTTCTACGCAAAAGAAATGTGCGTGCATTTCGCTCGCACACACGTACAACTATCATTCATGCGCCATCGCAGCCTACGCCGTTTACTATCTCCTATTTTGGCTATTATTCGTTTTTACGCACGGGCCGTAGGATGGATAGTTTTCATGATTTTTGAAGGAAATTCCGAACCTGTACAATCTCAATGGTACTAAGCAAATATTCTCGGGTATGGCTTCTGTTCCACTTACACAACACACCTGATTATGCTCGAGACGGTAAAAAATGTCATCCGGTATAAAAAGTGTTAGCTCTCTCAGCGGTTCTAAGTCTCGGCTATCCAGACACGTAATTGAAAACTGCCTTAGCTAGCGTCCTCCAATATACTTTAATGGTTGAGATTTGAAGCTGTTGAATGAGTGAGAATAAAATGATTAAACCTATACATACATACCGGTCAAAATCGGTCCCTCCTTTTTGCTTTGTCGTAGTCGGGGAAAAAGTAAACTACTTATATCTTAAGGATAATTTCTGGCTTGTGACGGAATCGAATTCATAAGAAACCAAATACTGTGCAAATATTATTATAATGTTTATCAGCTTTAAAACTTCCACCACAAAATGGAATAGCCGTAAAAAAGTCTTACGAAGTCATGACCATGATATCAGAATAACATTGAAGACAAAAGACTTGACTGATTATAACAAAGTACGGTGTCAATAGCCGACACTTATGATATGATAGATTTAAATTATATTAATGATAATTATAAACAAAGATATGGCGGTCAGACAAATTGACTATCGATAACAATAATTGCGCTCAACATTAATTAATTATGCATTGAAGAGGTTCCACGGGTAATGATACTTAAGTAAGCAGATAGCCTTGCTACCAATCTTACTGACTGACAGGCATCTTTCAATATCACATAATTATCAGCACTCTAATTGTTAAGGCAGTAAACGGGGGCGACGCGGGCTCCGGCCGGCCGCCGGTGCCCGCGTCGCCCCCGCGCGCCCCGCGCGCTGCGGTTGCGTTCATAGCATTTAGGGGCGTTCACTAATTGCGTAGCACACTATCAATCACAATCTGAATGATTTTGAAGGATATTGCAAATCCATTGATTCATATGTTTGCAAAATTTGTCTGGTCAGCAACTTAAATAACGCAATGAATGTTGTTGAACTGTCAAAATTAAAGCCATTGCTACTGTCAGTGTGTAAGTGCTCAGTCATTTCAAGCGTAGCCGTTTGTGCATTTAAATGGAGGTGTTCACATGTAGGACCTGTCCACGATTTTTTCAACAACCAAAATGAAACGATAAATTAATCGTCAACCAATAGAAATCCGACGACAGACGAACCACGAAGTTTGCCGAGAGAGATTAAGAAAATAGTTGTACTGTACCTGCTTGTATGCCTGGATAATTATAAATAAACTTACAGTGCCAAGGATTTGTTCCTGGGTAGGACGGCTGGGCGAAGTTTGCGGCATAGCTGATCGTTGAGGCGAGCCAATCATCGGATCACCACCGTCTGGCACACTCTACACAATATAACTCATTATTATCTATCTCTGATCTATGCTTTTAACGAACGAAACTCTAAAACGGAACTGGTTTGAGCACTCCTTGATTAGCTAGATTATTATCACTTTTTCTAGATCTTTATCAATAACATTCCTATTAGATTATGTGGCACTTATGCAGGCAACACACGTTACGATATACTTGCGCAAAATTAGACTTGCACAAGTATTACATTAACGTGTGTGGGATGAATCGAGCCAATCGGTTTCGCGCAGATTTATGCAAGTCTAGCTGCCATTATGTTTGGTAACAATACAAAGGATATTGAATTAGTCACTTTACATTCTTTAATTAGACGTAATATGAAATTAAAAGATCGATTATTGCATGGGAAAACAAAAGCATTCTGCGGCTAATTGGAAAAACTTAGAGATTCGAAACCCTTTATAACGATACCGAATTTGGATCCAATAGGGACGTTTTTATTAGAGTTATTGCGATATGTGACAGTAGCCGACCACTTTTATCATGAAAATCATTCCGATGTCTATCAAGGAAAAACAACACTATCTTTAATTGTAGTTTCAGTAGTTGGTAAACAAATGCAGTGAGCGATAAGTTTTATATATTTATACATAAATACTACATAGGTAATACAATACTATGCTCATAAACGCGGCAAACGGTTTGTTAAATGCTTATAATTTTATATCCCGACATATGTAACATAGTAGGATAAAACGTCAGCCAGTATTTAATTTCATTTCGTTTTACCGATTTGTGAATAAGGTCGGCAAATATTTATTATCTCAAAATTCCTATAGATTACCTTTGCACTTACAGTCACTAACTACCTACTGATAATGTTTGGAAATAATTCTCAAATCAACGATTAAAGTTTATAATATACACGATTTATGCTTTCATTGTTTCCGACCAACACATTTCAGTTTCGTTATCGGTCGGATCACGAATTTAGCGAGTGACGATGAGTAAAAAGCCAGATAAGCGATAGATATAAGATAATGTTCCGGTTTTTATCATCCTCGAATAATACATACCCTCTGTGGTGTAAATATAGGCGCCATTGCATCTAAATCCGTCATGGGGAACTCCACACCTTTGGTCCTCAGTTCAGTGTAGATTTGCACAACACCCTGAAAAAAATATTTCCTGTAACTTAAGCACGGGCTCTTCATTTAGCATATTAATGACTAGCTGTGCCCCACAGATTAACCCGCGTAAGTCTCGATCCCGTGGGAATATCGGGATAAAAAGTATCCTATGTCCTATTCCAGGTCATGGTCTACCCATGTGCTAAATTTCATCTAAATCTGTTCAGCGGTTTTATCGGAAAGCGTAACAAACCAACAAACAAAATCACTTTCGCATTTATAATAGTTAGGATTAGTCTAATCCTTACCTAAGTCGATGAAAATTTGTTTTGTATTTTCTTTGGCTATTTCCTGGGTTTATCCACTAACGCGATCCTGAATTTCATACCATTTGTCGTACTCATTGACAGACTAGGTCGTTGTCATGGTTTTATACAGTATGTTAACTAACAAAGGGCGTTCCCGTTAACCTGCAATAGTATAGCGTGTATACATGCTAAAAAAAATATTACCACTCAAAAAAAAAAAAAAAAAATTTATTCTTGTCGTGAAATGTTCACAGAACGATTAAATTTAAACGTAAAAGAAACACTCTGTACACGCACACTTGTATTTCAACGTAGAAAAACAAGTGTGACAAGTGGGCGTGTATAGAGTTTATTTTTCATAACAATTTAATATTTTTTGTGAATATTTTACTATACAAAAACAAAAAAAAAAACATTTTTTTTTTAATGGTAATATTTTTTTTAGCATGTATAGACGCTATACTATTGCAGGTTAACGGGAACGCCCTTTGTTAGTTAACATACTGTATATGCAATCATCGGTACTACCTTACCTAGGGAACAATGCAACTGAATATTTATGCAATTTACATAGAGCAACTGTCCTCAATACGCTCGTATAAAATGTGGGACAACTAATACAAATAATGCAATGTTTCATGATAGCTATTATTAAAATTACCTATTGTATCGTATCCAGTAATCGGATTAATTCACGCGATGTCATAAAATATCTGATACCAAACTAAATTAAAATTTCGACATTACGCCATCGCCATCAATATTACTATAGGGTAATTCGCTTTTTAAATTATCGAAGTACCTACTCATGTATTAGGACAGTCAGAACCATTAATTAGATTATAGCTTATGCTGTTTCAGTAGATAGTGTAATAAGATCGGTTGTTTGGGACATTGAACTGAGGAACTATTTAAAGGAACGTTTAAGCCTTGTACTCACTAATCCACAGTTTAACTGACGCGAAAGGTCAATTGACATCGTCAAACCTTCGACTGGTCTCGCAACTAGAAAGTCTATTAACACCGGTTATGTGTCGAGGGACTTGCACTATGTTGCAGTGACAACGGCCTGGTAAAATTTTGTCGCCTATTAAATATAATTATTTGTTACCTATAGTTTTTTAAAGTACTTAATGTACCTACTAGGTCAATGAGTAACATTGATTAAAACCGCACCATCATAAAGATAAGGAATCTTTTTTGCAGTTTTCCTTTCAATACATCAAATGGATGGGAGTTCCCCGAGGAATCGGGGAGCGGTCCATGCATGAAGCAAGCCCGATTCTTATTCGATAAAAGACGGAAAGGAAACATTTTGTAAAAACAATAAGCTGTGCCGGTGATTGTATGAGGACAATTTAATTCGCTGAAATGCTATTTCTGATGAGACGATATAAATTGGGCCTACACATTGCAAGTTGCCAATAATAAATTTATCAAAATACGTATTAAAGGCGCAATTTGTTCACAGGATAAGTATCTTCATCTCAATATCTGAGGTTGAAATGAGTTTCAAAAACGGCGTTATAACAAACAGTTTTATAGACATGTTCAGTCACCGGCATTAATTATTTACTCCTCACGTAATATAATACCTAGAAAACTAGGTACCTAACCAATTAATGCACCGTACAGATGCAATGACTTCCAATACTTTCGAAAAAAATAATAGGCATGACAATCTCCCCAGCAACATGATTTCCTATTCAATTGTTATGTTCATACACAACTGATGACCTATACAATTGAAGTCGAATTGGCGAAGCAATTGAAAGTTATGACCTTCTCAATATACTGAACTATCAATGTATCTATGTGTTCGACGTCAAGACGCGTCTAATAGAAAAAGATTTTAGTCTGCAGCAATTGAAGTGTTATTCTTTCTTTTTTTATGGGATATCTACGTAATGTCGCGAAAGTCCTTAGTTTACTTAGCAAATATATTTTTATTATGTCTTACCTGTAAATCAGGCTGATTCTGGAAAGCATCAGCCCAACACTGGATGAGGCTGAGAACTTTCTCTTGCACCACTGTTGGCGGATCATTCTTGGGACCAATAAGTTTTACCTGAACAAAAAAAAAGTTAAAATAATACAAATGACAAAAAAAATTGTTGATGCTTCTTCATTACATATTTTATGCGTTGTAATGCCACTTTTCTATTTATTTATATAGATTTTTGGGCCAGAAACCCACGCGGTCCTCAGAACACCCTACCAAAGTTTCATCAAAATCGATCCAGCCCTATCGGAGTTCATAGAGGACAACTAACATTAATTTTTATTTCGAAATATTTTAAGAGGTCATTGTACTCATTATAAAGAACTACTATGGGGCCAAATCTGAAATCGCGAAATATGAAATGAATGACCTCTTAAAATATTTCGAGTATGAATAGATATTATATATATATTTTTATTTATATATTATATTATTATATAAATAAAAATTAATGTTAGTTTATTTGTCCTCTATGAACTCCGATAGGGCTAGATCGATTGGATACCTTATATAGATGAAGGAAAATACATTTTGCTTATCAGGACCTGATTTCCCGAAAAAGATTGGTAACATTAAAATAATTTACCTGTGAAACTGTATTCTTCGTTGTTATTTGTCAAGTTTCCTACATAGGTAGAATAATCACATCGACATGTGTTAATTAAACTAGTTTTGATAATATATGCACATTTATAATGTGACACATTCGGCTCTGAGGCAAAAAAATACAAGTTTATTTGTATATGAAATTATCCAGTTGTGGTCACAAAACTCCACTACAAATTAATCTATTCAAAGATGTATTCCTCAAAGGGAAAGAGGTGTACAGTACAACTATTTTCTTAATGTCCCTCGGCAAACTTCGTGCTTCGTCAGTCGTCGGATCATCTATCAGTTGCCCTTTGCAGATCGGACCTTGGTGCAGATCGGACGCTCTCAATCGACTTGGAAGTATATAGAGTTGTTAATACTCTTTTAAATTGATGTAATTTATTTTAAAAAATGGGAGGAAATAGTTTCACAGCTCTTATAGTTCACATGGAAATCAAAACAAAACAACAATAAAGTATTTAGTTCTGAATTCAAATTATTATCTATATCTATACTAATCTATACTAATATTATAAAGAGGAAAGATTTGATTGTTTGTTTGTTTGCATTGAATAGGCTCCGAAACAACTGAACCGATTTGAAAAATTATTTCACCATTAGAAAGCTACATTCACCCTGAGTAACATAGGCTATAATTTATAAATATTACACGCGGGCGAAGCCGCTGGCGGCAGCTAGTCCACGATAAATCGTATAATTGATGGACATGGAAATTAGTATTATTTTGTATTCGGAAATTCGATAAGTAAGTTCACCCACAGTGCGCCAGTTATGTGGTCAGTCCCATGTAATAAGGGGCAAGCCTATCTTCCAATTACAGGTCCATTTATCACATAAGCAACCACTAAATAAACCAATGCTTTGTTTTAAATTTCTTGAAAAACAAATATTGTAAAATATATTATTGTGCAATATTTTTTTTTTTCAATAAATTCTTAAGAAATACAACGTACACATATACATATATCTCGATCTTGTTAATGTTTATTTAAGAGCCTTAAGGCTCTTTAATAAACATTAACAAGATCGAGAGATTAGAAATTAATGATCACCAAACAGGTTTTAGAATCTATTTTAAATTAAACAAGAACATTATTAATTACTCTAGCAACTAGAATAAAAATCATCAACACTAACTGTATTGGCATCATTATTTTTGCTTTTAAAATATGATAGTACACTAAAACATTTATAACAATCCATACTTAATATTATAAATTCGAAAGTCACTCTGTCTGTCTGTCTGTATGTTACCTTTTCACGCCTAAACCCCTGAATGGATTTTGGCAAGGAGACAGATCTACTTTTTGTTTAAAAAATAATCTCATCTATAAGGTGATACAGGGAATGAAAGTTTGTATAGGTAACCCAGCATTTCTTACGTACCCGTAGGAGGATATCCGACAAACACGCGAAGCCGCGGGCATAAGCTAGTACAACCTATACCATGATAAGTACACACGGCTACACATCAAGCTAAACATTTCCAGTTTAAGCTCATTGTACGGAAATCCTATACAATGCGAGATCAGCATAAACTGGAAATGTGTAGCCGTGTGTACTAATGAATTATTGCATAACACTGCAACCATAATGCATGCATACTAAACAGGTATGTTAGGGCCAATGAATCATAATAACCAAATGACTAATGAAAAGGAAACAGAATAATATAATAATATGCATACTAACTATAATCTGTTTATATACACCCCTTTGCAAAAAAAACGGGCGGTTTTGATTTTTGTACATTATTGGTAATCATTTAGTTGTAAACAGGTTTTAATAGCCAAACTATGTTACTGGCACTTAATAAAGAGTCTGGGTAAGAAAAAAAGTTAATTCCAAATTTGAAACTTTTGTTTAAAAACAATAATAATCCCGTTTTCCGTTTGGGACTTTTACTAACATTTTGCAGGTTTGCGGTTAGAAGGTTATCCTGGCAACTAAAACTAACTTCTCGTTATTTTTAGTAGAATAATTTATGTTTGTCGCATAATCCAGCCTTATAAGACTTAAAAGTGATATCTTTGTGTCGATTGTAATGGCAGAAAAAGCAATAAGAGCTAGTAAAATTGTAGCGCTTCTGGAAGAGGGGTGTAGCCAAAAAACTATATTCTTATTGATTATAACAAATTACTAGTCATTTATGCTAATGACATAGTAAAAATATTAATATTATCCATACAAAAGCCAATGACTGTTAAGGTGCCCGTTTTTTTTGCAAAGGGGTGTATATACTTATGTTATTAAATGTCACATGACTTTGTTTTTTATAAACATATAGGTATCTGCAAACACTTCCGTTTAATCAGGAAACATCTTTTTCTTTTTTAATATATTTAGATCTAATTTATTGATAGACAGACATAGACAGGATATTCAGAACAGGAAAAGCGGCAGACATGCATAACACTAAGTTATCCTTGGTAGGTAAATATTGTTTTATATATTATGTTTGTTGTTAGTACATTTCATACATAATCAACTTCTACTTCTCCATTATGAAAAGTTGCTGGCCAGAATTAGATGCCTATATGCATTTGTCTATGTGTATATTTTAACTATTATTTTGTATGAAGTCTTGGATACACTGCTGATTAACCTTCAAAAG
This sequence comes from Lithophane semibrunnea, assembly GCA_947363905.1. Taxonomy (NCBI): domain Eukaryota; kingdom Metazoa; phylum Arthropoda; class Insecta; order Lepidoptera; family Noctuidae; genus Lithophane; species Lithophane semibrunnea. The sequence continues at coordinate 12,274,594 of OX376201.1, forward strand.
TATTATCAGTTGAACTATAAAACTGAGATGTCAAATGCAGAAGTGAATCTTAGGAAGAGACACATTCATTATATCATTAGTTTATGAGTTATTAATGTTTACCTGCTAAGCTAAGTTGCTATAGACCTGTTTTTAAGATGTGTCCATTAAAATGTGATAAATTGTAAGTTTCACAATATTGTGATAACAATATTTGGATAAAAGATAAAGATGTGAGATATATTAAAAAATTTCAAACTTTTTACGTCAATAAAAAAAAACTGGTGAAATGTGGGTATACACACGGCTACACATCAAGCTATACAATTCCAGTTTATACTGATCTCGCATTGTATAGGATTCCCGTACAAAGCAAGATCAGCGTATACTGAAAATGTATAGCTTGATGTGTAGCCGTGCGTACCCCCTGGGAACAGGCTGTAACTATGAAACATACAATAATCCTGATATTATATGTTTCTGCTGCCAAGATAGTTTCTGCCTATCACCTTGTAATAATGTTACTAGGTTTTGAGATTCTTTGTAATACTTATCAGGTGCATACATTGGCATGAACGGATGTAAGGCATTATTTTTTGTATTTGTCTTGTTTTGATGTGGCTACTACTGATTATAAGAATGATAAAAATGGATGCTACTTTTATTATGGTTCATTAGGCAAAGACATAATCAAAGTGCTTACCAATTCAGATATAAATTCCTTGTTGCAAGCTAGAATATGAAAAGACTTTCCACAGTTTTTCACACAGGTTTCAAGAACAGTAAGAGTATACATGACAACTGTGTAGTTCTTTCCAGCACTCTGTGTCAACCTCTTTCTAATAGCCTTTATGGCATCTTTGGGACCGTCCGTGCTGCTGTTCACAATATCACATATTTCCATATTAAGAGCCCAGTTTTCTGACGGTAAGGATCCATCTGTAGCTTGTTCTGGAATAATATTTCAGTATTTACACAAATCGCATAAGGGTTAAGGTAATTAACACCTACTTGAAAATAAACAGCGCACGAAAAAAAAATGACCAAGGCAATACATACAAAGTACTATCAATAAAATTGCCTAACATTTAGTTACCGTGACACCACAACAAAGAGAAATTGAGATCTTATAGTACGCAACAAAAAGAAATGGAACATAGGGTACGGTATCTAAATACTTTGGAGAGTGTTGATTCACAAGAAATATATCCATTGCATTCTCACCTATTTTTTGACCCACTGGCGTAGAAAAAGGATTTCCTACACCAAAGAAAGACATCTTTGGAAATTTATCAAGTTTAGCAAAATGATTTCACCGATTTCACTTGTCACCAAAAACGCAATTCACAGATAAAAAATACGCGCAGCTGACAAGCAAGTATAACAAACATTCGTCCAGAAATTAAAAAAATGTGTCTCTCAAAACCATGAAGTTATAATAACTTTATGCTCAAAACTACTACTTCATTTTTCAGAATTTTCTCATGTAGAGTATGCTTTTCAAAACCTTATATTATTTAATTGTTTTTGTTCTCTAATCACAACGGAAAAGAAACAATATTTTTTTAAATGGTGTCTACGGAGCTCTACTGATGTGTCTAAGCTAGCCATTTTGAATAATGGCGGATTGGCGGCAAAGGTTAGCATTTTAAAATTCCTAGCTCTTGCTTGCTTTGCAACTTTGCAGTACCTATTCGTGAAGTAATATTCATTGAATATCAATTCAACAAGTTGAGTTCCAGATAAAAATGAATCCTGACTGTTGACTAGTGTTATCACTAGTCAACAGTAATTTTATTATTCTTGCTATGTGTCTAACTCTAAAAAAAAAGATCAAATTCGTTATTTTACCTTTTAAATCATGCGTATCTAAATGTTAAACAGAAATATAAAAATAATGTATAGATTATGAATAAACTCATTTTTATTAAAACATCTAACTGGACTGTGTGTTTAAAATAATTTATTAAGAAAACTAATTAAAAATATTATAACAAAACACTGTTAAATCACAGTTATATTAAGACTTTTATATAATTACGTTTCTCATATTATGTAGTAGTCATCAATCATATTATGTAATATTCTGTCTCAGTTACCCTTTTGTCCTTTATAGATTATTATTAAGAAATGACATTAATTAAATTAGGAAAGTAATATTATACATAGTATGTATTACTTTCCTAATTAAATTACTGTCTTTAAGAGTCTGATTATCTATGATACAAAATAAATGTTTAATTTTAACAAGTTTATTCATATCGAAATCAAAATAAAAAAAATATTTCAATGCACTTTGTCTTTTTTTGGAGATTAGAGGCAGGTTTAGGATAAGTTACCTCATCCTTTTATTCTCTACGATGAAGAAAGCAATGCACAGCGAAACTGAAGTGGGGGCAATGACTTCCCAGTCACCGCTGGTAGCAACTGGGAATTTTTCTTCCCATTTGCCTCCGGTGGCAATCCCCGCGGAGGCCACTGGGAATGAACGCGCGAGTCTATGGAATAATGGAATTATATTGTAACCATAGCAACGTCATAAACAAAAATAATTGTTGTACTGTTTTACTGAGTTGTTCTCTCTAATAAAATAAGTATTTTAATAATTTACAATGTCACAAACAGAGGTCACACAGAAGCAAAATCTAAATAGCCTCATCATTCACCCCAGTATAGAACCGGGTGTAATAGATAATGCTATGCTCATAAGATGTATTTTGGAATGCGGTAAGTTAGAACTTTTAGTAAGGAAAGCAAATGCTTACATGCTTACCTTCTTAATCTTACCTATTTTCCTAGCTACCTAGCTTCCTTGATTCGATACTCATCAGAAGTTTGGTGCTGCGTCAGCAGCAAACTTCTTGAAGGTAAATACCTAATTAAAACAAGTTTGAACTCTTGAACTCAGGTCCAACTGAAGAGGCTGGAAGGCTTTTCGCCGAAGAAGGTGTACATCTAGACGAGGCGGTAGAAGTTAGATTGGAGTTCCAAAAGATTCTGCGCATAGACCACCTTTGGATGTTAACATCTTTAACTAAGCTGACTTTAGCACACAATTTAATCGAGAAAATTGAAAACTTGGAACTGTTGACAGGGCTCAATGAACTTGACTTGTCGTTTAATAAAATCGAGAAAATAGAAAATTTGGAAGAGTTAGTTAATATAGAGATTTTGACGTTATTTCATAATAAAATACGGAAATTAGAAAACCTGGAAACGTTGGAAAAACTTCTTGTATTTAGCATTGGAGATAATCTGATAGAAGATTACAAGGAGGTTGGTACCTAACTTATATGTTCAACTATTATCACAGTACGTAGGTACCTACTTTACTAAAGTTCAAATACCTATTAGGTATCACAGTAAAAGTAAGTAAAAAGTAAAGTAAAAGTTCGAATATTATCACAGTAATTTAAGTTATTTTTCAGTTAGTAGTGCTTTTTTGGAAATCGGTTGATTGTTTTAGCAAAAAATATTTTTTTCTTCTTTTAGTTGGTCAGTTTGTAATTTATCTTAGTTACAATAGCCTAAAGTGAACTGCTCATCACCTTTTACAAATTATTGCTTTTCCCGATGCAGGGACGTTAATCGTTGAGGAGTTCTCCTGGTAGGTAGGTACTTCACCATCAGCTCTACTTCACCATATGCAATGTGACGAGCAAAAATTGCTTGGTATCCTTATTAAAGTAATCGAATCGCAACCCGTGAAATACAACGAGTAGTCCTGGCTTTCCGAGAGCAACTGCCCGACCGTTTTACCCTTTGGGTACGGAACCCTAAAAACAACAAAAAACAAGCGCGAGTGCAAGTACCTATCCATAATGGATAGTGTTTATTCTAGAGCCAGCAATTATTTTTTTGAAGTCAATATAAAATCACTTCAGTGTTTTTTTGCTTGGATATCTTTGGTTAGACGTACCTACTGAACGCTGTGTTAAAATTTGACCATCGTTTTTAATAGGACTTTAGTATGACGGAGTCTATTATAATATCTGTGACGGAGTTAAGCCCGAAAAAAAAAAAATAACATCCGAATTGATAACCTCCTCCTTTTAGAAGTCGGTAAAAAAGTAATGGAGTCATAACACCAGTTCACCTCTCCCCAGATGGCGTACCTCCGTAAATTTCGAATGCTGCGCGCAGTAAGCTTCAAAGGCAACCCATGCTGCGACGATTCCATGTCCTACCAATTCCTCAGGGGAGCTCTTACCAGGGTCACCTACCTCGACTATAAGATTGTAACTGAAGATGAGAGAGAGAAGGGGCTAGCTATGTTCAGGTGGGTATAGACTATGGAGGGATGACGTAGGTACCTATAGAAATGGTAAATGTCACCAATATCCATAATATAGCCTCATTGGGCTAGCCTTAATAAATACTAACTTTATTCCAGAGGTCTAATAAGAGTATTGGATGAAGCCGACGAGAAAAAGGAACGTGAAAGATTAGCGAAAGAGGACTACGATGCGAAAGTGACATTCTACGCGATGTCATTCGTGGAATATCTCAGCGGACCTGAACTGTTGGAGAGCATGTTTGAAAAGGATCCTGATGGTTTGATCCTGCTCGGTTTTGGAGGAGAACTTATTGGGTTTTTAGAGGAGTAAGTGTAGTTATTGATGCTATCCACATTCCACATCGACCTTTCCTAACAGTTGTTCTGTATCTAATGGTGAATGCAGAAAATCAACAATCAATGACGCAGGCAGTTGGCCCTTGCATTCGTCATCATTTCCGATCTTGACATTTTATTTGATTCCTGGGAAGTTTTGTTGCCTCCCTACATCTGCTTCTGCTTAAAGGTACTGAATGGCCATTTAATTGCAAAAGAATAAATTGATTCATAGGTACAAAGAAAACTACGTAGAAACGATGGCTCACCTAGTGGAGTTCGCCCAAGAAGCGTATAACGACAGACAACATGAAATTAAATTGTTCAAAGATCTTGTGGACAACGCTTTGGCCGACAGTGTTGCGAAAAGCAAAACGTATGTAAAGTATTCCTAGTTAAACCTGTGGTTAAATTACACACAATATTACACCATCCGTATCCTGGCATTGGCATCCTCTATAGGCCAAGCACACACAATCGCTAACCTGAACGCAAAACCAACGAGTTACGGAGTGTTATCGAGACTATTTGTATGGATCGTGGTCTCTGTGGAATAATTAGTACTCAATATTATTTATTATACTTAGACGAAACGCGTGTCGTCTGCGCGTTTAAAATACGCCGTGTGCTAGGGGCCTAAGGGCCGGCGAACACCTGGTAAGGCGCAGCGCGGCGCGGTTGTCACTGTTAAATAAATATCAACGTTGCAGGCCTAAAAATAAAGTTGAGAATAGATAACCTGAGACGCGCGCCTCTTTCCGCTTACGGCGCGCTCTCGAGTTGATGGAAGTTTATTTATTATCAACTTTATTTCAAGTGATGCAAGGTAGATATTTGTTTGCAGTGAAAAATGCGCTGCGCTGCGTCTGGCCAAATGTGCGCGGCGCCCTTAGGTGGTAGGGTGCTACCGTGGTAGGTTTCACAAAGACGTAGGAAGAGGGCCTTAATTCTAAATAAGTACGTGTATTATATTTTTTATCAATTACTAAGTCACTTCTCAGTGCAGACGTGCAGGGTGCAATAACACTTTTTAGAGTTTTTAGTTTTCCTTTCGATCCCAGTTTTGCAAAACACATAAGTAAATGGAAGCAAAGTGATTTTTGCAATTGAATAATTACTTCTAAATCTCCCAAAATGTAAAAAATAGAGTGCTAGAAGAATTCGAACTCAAGAAGAAGCCGATAACGGACCAAGTGAACGAGCTAAGCAACCAGTTCACGGCGAAGCAGATAACTCTCGAAGATATGGAACAGGTGTTGGTGGAGTTGGGCGAAACGTTCCATGACATGCTGTACGAACTGTGGAAGAGTCTCATGACTCTGGAGATGCATCTGTTTGAACAATGCGAGGTATGTAGATCTCTCCGTCCTTGTACATACATACACCTGTGATTCTGTTAGTACTTATAAAAGTTGAGAAACGAGGATGGTCACATGACGTTGGTTTTGTGAGATAGAAAATTTTGTATCGGTTTCTTTCACCGAGCAAGTTGTGTCCAAGATAGTAAGTAGCAATTGATGAATATTTTAAATTATACAGTATGCAAGGGTAAACACCGTTGTCACTCAAACCATGGGTAGTTGACTTAAATATAATAATAAATGACCCAGTAACAACTAAAAAAAAAACCTTATTTACATTAATGATTTTAAAAAGTGAATATCCGACTCTGTCCCGATACTCATGGATACGCTGCGAAACAGCTGACTAAAGAGGGGCCGCGCGATCATGTAACGCCCCGCGCGCCCCCGCCAACCGCCACCCGCCGTGTTGAGACGCAAGTTCGTTGCCCTTGCGTATAGGGTGAAATATTCTTGCGGAAAAATGTAGATTTTATTAAAAAAAAAAAGTTGTTTTTTTCCATTGATTTTACGTTCTTTAAATGAAACCAAACCACTGGTTTCAAGGATAACGGTGTTTACGCTAACACCCTGTAGAAGTGACGAGGTTCTCTATTAGTGAGAAAAAAACGCCAATTTCATAGCTGGGGACCCAATACTTAGTAAATATCATCATAGGTAGGTAGGTATAGTCGACATCATATTTCTATAGGTACCGCTTTTGTCCGACCTTTCCTTTAAACTCAAAAATATTTCATAAATTGTCTTAATAAAATATAATTATAATCTATCGTATTTTGAACGCAGGACTCTCGCGTCCAATTCTCAGTGAATATGACAGAGAAGGTAACAAAATTGCTGGAAGTGTCCCGTAACTCATTCGGTGCGTGGCGTGAGTTCGAAGGCGTTTGGTCGATGCGACAGTACGAGGTACTGTCCAAGTACCTCGGCAACAAGATCATGCTGGGGGACGCTTCACCCGAACTCTACAACGTGAGAAAAAAATATTTTTTTGGCCTTTAGTTAGTTAATTTTTTACCCGTGAAGCAAAAATGAGGGTTATGATTTTGACCGGTATGTATGTATGTTCATCGGTTCCCTCATAACTTTTAAACTGCTCATCATAACTTGACAAAAAATCCGGAGTCAAACGTAATCTGTTCGATTTATGGGCTAACACGTGTGACTCCGGATTTTTTATTTGTCTGTCTGTGATGTGTGCATTTTTAGTTGAATTTTTTGTCGTAGTTGGATTTAAGTTTTATAACTTTAGACGCTGTAATGGCTGGGGTCAGCGAATTAGCTTAAAACCAGTGGTGGATCCATCTTCCAGTTTATGTCCTGGCTAAGTTTCTTATTTACCAATAAAAACGTCAATGCCTCATGGGAGTATAGAGTGCATGTCGTACGTGACCACCTGCATTGGAAGATTTGGAAGGCGAAGCCATTCTAGGCATCGCGCTCGTTTGCTTGCCGCTCGCCTCGGTCGCTGGGTTGGCCTTATTGTTACGCCCCTAGTCGACTCTACTAGTCATCTCTTGTTTCTAATTTCGCCGAAGTTGTTCGACGAAACAAAAAACTAGACTGAACATGGAATTCCCCTAATTTTACGTTCGGTTTTCATCTCCTAATAATGGTACCGATTCTCTTGTTTATGCTGATTCTTTAGTTTATGCTGATCTCACATTGTATAGCATTTCCGTACAATGCGAGGTCAGCTTATACTGGAAATGTAGGTATAGCTTGATGTGTAGCCGTGTGTACACCGAACTAAACTATTACTAAAATCCCTTAAGTAATTTTGGCTATGAGAATCTTAAAGCTATTCTGAAAACAAAAAAAAAAATCTAAGTAAAAATAATTTTGACACAACTAAAATCGAATTTGACAATTGCGACTCCGCGTAGTAGGTACCTACTTGTTTGCCCAACCCCGTGTTTACCGTGTTTTTTAGAGCCGGAGGTGCTCATTGCGGGCAACCTCGACGTGTTTTTCTTTTGTTCGTCGTTTTCGTGTAATTCTTACCTTTTTGTATAGAAAATATGAAAAATTATTACCTACCTACATATTGAGTTTTAGGGATTTTTAGTCTAGTTTAGAGGCATTTATGAATCGGCACCAATGGTGCCGATTCTCTTGTACACCGAACTAAACTAACTAAACTATCACTAAAATTCCTTACTTTTTACTATGAGAATCTTAGAGCTATTCTGCCAAAAAAAATCTCTAAATTTAAAAATTATTTTGACAGAACTAAAATCGAATTTGACAATCGCGACTCCACTTGGTACCTACTTGTTTACCTACCACGTGATTTTGAGCCGGATAGGCGCGCAATGTGGCCGTCTCGACGTATTTTTATATGGAATTTTTCACTTTTTGGAAGAAAACAAAAAAATTAAATCACCAAAATGCATCCTGCATGCATGCACCTTTGCAACACATAAACCCGTAATACTCTACATTACGGGTTTATGTGTTGCAAAGGGGGTCAAAATTTTCATTATTTTTGCGATAGGACACACCGTTTTCGAGATATAAGCAAAAGAAAATAAAAAAAAGATACAGTACCGAAAAAATCAATTCAAACCGACACGTCGGCGTCGGTTTGAATTTTAGTTCATGACATCTAATTTTATTCCACACATTTTTAATCGTGATTAAAAATAGTCAGAGTTAGTTAGAGGATTTTAGATATTGAACAAAAATTTTGGTTAAAACGTCAAATTCAGAATAGCATTTTCACTAAATTAAAACTCAGTGCCATCTTAGTGCTGTCAAACTAAATTATAGTTAAGTTGTGTCAGTTTAGTCTATTTTCAGAATAGGAAATCGTCGTTTGACAGGAATAAACTAAATTTTAGTGATTTTTAGTTTAGTTTAGAGAATTTGTGACAAGAGAATCGGCACCATTATCCATGTTCTTTTAATGATCGCAGGCAATGATGGACCGAGACATGTTAATGAACCTGGTGGCCGCATCATCAGATAGCCACATGCGGTTCATAGATGGGCGCGAAGACCAGCTCACAACGCGCACTAACGACTGGCGTGATGATCTGGTACAGGGAACGAATGAGTATGTCCTTTAACTTCACCCTTCTATTTTTAACCTACTTCAAAAAGGAGGAGGTCGTCAATTTAGATTCTATATATATTTTTTTATGTAGGTATGTTCGGGCATAATGCCGTAGTCGCGAAAAAAGAATCTGCTGTTCCCTAAATTTTGACGAGCTATGCGAACATAAATGTAGGGAACAGCTGATTTTTTTTTCGCGAATTCATTGTTGATCCCATAATGAAAGTTGTTCATAATGATGAGTACAATGACCCCTTAAGAGATTTCGTTTATGAATAAAAAAAAAGATACACCTTCCTTATTATGTATTATGGATTTGCAAAATTTTTGAATTGAATCGGTATATATAGTAGGTATAGTCAGATAGGAAACGCCGACCTCATCTAGATTTTTTTTATTTTTAAATATGATTGACTTTTAAAGTGTTGGTACAAACCACGGAGTATAGAAAGCTATACCCCGTGGTACAAACCTACTTACAGAAATAAAATCATTTAAGTATCATTTTATAAGACCCCTCCGCGTGTCTCGGACAGCACGATAAGCCGTCAGTCCCGGCTGTCTTTCGTGGATATTTGACAATTTGTTACGGGTCCTCAGAAGCCCGAAAGTCTAACAACCAATCAAGGGGTATCGTATTACCTAGTTACTGGGTTGTGGAGGACAGATAGGCAGTAACTTCATGTAAAATACTGGTATTCAGCTGCATCCGGTTAGGCTGGAAGCCGACCTCAACATAGTTTGGAAGAGGCTAGGGAGATGATGATTGATGAGGTATTTAAAACAAGACATTGAACATAAAGATAACACGTAACTTTGACCGTTACAAGAAAGTCAATTTAGATGGCTACTCTCGTTGCTAACCGTACTAAAACCAAATTTTTCTTCTGCAGCAATGAAGTGAAACGCAACAGGGACAGAATCCTTGAGATCAACTATTTTATAGACAACCAGCGGGAAGAATGGGCAGACATGCACATGGAACTCACTGATACCGTTGACCCTGATGCAGTGGCTTTGTTGGGAGATGATTTTCAATGTTAAAAGTATTATTATAATTAGCTATTGGAACATTTTAGGTGTTCTTCCGGTGTTTCTAACAAAACTGTGATCCCTTCCCTAAACACACATTCACACCTTAGTAAGCCAGAGTAAGCAAGCGACCAAATTTAAATTTGTGAACAAACTATCTTCAATAAAATTCTACACTAATAATATTATAAAGAGAAAAGATTTGTATTAATCACTGAGTAAAAAGATATCACGCGGGTGACGCCGCTTGCGGAAGCTAGTTTAGTATTAAAAAAAAACCGACCAAGAGCCTGTCGGACAATGAAAGGTTCCGTAGTTGGGATGAATTTATCCCAAGAACAAATTTAACATTGTAGTTCAAAAACAGGTTCTCCTATACATTTCAACTGCAAATATAAGATGTTATAATAATGAACAAATGAACTAGATTAGATCTAGTATCTGCTTGGTTCCCACGACAACGCGATCTGACGCGCGCTTTTGACCTTCCCTTTAGTTATGTGGATTAAAAATAACACAGTTTCCATAACTAAGTACTTTAGTAGCATAACCTATTTATTTAAAGCTTTGGCGGCTTTTCTTTGTTTGATACTTTGAATGTATCGATCAATCGTCTCTTGGAATTCGGGACTATTGACCTGATTTAAAGAGTTAGTTATATGTTTTGAACGGTCCTTTTCCAATTTTGTGAGGAATTCTTGTCTTATTGCTCGTTTGGTGGTTGCTCGGACGGCCGGAGATATGTGGTCGTACGTTCTTATGAAGGCCTTGCATTTTTCTATTGCATCCGTTTTGTCAGCCGCTACGTCATCAATGAGGCCCACCTGAAAAGTTGAAAAACTATTAATTACTTACTTACTAAGTAAGTATTAAGATTTATTAAGCCATGGCGTGGTGGGACAGGTGCCTAAAAAGAGCAATGGGCCGAGAAAATAACCCTGAGGCACCCCAATAGTTTAGTACTAAACGCTCAGAATAAATTACTTAAAAATTGTAAAAACTTAAAAGAACGGTCCATAAACTTAACGTTAATTAAAACTTTTATGAACAAATGACTTGGTCTCTCGCTTGCATAAAGTGGCATAGCATCAATCAAAGTACTATCTCTGTGTTAATAATTTTTATTTTAGTGATTCATTTGTTTATAAAAGTAAAATAATTTATAAAATAAACTTGTGTAGTTCCAGTCACTTAAAAAATAGTCAAGGTTTCTCGATACTACCCACAAATAGTATATTATGCAATTAGTGAATAAAGGACGGATTTAAAGCGAGTGCTATTATAGTCATTGGCCATAGATGAATCACTTGCAAGTGAAGGATTCTAACGACTGAATCACGACCGTAGGGAATGATTCATGTTGATTGAATCACGAGCCTAGCGGGTGATTGCTTTTTATGATTGCTTTATATTAACTTTTTTATTGCGGTAGTTTTTGAGTTTATCGCGAACAGGACGACAGACAGCCGTGGCGGAGGACTTTGTTTTATAATATGTAAGGATACCATTCCCCATATAAAAAGCTTATTTTATTTATTCACTGAAAACACTGAATAAAATAAGCGTGAAAAGGTAATACACAGACAAACAAAGTTATTTTATTATTACTTAACGGTTATAAAATGTAAAAATGTTGAACGTTATCTAAAATATATTTTCTGTGCGCCATAAAACCATTGTTCATCCAAAGTATTCTCACATTACACATCAAGATGCGACTGATTCAATTTTCAATTATGATTTTTAGGGTTCCGTAGTCAACAAGGAACCCTTATAGTTTCGCCATGTCCGTCGATCTGTCCGTCTGTCCGCGGCTTAGCTCAGAGATTATTGGTACTAGAAAGCTGTCATTTGATATGGTTATAGATATAAATCACGCCGACAAAGCGGTAAAAAAAAAATAACGAAATAACATTTTGTTTGGGTAGGTACCTCACCCTTAAATTGGGATCTTTTTTTCTCGCCTACCCCGTTGTGTGGGGTGTCATTGGAAAGGTCATTCAAAAATCATTTTTTTTGCGAAATGTTTTGTTAGTCAAGTGTTTGTCAGCGAAATGGTTGGTTTTGGATATGTGAAATAATTCACGGCAGTAGTATATATAACGAAATAAAAGGAAAACTATCACAGCTCTAAGTAGGCTCTATATGTTACCGAGTAATAATCGACCAACTTACCTTTGCAGTTGAAAAAACATGTTTTACACAAACAAGTTGAATATGTGTTAAACAAGTGTTTAAACTACAATGTAAAGTTTGTTCTTGGGATAAATTATTCCCAACTATGGAACCCTTCATTGTGCGTGGTTCGACACGCACTTTGCCGGTTTTTTTTTAATGAATTTATTAATTACTTACTGTGGGATAAACTGACTTACTAGTAGGTATCCATTTTGATATCGCTGACCATACACACAAGCATAATATTTTAAACAAACCTGCAAAGCTCGTTCGGCTGAGTACATGATGGAACTTGTGAGGGCATATTCTGTATGCTTGGGGCCCATGGATCGGGACATAAGGTCAAATATCCACATCGCTGGCGGGATGCCCACGGCTGTGTCGTTCACCCCGATGGTCGCCGGACCAGTAGTCATCGTGCGATAGTCGAACGCGAGGGCAAATATACAGGCTCCGGCTCCTGTGTAACCCTGAACCAGGAAAAAGAGTATTTTGAGAAGGGAAAATGAGGGTAAGTTTCAATCCTCTGTATGTTTCTTTTTTGTGTGTATATTACGCGATTACTCCGCCAATTATGAATCGATTTTGATGATTCTTTTTTTGTTTGGTAGGTCATGCTTCAGAGGTGGTCCCATATAAATTTTAGTAATTTTACTTGCGTAGTTTTTGAGTTAGCATCAATAATTACTACGTATTTTTCCCACTTTGCGTATGTAGACGATATCTTAGTTGTCTCCATAACTGTTATATAGATAGCAGGTAGTGGTATACGGATTTGTGTGGGGTAAGTACCACAACTAAAAAGTGAAAAATAAAAACTTTAAAAAAAAAAAAACAACCAACTTCTAACTTCATTGTTTTTTTTGATATTCAAACGAATTCTTCGCATGATGATTTGTAAAACTTACATTGATAGCAACAGTGGTGATTATATCTGTTCCATATGTTTTTGCCACAACATCAAACAGACTATTCTTCATTAGCGTTAACCTTTGTTGATCTGGTTTGTGAAACTCGTTTAGATCCAAACCAGCTGAGAAAATTTTAGGATATTCCTGAAAATATTCAAATTATTAGTCGTAAGCATCCACAGTATAGATATAATATTAAGTACTACATACTATGAAGTACCTATGTGTTAGTATCATAATAAATTAATAAACTAGACTTACCGAAGTCAGAACTATGCCTTTGCATTTATTTTTCTCTAATTCGCAAATCGACTCATGTATGGTCTGCAAAAATTCGAGGCTTAAGCTGTTAACTGGCGGCCTTTGCAGCTGCAGTATCGCTATCCCTTCATTATCCACTGATACACCTACTAGAGGCTTCGCTTGTGAAGAAGACAGTAGCCTACAACCCACTGCAAAACTGTTTGGTATTTTCTTCAGATGAAACATTTTTAAAACACTATCGGGTTTCAGCACACTTGTTTCTCGTTAAATTCTGATACTGTTTAAAAAAATACACAGATATGGTGGGCAATAAGTTTTATGATATCAGATAATATTTTATACTCAACAAAATATAACATAAAATATTGCAGTTTTTACAAGACTTGCGATTAGAGTCTGATTTAAAAATGTCATAAATGAAGGTGAGACGGTGCTATTATAGCATCGTGTTATCCTTAATGACACTTTTCTTAGTATGTATGCATTTGATTTCCGACCGTACATATCCTTAATTAATTGACTGCGGAAAAAACGTTTAGAGTAGGTATTACTTATTTAATGTTCCGTGGGAAACACAACTATTGTGATAATGATAACATATTATTCGTGTTTCCCACGGAACATAACCACACTGTAAGAAAAAAAAAAAGATGTTAAAATGACGTCAAATGAAGTCGACATTATAAAAACAGCTTGAATAAAACGATTTGTTTACCGAGAAGTTTATCAGTATAATATAAGTACTTAATGATTTTTATTAACTAGGTACACACGGCTACCACATCAAGCTATACAGTTCCAGTTTATGCTGGTCCGCATTGTATACGATTTCCGTACAATGCGAGGTCAGCTTACACTGGAAATGTATAGCTTGATGTGTAGCCGTGTGTACCAGTTAATAAAAATCATTAAGTACTTACTACATTTAATATAAAATTTTGATACTTACAATTTTCTAATTATCTTTTATCAATAAATAATTAAGGTTAAATTAAAGTTTTATCACTATTTTTGCTCGGATCGACAATAAGTCGTGTTCTGGTTCGCGAGAAGGTAATCGTCATCCTGATGATGCCTCGTTGAGAGGTGAAACACGTGTCGATTTCTTACAGGGTTTTTTATGACTCTTTAGGAATAGTTAAGCGGAATAGGTTACTAAATAATATTCTACGTCTACTGTTTTTTTTTTCTGAAAATATTTTTTATTTTGGTTTTATCTCAATAATTATTATGTAAATACAAACAATGTAGTACATATAAACAAATGATGCAAGATTACTTCACGTTCACGAAGTGTAAAATTACGTCGTGCGTTTCATGATCTTTCATTAGTCATACGTTCTAGCAATTGACCTTTTTTTAAACTACTGATAATTTGCGCACACTCATTAGCTCTCAGAACTTAACGGTTTACCTATTTATAAATTATAATTGAAGTAACTAAAAGATAATTTATTATTAAAGACACAATTACAACAATAAATTAACTTACAATAATACTAGAGTCACTGAACAACTCCAGTTCAATAAATTCTTGAACAATAACCGAATTCTCAATCCCGCCGGCATTCAAAATCTCCTCGATCGGCTCGAAATGAAAATGATATCCGTTGTACCTTTCATGATAATTTATTCCCACGTCGCCTTCCAAATGACACTCGTAGGTGATTTTTATTTTGGCAATCTTCCTATTAGCCGTTAACATAACGGTCGCGGATTGTCCAGGGCCCAACGGCATCTGGCACGACGATCCCGATTTCAAAGTTACCGATTTCAATTTGGTCTCAGTACTACCCCAGCTCCGCAAATAACTCAGAGAAGTTTCTCCCCTGAGCGCCTTGATATCGTAGCCAATGGACTGACTGACTGATAAGTTGTTCTCATTTGTCCATGAAGATGACATTGAGTTGGAAACCGTTACCTCAGTGAAGGTGCTGAATGTCGGCAATGCCGAGGGGTTGTTATTTTTAAAAGTTTCTCTCTTGATAATAACCGGGCGGCTCGTCACGTCTACTACTTTCGTCTTTTTTACTTCTATTATCTTCTTAGTCTGATCCAGGTTATAGGTGGAGTACATGTCACCCCAGGGGGTTGGGCTACAGAGGTAAACGTTTGTTGGCCTCCGTCCTTTGTGACTGCTAACCGCTTCTTTTAAATTGTCGTCGCTTAGCCCAAATTTGTTTCTATCTCTGTCTGTTATTATGCTCGAAATGCTTCCAGATGTTTTTATTTTGAAGTTGTTGTCTTCAATTTCTTCCATTTTTATCGATATACCCATTTTTAAAAATTATTCATTTATTCCCAATAAATCCATACAATAATGTACGTAAGTATAGTTTAGTAAGTATTTTAATTAAATATTTTCATAATTTTCAGATTTTTTATATATAAAACTGTAACAATTAAATAATAATTAAGCTTTTAATTATATCATAATTTAATTACAAAAACATTAAAATTGGTAAAAACGGGGCAATTCAAAAAATTATGTACATTGATTAACATGATCTAAATTTTGGCTCAACTGGTTCGTGACATACCTGTAAGTACTATTAAACTATAAATGTAGATGTGAGTCACTTAGTTTAGCGCTTTTTATGAAAAACTAAACCTAACTAAGCTACTTACTACACAGGGTGGAAAAATGAATGGGAAACACTTTAAATCCTTAAGATAGATTAACATATTTCTTAATTTTTTTAATGAAACAAAACTGCTTTCACACATTTCTCGACAAGCTTGAATAAACCGGGAATCGAACCAGCTAAAAATTAAAAAAATAAACACTCGCTATATTATTTTACTAGTCGATACAGTCAATGTTAAAAATAAAATTTCTCCAAGAAACATTAGGTCTTACACTCGTCTGTCGTACAAGATATCCATGAAACTTAATATTTAGTATTTAGACAAGGGCTTTAATTATTCAACATTACCCTGACTAGGTAGATAGAATACTCTTTATTATGTACAACAAAAAAAAAAACAAAACATTACAGGCTTAAATTCGAAATTACTATTGACTAGAACTGTTCACTTTCAACAAGTAAAAGACATGTTACTTTTATATGTTTCTTATAACTAACATACTTACAAAGACATTCTATGAAGTACCTACATGCTTGCTAATTTTAAATTTATCTCTAAGTACCTTGTTGAAGACTAGATAAGAAAATCGTTTAGTTGGTAATAATTATTCTATGTACATTTCCTTCTTTAGGCATTTTTCTGATGAAAAGTATAAAAATAGAACGTTTAACTTTGTTTGCGGTGCGGAACTGTATGTATGTATTAGAATTGATGATAAAATAAATTTTAGATTTCATGATCACTTTGTTTAACCTAGAGTGATTTTGTCCTGAACAATAATCCTATCGATTAGTAGAATAAATAAAATAGCGAGTGTTTATTTTTTGATTTTTTAGTTGGTTTGATTCCTGAGCTTGTCGAGAGAAATCTGTTAATGCAGTTTTGTTTCGTTATAAAAATAAAGTAATGTATTCTATAAGTGGTTTCCCTTCAGCCCATTGATTTTTCCACCCTAATCAAAATAACTTGCTAGGTCTATTAGTCCGGGAGGTAGCGTTACAAATACAAAAGTCATAGTAAGCCGGCTGATGTTGACATCTATGACTAATAAGTGAACCAACGACGGCATGTGAACCCGAGAGGCCCATGAACTCTGACATCAGATTAGTCACAAACCAAACGAGAACAAGTGAAATGACCGTCAGCTGCTCAAGGAGCAGTGGGGTGGGTGTGGGAGGTTGAAAAAGTGGTAAAAAAGAAAAAAAGTAATAGTATGCCGGCTAAAACTTTTTTCATAAATAGTTGCCATCATACAGCTGAAAAATATAAAATAAAATGCAACTCTACCTCCCAGACCATAAGCTATGTAAATATTTAAGAATAATACACACCTTACCGTGTTTGAAAATGCACTGTGATTCACGTGAGGTTTTTTAACGAAAATTTGACCGGTCGCTCCTTAAGAACTGTTATCAACATGTTGTAAACTTAGATAAATAATCTGTGTGACACTACTGAAATACTTTAGCAAAATGCGGTGGTTTGGTAGGAATCGTATGGCGCACAGAGTTGCCAGATAAGAAAAATGAGCCTAAAGTGGTACGATTGCTACAAAAATCTATGAAATCTTCTGTGACTCACATGTTCAAAAGAGTGTCCGTGGTGTTTCTTGTCTGTTCTTCTCCATAGATACCTACTACGCTCTGGAATGGGCAACTGCTTCATCTTTCTGACTGACCCTTGACAATGCAAAAGTAATTGTTTTATTTGAAATAAATGATTGAATGATTTGAAATACCGGGGATGCCTCAAGGGTCTTTCTTATGGCCAACCAACAAAAAAATAATCGAGATTAAACTTACCTCCCATAAAATATATAATATAAATGATTATTTAGACAACAATATTAAAATTGTCATATTTTCCTAAAAGAGACCTTATTTTTCTAAAAGAAACCAACCGATTATATTAACAAATGTACTTATTTTGTTATATACTTGTGTGGGGTAAAGGAAAGCTTTTCAACACCAGCGAGCGTCTTTCGTATACTAACTTATGGATGCCAAACAAGGGCCTTGACCAAAGCCCAACAGACAATAGTATATTATGCAATTAGTGAATAAAGGACGGATTTAAAGCGAGGGCCATAGGGGAATCACGAGCAAGTGAAGGATTCTAACGACTGAATCACGACCGTAGGGAGTGATTCAAGTGTTAGAATCCTTAACGACGCGAGCGATTCATGGCCCTCGATATAAATCCGTTTTATTCAAGAGTTGCATACTATACTTTATACCATGACTACGAGAAAAAGAACATGCAACTTCGAGTATGCTGTTATGTCAATTTTATGCCTTGTTTTTATAGAACCTACACCGTAGCATAGAATACATACTCCATAAGGTCGATGAATTCTTTTTCTTCGACAACTCATTATTATAAGTTAGGAAAACAGACTCTGAAAATGTGGTCAGCTTGATTTTCATTTTTCCATTTACTCAAACAAACTCACACTCAAACTCATCGTAGGCTTTGATGTAAACCAGCCGTGATTTGTTGGTTAGCAAGCTTTCTACTATATAGGCCGCCCTCTCTTTCATAAATTCAGATGTTAACACATCTTCATCACTTGAAAACATTTTCAATCGATTTATTATTAAGTAACCCTAAACTTTTTGTTCGTACAACTTACAATATTTAAAATAGCGCCCATTTACTAATGACAGCAAAGAACACAAAACAGTTTTAATTCTAATGCTAAACTCCTGTTCGAAAATCAAATCAAATAGGAGTTTGTATTAAGATGGAGTTCGAACAAATTGGTGTTCTAAATTCAAACACCAAAACAGTGATTAAAAGTGCTTTTTATTCACTGTATTCATTGAATAAAATAAGCTTTTTAGAGGGGGCATGGTATAAAAGTTCAAACGTGTCAGCGTAGCATGGAAAGGAGTATGATGGGGAAATGAAAGAGATAGAAAGAACCAATCACTGTGTAATCAGGATGGCAACAAAACGCCAAAGATGTAGTTCTAAAACTGAGAAGATTAAAATGGATATGGGCCAGCCACACTGTCAGGGGAGGAGATAAAGGAACAAAGAAGTGACCCTATGGTACCCTAGGGAGGGGAAGAGAAAGAAAGGAAAACTTTTGAAGCTTTTCAAGAGCTGTCCTCACCAAGTCATCCTGCCATCTTTGGCAGGATGACTTGGTGAGGACAGCGGGAAAGACATGGACTAGACAGGCAAGGAACAGGGAGAATTGGAAATGGTTGAAGGAGGCCTTTGCCAAAGGGCACACAGAGACTCGATTAAACATTTTGTAATACAACTGTACCTCTGAAAAAAAGCTATAAATAAATAAAATAATTTGTATAAACATATAATATACACTTTACACAGGTAAACACATTGCACAGTTATAATATAACATAATTTCATTATGATCATAGTATTTCTAGCCTAGTTGCATTGGAGCGGATTAACATGCTTAGCTCATAGCTGCTACATATTAACAAGAAGACAATATACAATACAAAATAGAACACAATAATTCATCAAAATACGATAATAAATCTTACAACTAGATTCATTTGGCAGCCTTCTGTTTTAAAGCTTGAATGTACATTTCTAATGACTTTTGTACTTTAGGATTGCCCACAAACATGAGGAACTCTTGTGTGTCCTGCTTACGGTTGTCCGACATCCATGTCATGGGTCCTTCCCTTATCTTCTGTTTGGTCATAGAACGCGCTAACGCTGGAATTCTGTCAAACTTCTTTATGAACTGCTTGCATTTGGCAACGGCGTCCGCTTTGTCTGATGCAGTTTCGTCAATGAGACCAACCTATAATTTAAAGAAATTATTGTAAATAACTGGCTGTGTTGTCTGGTGAAATGTGAGTATACTATAAGTAAGTACACCGTCCGTTTTAATCCTTCGGAGAATACAGGCTTCATATTATATTAATGTAACTAATCATTTTATTTAAATTGTGTGGTTTCCATCAATGATAACAATGTTTTTCATAATTTGCAGAGAGAAAACCCTACCTTCAAAGCTTCATCAACAGAGAACATCCTAGCGGTGGTTAGGGCAAGTTCAGCCTGCCTCTGTGGTATGGTGTTGGTCATAGTCTGCATGAACCAGTTGGGGGCTACGATGCCCAAAGCTGTCTCGTTCAGCCCGATGGTGTACTTGCCGCTCATCATCACTCGGTATTCGCATGACATGGCAAGGAGACATCCACCAGCTGGGGCGTGACCCTGGGAAGAATGAAAAATAATAGGTTAGTTCCATTATTCAAGGTGAGGTTTACATAAGGAATCTTCATGGTTAAATTTATTTAACTGAATGAAAATGAAACAAAAGCAAAGAATAATTTATCATCTAAGTAATTACTTACTTTTCTTAATCCTATAACAGCATGTAAACATTAAAGTAACATGTTTATAACAGGCAATATGGAGCAATCAAAACAATAAATTAATAGTGGATGAGTCAATTATTAATCAAAAGCACCTTGAATGCTAGTATATGAGGATCGGAGCCGGATCGGTGGCGTTTTGTAGTTTCTGCCAACCATCATGGGATCAAGACGTGAGTTTATGTATGTGTATGTATGTGCAACTTGAATTTAATTAATTTATGCATTACATAATTTAACTCTTGGGTGCAAGGCATTGGCTAGGCTTATACTTAGTTTTTTTTATTTTTATTGTCAAATGATTTAATGGTTTGGGTAAGTATGAAGACTAAATTTTAATTTAGTTGTTATCACCAAAATCAAATAATTTATTTCAGTTAGGCACATCATAAGGCACTTTTGACTTAAAAAAAAAAAACAAATTTAATAAACTATTGACAAGCATGTATTACAGTAAAGGCAGATAAGTATTGTCATTTTGTTATTAATTAGGAAGTGCCAGATTATCTTCATAAATATCCAAAATATTGTGTGCCATTCCTAAAATTACTATAATTTTAAACAACCATGCATACAAAATCTTGTATGCGTATTATAGGTATCCAAAGTACCTTTAATTTGACTCATTGCAAAATAAAAGCTTTAGCGTGTCATTCTACAATTTAGAAAATAATATTTTGATCCGGAATCAATAAATTAATGTTGTTAGAGTTATGAATGTGTTACTATATAGATCATGCCTAACATACATTGATGGCTGCAGCGGTGATGAAGTTAGCTCCAAAGAGTTTGATCCACACTTCTTGCAGGGTCGTCCAGAATGTTTCCACTCTCTTCATATCTGGCTTATACATCTCCATGATATCTAAACCAGCGGAGAAAACTGTTGGTGATGCCTAAAATGAAAGAATATTTTTACAACTTAACACAAAAACTATTCTTTGGATACAGATTCACTTAAAATCTTGAAATATCTTGTTAAAATTACTGTCTTTTACATTTTCTATATTTGCTTCAGTATTTTAAATAATTAAATAGTTTCTATCACAGTAAGTAACTTGCAACTTACAGATGTCAAGATCATTCCCTTGCATTTCTTTGCGACTACTTCATCCAGTGCTTTGTCCATTGCTTGAAGGAGTTCCAAGTTGAGACTGTTCACTGGTAGCCTTTGCATGGTTACAGTTGCTACTCCTTCATTGTCTACTGCAGTGTCGACCAGAGGACCTTTACTTGACATAGCCCTAATGCTGGGCACAACTCTTCTGGTGACATTGCCTACTAATTGCCGGAGAGGAAACATCCTGGAAACACAATATTTTATACTGTAGTTTCTAACTGGACTTTTAACTCGGATAATTGAACATAAAAACTTCTAAAATATTAAATAACCGCGTAAGCAAAGTTCATTTATCATGTCTTACAAAATACTCTGACCCATAAAACAGATTGAATTAGGTACTTTAGATAATTTATTTGTGTAAGAAACTAAAAATAGGAGAATAATAAAGAATTAAGTAACCTACGTTTTTATAAAATACACGTAAAATAATATGATCACTGTTGTTTGGCAATGCGGACCTTGGACCCGGCAATCTATGTTTAGTTCCAAAGTACAATTTAAATTATTTTATAAAACTGGTTTGAACTTTGTACCCTCTTTTAAGAGTTCAGTACACAGAGCACAGCACTATATAATATTGGGTTCAGTACCCTCCGAGTTTGTTTCAGTCACAGAACATTACTGGTTTCAGTATAGTATAATGTACTCTGTGGAGTTTTTTACTTTGTTTTGTTGTACAGTCATTTGCAAAAAGAAATGAACAAATGTCAAGTCAAGAATTCAAAAGTACATTCGCGTTGATTGAGAATGAGAATCTCAATCGATTCGAAAACATTCGATATATCGAATCGATTGAGATTCTCTCAAAGAGAGAGTGAAAGAACTGAAAGATGATGAATTTTATGTATGCACATAATATTTTTGCACGTGGTTGTATGAAATTATGAATCTAGACACGCGACCGCGTGTCAAGCCAAGTTCAAGAAAAGAACTGGCGACGCAGCAGCCGTGTGTTATATTACACGAACCATTTGAAGCTACTTTTCACCCCTCAATAATTCAAAATCTATTTAACATGCACACATGAATCTTGGTTTACTTATTAATACCCCCTAGATTAACTAGAACCCCAAATTTCATAAATACAGCTCAAACGGTTGTTGAGATCTCAACGTCTAAAAATTGTAATGTTTATCACTGACCTAGATACCTACCTATAGATCAAAAACCTAACCCACTTCCAGATGACCTAGAAAGTTTAAATTTGGCGTCCAGCTTGGTAATTGTGTGTATACAAAGGAAAAAATCAGAAAACAGATTTTTTTACAATTAAAAAAAAAAAAAAAAATTGATTTTTAACACCAAGCGCCTATCGAAATTATAATAGCAAAAATATTTTCTTTTGTAGGAGAATTGATTCCATTATGAAAAGTCGCTTTTATCGTTTTGTATAAAGGTACCAGATTATTTAATATAACTTAGACAACCAGTAATGAATAATAATTATTGTTAATCATTGCATTGGCTGTTTAAGTTTTCCGCGAGGCGGGCAACAGGAGTGCGGCGCGTCCGGGGTCACAGGGATTTCAGGGTTTGGAAATATAGTCATAGTCCGTATCTTGAGGTGACATATAAGCTTCCTGTACATGATGTCGGAGCCGCACCAGAGCCGGACCACAAGACGAAAAAAATCACGGGGCGGCGCCGCCCGCACCGGTGAGGTTCCGGTGCATATCGCCCTTGCGCCATGTGGGCGATATTCATTCGTATATATGTTACCGGTAATCTGTATAATTCAGGTATTCTATACAATACCTAGGCAATGTATAGAATACATTTTCCGAAGTAGCTAGAAGCCCATAAATAAAAAAAATATATAAAAAATCTTACATATAGACGTTACGTATGTTTTTGAATGTGTCAAACCGGATAGTAAGGTCAAAATGTATATGCAAAATAGTGGCTACGAAAATTAATTAATTAAAGCATACGTGGGGAAGGAACCGACAAGACCCATGTGAACTTTGTAACTATCATTTTAAGAGTTTGTATACACATAAGTAATATACAATAAAGATTTGAATTCAATTGAATTGAACTTGTTCCTGACGGTGTTTCCCCGACGGCACACGTTTTTTATAGAACTCCGACAGCCAATATTAACACAAACTACAACGCCGGGCTCAGCGATCTGACATCACTGCGGGTAAGTGTAACTAATTAAGTTGCAAAAGAAATACATTCTAACACAATCTTGCTACTTATATTTGAAAATAGATTTTACGGATCACTTTTAGTTGACGAATAATAATAATTTATTTACAAAAAGTATGTAGTTATCAGCAAGCCAATATCTGAGAGGAGTAAGATAATATGTTGGCCTTACAATAAAGAAACGGTAAAGATATAAATATGCCTAAATAGACGGTCAAAACTGCGAATTCGTCGAAAATAAAAGAAAATAGCGCCCAACTGTTAGCCGCTAAATGCACGCACAATAACAACAGCTAGAAAAGCACAATGACGTGGCGCGAGTGTAAGATGTAGCTGTCAAGCACACCAGAATAACAAAGTTACCCTGTTTGTTTTCGTTCTTTTGCAGCGCGATACTATAGACATAGAAATTATTAAAGATAAAGAAGATAAGTTGATTAGCCAAAATTATATAAGAGAACTTGTATGTAAAAACTAGCCAAGTAAAATTTTCAGCTTGAATTCATCCTAAGTGCTTTGTGTAAATAATTCGACTATTCAATGAAGTTATATTTTTAAATAGCAAACATTGTTATAACAAAAAAACAACAAATTTTGTTTTAAATTTATTTGAGAATTTTGTATGTTCTTTATAAACAGGATTATCTATAGAACTTGGCACCCATTTAGATCTCAATTCTTTTGTCGGCGAAGTCGATAACCACACTTTGAATTTGGCTCCCATTTCACATTTATGTTTTTGGTTGGATCTTCTATTCTAAAAGCAATAAGCGTTTATTTTCAATATTTATAATAAAATTAACGGGGCAATTTGTTTTACCGCCCCAGGCCCTCGACAGTTTTTCAGACTATAAAGACTGCTGTCTGCTTTATCAGTTAATTTTTTTACGCTAGTTGTCAATGTCAGTCATCTCAGTTCTTTAATCTGTGGTCATCTCGTCTGACTCGTTTTTTTGCTAGTGTCACTGTCAGTTTTTCCGTCAACAACAGTAATTTAATGATTTCTAGAGTTATAAAATTAATAGATCGATCATCGATGAACAACGCTAGGCTCAATATGTAGAAAGAAATAAACAAGATTCTTGTTCATTGTTTTTACGAGTGAAAACAAGATGTCGTTGGAACAAACGGCTTGCGATGGTAAGTAATCGCTGTTTCATTCATGATCCTGCTTTTTAGGCGCTTTTCTTGGTATTTGGATGCTTATTCGACTATAGAATTCCTCGACAATTGCTCTAAGTTTAGTATATATGAGCAGAGTGTTTATAACCAATCTTAATAACAACAAGAGTTGCAGTCGCTATCGCCGGCCGATGGTTGCAAGTACAGACTGCCCTGCTCTGCACGATGTATTTTGTATCTTTGTCTAGTTAAAGATTTGTTAAAAATAAATAACACAACATGTAACAGTAAGTAAAATCTGTATTCTCGGCTATAAATATAGTTTCATCTTGATTTCAGATTTGAAGGCGTTTGAGCGACGCCTCACGGAAGTCATAGGATGTCTGCAGCCAGCAACTATGAGATGGAGAAGTATGTATCTACATTACATTACATAAAAAAATACTTATAAACTAGCATGCAAGCAAGTGCCGCCAAACTCATTTGGAAATGTCCTGAGCATTTAAATATTTTAAATTGATAAGGTTTTTGTTGTTTGATAAGAAATCAGATGGCAAGTTATATTGTAATCTACTACATTTAGAACTTTACTAGCTAGGTTGGCACCCAATCCAACTAGATGCTAGTATTTATTGTATTGTGGCAGATGTGATCATTTTGTTGAGTGAGAATAGAGAGCCTATTTTTTACACACTCATATCATAGTGGTAATCTTTTTGCTCTATCATGGTTATTATAATATTGTTTGTGAGAGCAGTGTCAGCCTCACTTACATGAACTTAGCTTGTCAGTTCCAATAGAGGGCTGCTCCAATGAACAGAAGTACCATGTAGAAACAAACTCCTAATATCCATTTAGGCAACTAGTTTCACTTTCCTGACTCCTTTACAGCTCAGCTGGTTTGATTTTGAGTTGATATCATTATGTGCAACTATTGATCAAATTTTCTTTCTGTTTCAGTTCTGCTGACAGTGGTATCAGTATGCACGGCAATAGCTGCATATCATTGGTTGATGGACCCACTCACACCAGTCGTCTCCCTAACACAGTCTCTCTGGAATCATCCCTTCTTTGCCTTTACCTCAACTTTTTTAGGTACCTAAGCTATTAATAATTTAATTTTCATGACTAAACTTCCTGAATCTATTGAGTATTAAATGTATATCTTAGAAAGAACAAATGTATATTAGTACGCAAAATACGCGCATTGACGTGAAGTTGCGGATACCAGCCCGTATTACCTAAATGTATATCTGAAGTAGAAGCCACAATGGTTGATAGGTAAACAATAGTTTAGTTCATGTTAAAAATTAATTTTGGCTGTAAAGTAGCACTATTTGAACTTAATCAGTACATAACACACAAGACAAAAACCTCTTTGAGTGCTTGAGTTGGTATGTAGGAACTAGTGGCACAACAAACTCCCTAGCAACAGATCAAGATTTAGTAATTAATAAAATCTTTGGAAATCTAACGAATTTCTTTCTTTTCAGTGTTACTGTTCATGATGGGAGTGCACAGAAAGGTGGTGGCGCCGAGCATCATCACAGCTCGCACGCGTTCCGTGCTCAACGACTTCAACATGTCCTGCGACGATACAGGCAAGCTAATCCTTAAGCCTCGCCCCGCCAACACCTAACACATCACTGTACATATTTTTTAAGTTAAGAATAAATTGTTTCTTTGTTCATAAGACTTTTACTTCATAATAAAACAACAGTGTACAAGAATCTATCCAAGTTTATTTATTACTTATAACTTTGGTGTGTTTATTATATACAATAAATAAATGATAACTAAGAAAAATAGGTCTATCATACAAAACCACCTTAAACAATAACAAAATGTTGCAGTTCAAATAATACATACAACAATCTTTATAACTAGTACATTACATATTATGTATTGCATTTTATTAACTTTTTCTAGAAGAATTTACTAAAGATTTGGCTAAAGTAGTAACAAATGCCTGTGCTATAATAAATTCTGAGTAAATAATGCAATTAAATAATTGTTTCAACGTAAATAGTACTATTACAGCTTCTTTTTTCTACTCACAAACATCCATAGCGACCAAGGGAGGCCCTTTCTATAATTTAATCTTCTACAATCATAAGCATTCAATACTTTTAGTTCTGCCCAACTAGACACTAGTATCTTTGCTCAAAGTATGCTTAGACTCAACATGGAGTGATTGGAATTATTATATCTTGGAATAATTTTAGAAAACTTATCAATTATTAAAAAAATATTGTATAAAATTTACTTATTTGGGCAGTGTTAATTTAGGGAACGATATTATTTTATTCAATCCTTCAATTCCTCACAGTAAATGCAATTCGGAGTGCACACCTGAGTCGATCCTATTCCTTGCAAGCAACAGTCGCAATTACAAGATAATATTCAACAAGGGGGTACTTACTATATCAAATATAATAACTATCATAAAGTATTGTGCTGACTGTGCATGTAATGTAACTAACCATCCTAAGTTAATAATTTTATTTAATTCTAGATACTATACACATAAGACAAGTGTTTGTGCTAAGTGATATACCGACAGCTATGTTACCAATACATATAAATAGTGAAAGGGTTAACAAAATTATTATCATTTGAAAACTTAACACTAAGGCCTTCCATACACCAGGCAATCTACCATCAGGCTCGAGTGTCAGTTTAGCGTACTTCATTCTTTGCTTTTTGCTTATTTCTACATAATCGAATGGTTTCGGTCCGATTGTTACAGTGTTTATCGTTGTTTATCTGACGATAAATTTTAAGGTGTATGGCCCACTAAGACCAGAAAACACGTAAGGTAAATCATAAACTGCTTATAATCACCGTCATACTGTTCGTACCAAAAGTAAATTCTATTAATTTATTTCTGGGCTGTGATGTGATATCCCAGAGCCGAGTGAAACACGAATTTCAACCTGATCGATAGTCGATATCCTATTTACGAAGTAGAAATAAATCAACATGCAAATTGATATTGAGCGTAATCAGCGGCTTTAAATATAATTAAAAAAATATAGTATATCTCATTCAAGTGCACCGTGTAGCCACAGTTAGGTACACGAAACTGGGATAGTGATGTAAATACTTATAAACTTGTATTAATTGTAAATAAACCGTAGGTGCTTAATCGTTATACTTACATATGAGTTTATACATCAATAGTGAAACATATTACATTATAACTATAAATTCAATTTAAAATTATTATGTTAGTTAACATCAAGGCAGTGGTACATGCATAAATTCAACATTGTTAACACGACATACTTAACATTTTATAATAATTTTAGGAAAGGCATTGAAATTACTCATATTCGCTTTATGTACGCCTTTTTCTTTAATTCAATAAGGCATAGTTTCGTGACTTATACATTTCTGGTTTCTTAATTAAAAGAAATGGAACTGTATTAACGAGAAATGCAATAAAATATTCGCGAGTGTCTATATCAGTCTTTAAAAAAAATAACATACGACGTACGAATCATGTAGTGAGCGAAATAAATAGTAATTAACGTTTTGAATAAATCTTTGGAACCGAATACCTACGCATATTGACCTCCCAGTAACAGGAAGTGCGTAACAATAAAATTTGTGCTAAGTATATAAAAATTTACAATATCTATTTAATACCATAAAACACTGGGATCAAACGTTTGTTCAGTAAATCTATATAATCATACTATCCTTTTCACCTAAGTATCAATTAAAATAATTATGTAACTATTTACCTAATATTTTTATACAACTTCAAAATATAATCATAGAAACATGAATTTAATTCAAGAAATAATTCAGCTTACTGAGATACTTAGGTGCAGTATTACAACGGATGCATCACTTTACGTTCATCTAAACAATAACAAATTCATACTCTTGAATAAATTGCACAATAAACTGTGTGGTAACCAATTAATATGATCCAAGGCAGTTTTATATCGTAGAATAAATGTAAATAATACTTCTTTTTCAATAACGTTACACATTAGAGGTGTCTAAGCCTTCCTATGATAGTTTATAAAAGCTAACTTACGAGTTGCGACTGACAGCTAAACAGCTATACTTGTGTTGAGACGAAGAGGGTCCAATGAAACCTTGCACGAATGTGGGAGTGTAGGGATAGCTTCTCTATATTAATTTCTTCTAAAAATTCTGCTTTTAAAGCATGCTAACTATGAAAAGTAAGAATAATATAATTTATAGTAGAATAAATTCCTTTCTTCATACATTATACATATATTTTCCCGAAATTCACTCGTGAAATGAGTAAAAGTGTTAATTGAGTAACAATAAATACAGGTTTGTTTTTATAAAATTCGTTCACCTGTAGGAATTAAAAGTTAATAAAAATATTTCAGACGACACGTAATATTCTCTCATCCAAATGACGCAGGGTACACAACCATATCTCATTGTGATATGATATTCTATTTTTTCAGGAATTATTTTAGCGACTGCCTCGTCAGATTTATTGTATGTACCTATTATAGTTACCCCTATCTATATAATGGAAACCTTATTTAACACTATTATAGCTTCGTTAATGGTCCATGGTCATTCAACTTTCGAATAATGTAGCGATGAGAGATAGGTGTTAGTGTACTATAATGTATAGGTATCGCTAAGGAGCAAAAAAAGATGTGCCAACGAGGTATCCCCACAGGTAATTATTGTCGCATCATTCCCCACAGCAACATGCAAGGCTCGAGTGCTGTCCTCACGCGGCCAGCAGTGTTCTGATATTCTTCGGCGTCGTTTGATGGTTCAAATGCTTCGTCGTATACCTAAGGGCGTTGAGGAGTGGTTCAGCCTTCGTCGGTGGCTGTTGTTGGAGGAACTTGACGCAGCCCTTCACGTCGACGGATGAGGAGCGGCAGAAGGCACCGGACGGGTGGACCCAGTCGTACAGGATGATCAGGCCGACCATAACGCGTAGGACCAGCAGCGACGTCTCCTCGCGACTGAACTGGGCGACGAGTTTTCTGAAAAATTAACGAGATTTATGTTAGATCAATCTATTAATAAAACTTCAGAGAGAATTTGGTGTAATTAATACAGTGACCTCGTCTCATGTAAATGACTTCAAACTAGAAACCCAGATTCATGTTAGAATATTCTAACGTGTCCTAATTTTCGAAATATTTTTATGTGCGCTTTGATATGGTTACAACAAGTAAATAAATACATGTTTGCTTTGGGTCGCGTGTGTTGTGTTTACAGTGAAGAAACTGAATTTACGACACAATAAAGCTACGTACGACTGGCGGGGCTCGGGGCTCGGATTTGGGTCGCCGACTCGCCGCCCACGGACCGACGGATCCCGTATGCACCGCACAGACAGGTATGTTCACCAAACTGTATTTAAGTTACTTGTACCTTTATTTGACGACGACGGAAGTGCTACGTCTTATAATATTTGTATAATATATGCGATTCGTGAGCATATCAGACGTTTTGCTAACGAGCAATTTAATGCTCTAATAACCGAAATAATATCTACAATATTCAACTTTGTATCTAGTTCCCGTCCTGGAATTTAATGCGGGCGTGAGTCAGGCAGTTCTAAATATTAACACATAAATCAACTCGAATCTCTTGTTGAATATTCAGTTGCTGGGAGAAATGTATTAACGGTTAGTTAAAGTTACTTGACTAACAGAGGTGGTTTTATCGCAGCCCTCTCTAAATCGAGGCACTAGCGCAATCGAGCAACGTTGCGATATCGCATTCATTCAAACTGAATGTCTTACAGCAGTATAATCAAATATATACATACAATTTCATTCAAAGCTATAAAAATGTCTCAGAGAAATATTTTGTATGCTTGATAACAAAATATTATGAGTAGAGTGGTATGGTCACTGAAAATTTAGTCTTCTAGCTTTATCCACAACAAAGTTACAGGGGGTCGAAAATGTCCTGAATGGCTTCGAGAAAAGATGGTACGGCTGTGCCTTTTTTTGTTTGTTATGCTCGACTTTGGCGGGGGCACTGCCGTGCCCCCAGATCAAATGACATGTAAATATCTCAAATAATTCAGATTTTTCTTTCCTTAAAATATTATTCAACACTCTAATATGTATAATGTTTGCGCGCAAATAATGACCTATCGTGACAACTTGGTTTAGCGCTCGACAAAAATGGTCAAAGTTCTAACCTAACTCATTTGGTTGCGGTGCCATAACTTAGTTATTGCGACAAATTCGGCTCGCGCGTTGTTGGTCACAGTCTTCTAAATTAACCTAACCAGTTTGGTTGAAGTACCCTAGCTTAGTTACCGCGAGTTATTGAAAAAGTGTGCATTATTAGAAGCCCAAAAAGTTTTTAGAGGTTCATTAATTTATAAAAGCATACTTACATCATTAGAAAGTCAATATGTTTTTAGAGAATCAGCTAAATATTTCCCTGAATTGCAGCAAATAGTGCATAATTATGTAAAATTTTAAGTAGTTTTTTCGATGCCCCTAACGAAAGTATCTGCCTCCTCATGAGATTTAGGAACATGTATAACCACAGATGATGATGATGAGACTAACATTTTTTTTATAACGCATCAGCTCTCGGACGTCGAGAACAACAATTTACAAAAATCAATAAAGCAAAGGCAGCTCCTTCAAATGATTAGAACAATCTCAAGAAGTACCCACGCAAAGACCTCGAATCAGTCAAGTTTTAATTATAAGGTTAGAAATTTAGCACCAATCAATTTTAAGTCATGCTATTGTATTTGAAGCATTGGTGACAAATCGGTCACCGCAAAAAGTGTCGACGATTATTAATTTTAATTCTCATCACGTTTGTATTGTCACTTTCAATGAAGGAACTGCTAATTCTGTTCTTATGGTACTAGCCAATCATTCCTGTAAGTATTTTTAAACAACCAATTTAATCAAGCAAGGATGTACTTTTAATTGTTACTACGACAGTTTATATAAGACTGTCTTAGTAACAATTAAAAGTGCGTCATTATATTTGGATATATTTTTAAGTTTCCTCCCTGCTGATGCAATTGTGTTGTCATTATGTCCGTTATGTTTGGTAGTAGATATACAATCATATCCTTGAGGCATCATAAGTAGTAGTGCATTTTATCTTTTGATGATTTCAAGTACCGTATTTAGTATGACCTAAGTTTGAAAAACATCCGCATTCTTTCTTTCCTATACCTAGATTAGTAATGACACGTGAGGAACAAAAGATTTATTCCTCAGCGGCCGATGAAAAGTACTTATACCCCAGTAAGTAATAGAGTTGTCAATTATGTTGGTAATATAGAAGCTACATTACAGCTACATGCAGTACGGAAACGGTCACTTGGGGCCAATCGATGCGAGGTAGTGGACAAAATTACGCGGACCGGAGCGAACGCAGTATGGTATTGATAAGGAAGTGCAAGACAGGAAACCGTTATCTGTGTATTAATTAAACTTGTGCTTTTCCCGTTGAAATGTATTAAAATGCAAAAGAAACAGTTTATAACAAAACCGTACCTAAAAATACCTGAAATGCTACAACATACGGAATAACCTCTACGAATGTTTAGTCTGAAGTGTTAGAACTATGTAAACAAGTCACTACGTTACCTAAACAAGATAAAAAAAAAATCTGTCGAGTTAGGAAACAGTACAAAGGAGAATAAAAAGCGTAGGAGGTCGTTATGGACAAACCGCACTCACGGCAACAGAGGCCTCGAGAAAGTAATTGGGAAATAAAACATGACATTCAATGGCGCCTCGTTTTATAATGATTTAACAACATTATTATGGCTACAACCTACAACGGCATGTGCAATTAATCCAGTGATACGATATGATAAACAAGACACATGTTTTAGTTATCAAGTAACATGTGGTATGGATATGACTGCTGCGGCCCGCAATAGATTTATTGTCTAACTAATTTTGGAGCACTTCGCTGATGACTGAGCTTGCAAGAAAATCTTCTGAAGCGGAAAGCAATCTAGGGAATTGCTTTTACGTGGAACTTGCAAGCGCATTTCCGATTTCCACCCTAAATAGACAAGGGGAAGAAAATTAAATTAGTTCCTGGGTAATATCTGTCCAATCAGTAGCTCTTGGGGGGAGATACGATATTTGTAGTTTGTCTATACAATTCAGCCGTTTATCAAATTCGAAGAGTATCAGATATCTTAATTTATAAGGATGAACCTAATCTCGGTAAAAGCAAAACAAAAGCTTTGCAACTGTAGTCTTTTATCGTAATTATAACTGAAACTTTTCAGCTGAATTTGGACGCCTGCAGACTCACAAATTGGTCAAGGTGAGGACGGTAGTTTGCGCTAATAAGTACCGTGATAAGTTCTGAATCGAGTGCTGTAAACATTGAGAATGGCGCTTAAAGTGTTATAGATAGTATAACGTGTGCGGCGAGGCGATGGTACAAACACACTCGAAGGCACGTGTTGGTACAAGTGACAGTTGATTTATCTTTATTTATGTTCCTCCGTTCTTATGTTCTGACGGTAGCTCGAGCGTATCGATGTCGTGGCTCGAGTCTCGACACACGATCCCGCCGTGTAATGAATACGCTCCTATTGTTGCAAGGATAACTCGGACAGGACCGACTACGGTGACTATATTCGTTCCTACTGTTCATATTATCCACCTGTCAACGGCTACTGTTCATTCCAAAGTACAACCAGTGCAGTACCTTTGTTCTTTACTTTCCTTATGTTTCTCTATTATGAGTGTTGTGTGTAAGTACATTAATATTTGTTTAAATGATATAATGGATAACTGTTTAATGAAGGTTTTAGATAAATAGGTCTACGTGACGGAACAGTCTAGAAAATAGGCACAATAAATCTCGTTGTTTGAAATAACTACCAAGAAGATGTTAGAAGTTTTTGAAATCCATTAATCTTACGACACAGCTGTTGCCCCAGCAAAAGAAACTCGGACAGATGTCAGAAAATAAGTTAAGAAGACTTTTTTGTTCAACTTTGATCTACTGAACTAACTTCGATAAAATCTGAACCTATCGCAGATACACAGCGGCTGACATAAATAGATTTTCGAAGTTAAAAGCGGTATTACAGGTGCACCGTATTCCGTAGGAAATAAGGTAGGAGGTCTTGCTTGAAAATCATGTTCGTATGTGAAACCTGAGATTCGTAGGCTGGCTAGGTAGATTTACAACGGTCTAGTTTGGAAACGCCTGGAACGAGTGCAGTATTACGGACGCTTTTGATCATCACAGCGCGAATGTATTGTGCTGGATACAGGTTCAGTGTAAACATGCTGTAGCCTGTAGTTACATCTTGTTGACACCATTCCGTTCCTCTACTTTCATAGTTTCGGAAGGTATATATTTTTGACCGATTTTATTGAGCCGTTATCTAGGAATTGGCACATAAGCTTACTTTTGGAGTTTTGAGAGGAAAAAATGCTACCGAGGCGAAAATGATCGTTTATGAAAACAGCCGTTCGCGATTGAAACGTTTTCACGAGTTATTCGACCGCGTGGTTCCCAGCGAGATTAGGTCACGTTCACTTTGAGTGGATAACGAAAAAGATAACTGAGGTCTAATGTCTGGGCAGTAACATGTATGCAGCGTGCTAGGTAGGTAATATGTGTGATATTGATAGATAACATAATGAGATCACTTTTCCTTGCATTTACATGATTGTATGGTTTGATTTTTCCTTTAGTCGTTTACTTTTGGGGACGTTTTGAAAAAACTGAAAGATACTCACGGATTCTCCAACATCCTGAGACAAACTTTAGCCATAGTGCTGAGCGTTTCCGTCGTATTCTCTAAGTCTTGTTGGTTATCATTGACGAACTGGCTCGTGGCTTCTGACAGGACCTTTAGCATCGGCGTGGCTTGTGCATAGAAGAGGGACATTCTGTTGGCGACTTCTGCCGTTATGTGGGGTTCCTCTCCCGGCGGAAGTTCTGCGTTTATCAGCCCCCCTCTCGACACGCTTCGTCTGTAGTAACTAAAATCGTTTTGTATCGCTGGTGTCTTCATCTGCGAGAAGAAAAGAAAAAGTATTAGCATTAATCAGGGTTTATCTTTGAGATAGTGGACTTATCTAGGTAATAGGCTCATTCAAAATCACATCGGTATTTTAAATCGACAAAATGTATGGAACAGCTGATTTTTTTTTCGTTATTTCAAAGTTGGTCCCATGGAAAAAGTTGTTCAAAATGATGAGTACAAAGACCCCTTTTCGGGTTTTAAGGTGCCGCCATGCCGTGTCGAGTTTATTTAGGAAGGTTCATTCCTTGGGACTGAGTATTTTCTATAAAGCATAATTTAGTCCTCCAGACTGCATTTCGGCCATGAGACCAATCTCAACGGAGACTAGCCTTCGGCGCGGGATATATTATAGTGCACAAGTGTGTGTACAGACTACAGACTCAGGTGCACTCTCTTTTCCCTCACTCTCATAGTCGGATGGGGCGGCACGTAATCCGACACGACCGGAGAGAGATCAGCACCCTAATTGCATAACACACGATCGATCCTAACCTGAATCATTTTGAAGGAAATTGCTAGTCCATTGCTTCATATGTTAGAAGAAGTTGTCTGCACGTAAATAACGCAATGGATGTTATTGAACTGTCTAAATGTAAAAGATTATGATTGACCGTGTGTTACGCAATTAGGGCGTAGGCGCAGGACCAACGGCTTAACGTAGTTGCCAAGACACGGGGGTATCACACCGCCAACTTCCAAACTCCGGGCTGTTACTAAGAAATTCCTAATGGAAAAAACCTTAAAAATCCAAATAACACTTTGCTCTATCTGGGAATCGAGCCCAGGACCCCACGCTCAGCAGTCGCGCTTGCGACCACGAGACCAACGGGACACTTCTACTTCCATAATGCATAATTTAGTCTTGAAACTGTGTCACGTAAACCGTGCATGCTAGCAAGGACCTTCCAATTAATAAACTAACGTGACATCCCAAAGCTTTGCAACTGGATCCCAAATATTATGGGCTATAAAGGAGTCTATGGGGATACCCATATTTAATAATACAATGTCTACCTGCTGACATAATTATGATTAAACTCAGCATGGGTACTTTTTGCACACAATGGGCACGCGAAATAATACTTTCTGGATAAGAAGGGCGGGAGATGAATTAGGATTGCCGCCCATTCAACATCGGGGCACTCAATCAGGCTCCCTAGCTACAACTCGAAACTAGTAATTTTACGCGTCCATATTGTGTATTATTTATAGTAGACCACACGCAAAGGAGATCCGTGCGCATGCGATTTATTCGTCGCAAGATTATCTTTTAACGATACATTGTTCGTCAGTACTTGTATTGAAAGATTTTATGAGCCTAATATATTATATATATTATTTATATTAGAAATCTGATTGCTTGAGAGGCTATGCTAATAAAGTGATGCTCGGAGGGATGCTTGCTTCCTTCCTTCGAAGAATAAGAATAAGAGAAAATATACCTACCTATAGAGATCGGCTTTATTTCGTCAGAGGAGCATGACTTATTTTCTATTATAAACGTTTTGTTTATGCAGAATAAACAATTTTTCTTTCTTCTTCTTCTTTCTTATCCATATTTTAGTCACATTTACCAGAAAATTGTTTTTGCGAAGAGCATCTCATAAATTCATTCATAAATTTTAGATGATCCGAGTTCATTATTTTGCAAATATTTTCTTCTACTATAACTAATAAAAAATACTTATAGGTACCTACTGAATAATGTTTTTTTTAAAGAGCCTATCAAATCACTGGTTCTCTAATCTACCCTTTCTAGGAACTGATTGATCAAGCTATGCAAAGCAGTGTTCTAAGTATTTCAACTCGCTACGCTACGGTCGATATGCTCAGTAAACAATGTAGTCGGTTAAAAGAATTAAGCATGGCTAATCAATACTTCTATTTCCGGTAATACAAGGCTGCCTCGTAATCCAGCTTTAGCAACTGGCAGTATTAAGCCTACCAGCCTAACCAACTCTTTATTAATTTTTTCACAGTAATTATGTTAAGATGAGGCAACACAAAATTAAATTGTGTGAAAAACTTTTTTATACAGAGCTTACTAATGAGAGCATGTATTTTCTTTTATGTAGTACAGGTTGGGTAGAATGAAGTAGACTAGAATCTAAATGGTCCTTTGGGTTGGACCTTCTGACTCCAATTAAATATTACGACTTTGCTGAGATCACAGATTAACAAAATTTTGTTTTTAAATCGTATTGACCACTGAACAATTCCTTTCAAGTAATAGGAAGAGGGTACACCCTTCATTCCTTTCTTCCTAAGGAGAACTCGACGACCTGTCATACCGACCTGTCATACAAAAGTGAAAATTAAATAAAAGTCCAAGAAACTATGTGAAAGTGTTTAATAACATTTTCTGATATTTACGTAAATCTATCCATTGAATCCCTGTTTTACATTTTCCATCCATTGGTCATCTTTGTATAATACTAATATCGATTTGCTATTACATACTGAACACTCCAAGAAGATCGTTACTGCAGGCGTAGCATGAGCACCGTTTTGTCGACGGAAGAGTTGACAAAAATGACGTTTCCTATAGACAGTAGACAGAACGAGACGGCAGCAAAATAGAAAGAGTCAACTGCACTTTTTACGAAATTCTCTCTTTTACATAATTCGACTCAGAATTCTTTGTTTTATCCTAGGATTTATCGGTTGTCAGTTTGATTTTGACAGTAAGGATAGAAAACTTTCTTCCGAAATAGTCTACATATAAAAAGACCTAGACAAAGATCGTTAGAAATGATAGACAAAATGACAGATTGTAGAAAGATTTCTACGGTGGATGTCAAAAATGAAGAAACGAACTGTCACTTTGTATAGAAAAAGCTATGTCTATTCTTCGTAGAGATAGAAAGCGCCATGCTACGCCTGCTGGTGGTACCATTAGGTACCAATCGATCAGTGTTCCAAAGGCGATAGCTTTACCTTAGGACGTTAATTATGTACAGGACTTACGTAAAGACGTCTGAAGGGCGATGGCCTCAGAAAGGGTTAGTGTTTGAACAGTACTATTTAACACGATGCACAAGTAACGAGTACCTTCGATTTGAGAATACAAAACTGACCTAAATAATTTGTATGGAAAAATACTAATTTTGAATGTAGCTTAAAGAAGAATACATTGATTCGTGATTTTCTTAGCCAAATTTAGATCACCTGTAGAAGAAATCAAGATGCTGAATACAAATACACTGTTAAATGTATTTTGTTCTTGGAAATACAGAAACAATTTTCTGAAGTGATGGTTGAAATACTTAAAATTCTAAAAGAGCAAAAGTTTAATATATTTCTGTTACTAGTAGAGACAAGGCAGCTCCAGTTTATTGGAAAGATGAACGAAATGATAGGCATAGAATATCATTAGCGTATAAAACCAAAGAATAATAACATTGTTTTTCTTGTATATTTTACAGAGGGTGTAGCCAAAGATGGTTTCAGTGTTTGAATATATTGATAAAGGATGGCATCCCAAAAACTGAAACAAAGATTTTGCCAGAGCTATTTAGGCACGGTCACCCTTATAATTGTTAATGGTCAAGCCGTGACTGGATAGACCGAACACAGGCCTCAAAAATAATGAAGAACAAGCAAAGAACTCGGCCAGATCAAACCAACCCAATAACAAAATACGATTCTCAAATATTACATTTTCATGAAGCAAAAATTATTTTTCGGAGTCCTCGTTTCAAATAAACGGAATCGCAATCGCAACACGAGAAGACAACAAGCCTAAATCAGTCTAAATAAACGATTTGATTTAATAGTTACTTGAAAGGCTTATTACCAAATCCTCATCTGTTTCGAATGACACAGAAATAAACCTAAATAAATCGGATGCAAGCCCGTGAGTCACCGACGAGGTCGCGACTCGAGCCAAGCCTCGCCTTACTTTCTATACAATGCCTTCGCAAATTGTTACCTTTTCGAGCCGATGACTAACATTTAGATAGCGTCGCTTTAGATTAATTATGGCGATAGTTAAACAACCAATACTAGTTATTATAAACTACTTGTAGATAACGATATTGGCACTTGGCACTTGGCAGGCTAACGTCACGCACTGAAATATTTGTTGGAATGGGCACAATTTTCAAGTGGTGCGTTTTTTCTAGGGGTGCTGTGAAAGATAATGTCAGAAAGAAGGGCACTTGCTTCCACTTTTGCGCAAGAACCAACATGAAGACCGGAATCACTAATGAGTTTGCTAAAAGTGGTTACATAATTCCTTCTAACTTGTTAAGTCGCTTATTCTGATGATGGTGGTGTGACATTTTGGATAAGAGGTAAATTCTAATCAAACATTAATAATGTTTTCGTAAGTTTTTAAGCTTCACTAATCCCTTTTGCAATAATTCTCCGCAGTAAATAACTATCTATTATTGCAGGCACACAATATTTTGAAGAAAAGCTAAAAAATCAAGCTATCGGAAAATAGGTCGTTTCACAATGAGGACATCTTTCGCGGCCCTTTGTTTCGTTTTCCAATTACTGCAAATCTACATAAAAGCATTCAGCCAAATCTGAAACACGTTGATATACCTATAACTAATAAATACGATTCAATTATTGGTCCCAAGAGAGCTATAAATTTTAACTTTCACGCAAATGCTGCGGCATTATTAATTTCGCATTTTACATTACAGTAGCTAATATGAACTCGGATTCTAGTCAAGTAGACACAGAACAATTGTTTCGCGAGCAGATAGTAGTAAGTGAACTAGGAGCAACGACACTGCAAGGTTGGGGTCAAAGGGGCTCAGCAATTGAATTACTTATGCTGCATCAGATACGCTGGGAACGATTGGTCGCTTTGTTTATTATCATTGTGACTTATTGTTTATTATTGGCTGGTTACAATGCTGTGAGCAAACATTAGATCACTTTTGATTGTTCACATTGTACTAAAACATGTAACGTCATTTATGTTTCATGTGACTGTTTCAAATGAACATTTGGTTCCGCATGTGTAAGAAGGCTCCCTGAAAAATAACACTTTGGAACACAATAAAACAATGAGAATCTGAAATTGATTTACTGTGTGCACGTGTAGTGCAAGCTTTTTTTTTCAGTAAGCCTTTGAAGCTGATGACTTTTCCTGGTCGACTGCCCACTGGGCAACAAAACAAACTAAAATGTTGTTGACTGCATGAACTTGTTTCATATTAATCAATTAAATCCTACATCACTGCTTCGCTTATTGAGGCCGAATTTTACTAAACTTTTATACCAAGTATAAATCTTATCCTCCGAATAAATTTTGAATTTTTGTCAGTTTTTCCATACAAAAACTATCAGACGACAATTTTATTCCACGGATACAAGATATCTGACTTTGCTAAAATCAGCCCTGAATGTGACAACAAAAGCCGAAACATTGGTTCCTAATCATCTGCATAATGAAAGGAATCAGTATTTATTGTTATTAACTTCCTGTTTCAAACATAATACAGTGTAACAATAAGACTTGGTGGCTAAATAGAGTTCTCCATTACAGATTTTATCTAAAATAGTTCTGAAAGTGAGGAGATTTTATGCAGTTGTCAATGCTCTAGACTTGTTAAACCAAAATTCTAACTGCGCTTAAAATCAAAACTTTTTAATCAGCATGATTATATAGCTAAAATAAAGCATTATCGACAAAGCTATCGAGCCAGTCCAAAGAGCCGATCTGCCAGACAAAACTTAAGAGCCCCTATCAATTTCGCGGTCTAAAAACAGAAAATTCAAGTTTTTTCGGAGCCAATGTCTCAATATCCTTAAGATATCTGTTTTGTTTTTAAATGCAAAATCATTCATCACCTATTTAACTAGTAAGTCGACTAATAAAATTAAAACTAACTACTCAATATAAATTACGAAAAATAAAAGTCTATCACACGTTTTTACGTAAGCGTGAAACACTTGGTTTTTCAATTGCTTTCATAGCTTACTGGTAGCAAATATCAATCTGAGAAAAATCCTAAATACTGGGCATATAGTATATTAGTAAGGCGACTGATCATTTTTACAAAGTTTATTGAATTAGTACTTGAAAAAAAATGTGATCCACGCTGAAAAAACGCAATAATACCATGTGCAAAATCGTCGTCTACGCGTAAGAATTTGTTACATATTAACAATAAGTCCTAAATATTTTAAAATTTTAGTTATTTATCTACCAAATTCAGTTTTTATATTTTATTTTTGACTACTAATTTAATTATAATAAAAGATCTAAATAATGCCTTATAAACCGATGCGCTCGCTCGAGGCAATCAGTCGCGCCCGAGGGCTTCTCGACGTCGGACCTGTGTCGCCTGTGACGTTCGCCGCTGCCGCCGCTCCCGACGTAATTCGCGGAACCAGGCGTACTTTTGTACTAGAGCTAACCAGTTTTGAGACTGAGTACCTATATAATGTATGGTGTAATCCTTTTTGATTTGCTAATGATATTTATACATATTAATGTTTTGTATTATACTTACAGTAAAATAGTGTTTAATTTTTAGAAAATGAGTCGAATAAGTGAACTTTATTATCACGGAAGAATGAAAGGTAATAAAAAGAAAAAATTTAAAAGAACACGGAAGGCACGTGCAGTTTTTAGGTAAATAATAATTTTTGCCATCATCTTACTAATTAAGAAAATTGTTGTAGTTTACTATTATTTCTTTAATCTAATAATGTGTTAATTATACAGGATGTAAGGGTAAACACTCTTGTCATTCAAACCATGAGTAATTTAGTACCCCCCACCCGTGTTGAGACGCAAGTTCATTCGTCTTGTGGTAAAATTTAGATCTAAAAAAATTAAAAAAAAGTTGTAATTTTCCATTGATTTTACGTTCTATAAATGAAACCAAACCACTGTTTGCAAGGATAACAGTGTTTACCCTAACACCTTGTATTTGTAGAGAATTAAATAGGCAGAAATCTGCCGAAAATCAAATATTACCTGGAACATCATCGATGAGCGAAAAGGGTCGGGACACACGGTAATTCTTTTTTACCCGACTACGGCGAAGAAAAAAGGAGGGTTATGATTTTGACCGGTATGTATGTATGTATGTATGTATGTTCATCTGTTCCCTCCTATCTTCTAAACAACTCGAGCGCTGAAACCAAAGTGACTTTAACTTAAGTTTTCACTTTACGTCCAGCGCTCGGTGTGGTAACACGTCGCGTTCTGGTTTGCAATTGGTCAATCGTCATCCTGAGGATGCCTCGTTGAGAGGTGAAACACGTTTCGATTTCTTACGGGGTTTTTATGACTCTTGGAGAATAGTCAAGCGGAATAGGTAACTAAATATATCTACGTCTATTTTAATTTACTTTAATTTTTTACATAGTAATAATTATAGTTACATATATATAAATAATAAAGGATTTAATAAATAAACATAAATGTAAATAATAAAGGACTAATTAATCTCAATAATAAAGGAGTACAATAACACGTGTAATTAGTTTCAGACTTAACTTATATACGCTGGTCACATTTTATAGTTTGCTTTTACTACAGTGAATGCCATACTAGGTAACCATATTTTTATAGGGTACCTAAACATAGCTCGTCATAATCACAAAATAAAATCCATCCAGTATTACGGAACCTAGTAAGTAAAAACTCCTAATAATAGCAGTTACGGACCAAGATATTAGTTCGCGCTGCACCGTGCACAGCGCACACTACGACTGTCAGCGATACATCGACCGCACACAGACACACTGCGCTCCGATAGTTACCTAAACTCGTAGCGCGCCGAAATTGATAGGGACTCTTAAACTAAAACCACATCCATGCTGAAGGAATACTTGAAAAAGTTTCAAACGATCAAGGCTTTGCCTTTAGATACGTACAACTTTAATCCGACACAGAAAGAAATGAGTTCGTAAAGCAAAACATGGATTCCACTGAAGCTGTATTAAACAAACTTGAACGAAGTTTGTAAATTCGAAGCTGGGGTCTATCTCATTGAAGCGTCTCGACATTCGAGATTACCGACATATTTTGCAGTTCTGCAAAACATTAGTAGCCTAACCAATCATGCATAATCTATTTGGTACAGTAACGATCGTTTTGTATTAGATAATCTACAATGCATTTACCACCCTAACGGACATAAAGGCGGATTGCGTTACCTAATAACTGAAACAAGGCAACTGTAAACCAAATTACGTAGTGTTCATGTAACGGATTAGAGTACAAAATTATGACTTAAATTAACCCAGAAACTAGGGTTTATCATATAATAGTAATAGCAGCGAGCGAAGCGTGGAGTACAGCTAACATGCATAATTGATGCGACATACTAAAGGCCGGTGTGAATATTAGCTAGGTGTTTCGAAACAAAGAATAGGCAACTCATCTTCTTGTGGGTGTTGTAAACAGCAATAGTATGAATTATGATAGTGAGGAACTTGATCCTATGCGCCGAGATGGCTGATATTATACTAAAATCATCAACGGGGTAATTGCGTAACGCACTAACAGCAGAGGCAATGGGTTTCATTTTGGCAGTTCAACAAAATTCATTGCGTTATTTACGTTGTTTTGCAGAACCAATGGATTACCAATATCCTTCAAAATCATTCCAATCATCATTCAAAAGATTGTGATTGAAAGTGTGTTCCAAAATTAGGTTGCCGGTTTAACAAACGTAGGTAATTGTGCAAACAATATTCCTTGATCTTTCCTGTAAGATAGTTCGTTGTCCACTACAATATGATAGGTCGGAATACCTATTTAATATCGTTAAAGGTGGTAAGTACTTACTTTGTATTCATCGAATTTGAGAACGAATTCTAATATTTCTGCGAACTGCTTGACGAGAGCTTGTTGTTGTTCAAGATGTTGCGTGGGACTCATCGCACCCCCGACTAGTGAACCCAGCAACCTTGGGACTACCTGTCAAGAAAATAAAATTAGTTAATTCTGTAGAAATACACAATTTTATTTATAAAGATAAGCGAAAGATAACT
This sequence comes from Lithophane semibrunnea, assembly GCA_947363905.1. Lineage (NCBI taxonomy): Eukaryota > Metazoa > Arthropoda > Insecta > Lepidoptera > Noctuidae > Lithophane > Lithophane semibrunnea. The sequence continues at coordinate 12,318,341 of OX376201.1, forward strand.
AAAGACCAATATCTGCACTAAACACAAATAGAATAGCAAGAAAATCAATTAAACAATTCTTAATTAGAATTCTACGCTGAACTAAGGGCGTTGACATTTAAATCAAAAGAAAATGTTTTTCATTTTTCCCGTAAACACAGCCGCAGAAAAGCAAAGTTGAATGGCGCGCTGTGTTCACTTCGAATTAAGCATGCCATAAAAGTGAAAAAAGTACAAAGACTGCTTTTATTGACTGGGACCATTGTTGTGATAGCTACTAGCTAGAAAATAAGCACGACGATGAAAACATCCATGCTTTACTTCGTAGAGTAAACACGAAAGGCAAGAAGTCTATGTTATATTCATTCAGCTACTACACGATGTTCGTGCCAAGTTAGATCCCTTGGGAGCCCACAAATGTACTGTTTCTGTATTCTTGCGAAGAACCAAAGATCCCCTTGTAACTTCTTAAGATTAATGTAATATTCAGACCAATCTTAAGATTAACTTGCGCAGATGGTTTCATCCGATTTCGGGAATCATAGCTGATACAAGAAATCCGTATCGAGATATTGCTGTTGTGTTACACACCCAAATCACTACTGTTTCCGGAAGCAAGCCCGCTTCATTGAATCGATTTCTCAGGTCACGTTATGATATCATTCGGTTCGGTTAGATTATCGGCTGCCAATAAACGTAGGAATCTAAGCGCTATCAAAATATTTGTGTTAAATTGCAGAGCTAGTCGTTTTGGCCTCGTGTGACATGGTTAGCGAAACCGGAGCCTTTGTGAACCATTTTTAAACAATGTGAGGAAGCGATCGTAATTCAGTCCATTAGTCTGCATCAGTCGTTTATTGGTAAGGGAACCAATGTAACCGATTATTTTATCGTTTGCCCTCTGTTCCTGTTTCCTAAGCGACCTACTCTAGTAGCTTATCTGCATTTCACATTTCATACTTTACATAGTTACATGTTTGAACTTTGGTTCATGTATGTAGTTTATGACCATAAATTAAATAATGTTTTCTTTAGATGTTAGGTTTTCCATTTTTCTCTCGACGTCTTTATTGTTTTTATAATCAAGAATAATTAAAATGATATACAGCCGTGAAGTGATTTATTGTTTCCCGTCTATTCTTAACACTTCGTAGTGCGTACATTTAGTTCAATATGCTGCATAATGTGTCGGGAATAATCAGCTCACCGACCGATACTTTGATGTGTAATTAAATTTGATTCTCGTACATCACGCTATGAATGACAAGCGGACATTTGATTAATTAAAAGGCTGGTGTCCTACCCTGTTATATTACGTCTAAAACATATAAATCACCGTTGTTAATAAAGCAGAGAAAACGTGTATTATGAAAATGAGAGTAGAAGTAGGACCGCGAAATTTACTTTCAGCCTTCGGTCACGCGAATAAAACATAACTTGAGGATTTATTTCAGAGATAAAGTCATATGTTTTTAGATTAACACTGAAAAATAGACTGACCTCAACCTTTTCATAGTGCCTACGTTGTTTTGCTTTAATAATTTCCACATTATAGAGCTTACTAAAACTTTAACGGCTTTGCGCTACAAAAGACTGATGAATATTTAAGCGCCCACTTCAATGATAATGGCAAAGGGATGTGATTATGCGTAGGTACACCAGGGTCATCGGCCAGCGATACCACTAAACTGATATTCAACAAAGATCAGATTTGCTATCTATATAAAAAGGTTCGGAATAATAAATATGGCGTATCGATAATTGCAGACGCCTACTTTACATAAGATTTAATTCATTTAAAAACAGACATGTTTATCGCTAAAGGGCGTGTCTCCACAAAAATAACTTGGTAAATAAAATGATTTCCCGAACGAACTTCACAAGTAGGTACGCAAACGCATATATTAATTGGTGATTCATACAAATTAAAACGTGGTGAATCACGTGTGGAGAGGATGGCAAGTTTTTTTTATTATCCCACCAGACGGGATAATTCTGGGATTCGTTGAAGATGATGTAATACTGTAAATGGATATTTTAAAGTTGCGCACGCGTCCCCAAGGAGATCGACACGGTCGCGGGAAGCATAAATGATCCTTTATATCCGCCAAGGTTAGACCCACTGCAAAATTATTGTAACTGACAAGCAAATTGGTCATTGGCATAGATACGGTGGCATATAATAAAGATAAGATTACTTTACCGTTGTATAGATTTAGGGCATAAGAATGTCATCTAGATATATCTTGATTGAATTCAACGTCTGTTATCTGTCTATAAGGAAACAAACTGGAGACTTATTGATTCGTTATAGTTTTTACATGTTGTTTAGATGAATACCGAGCCAGAATGTATTGCGTAACATGTACTTGCATATTATTACTTCATGTAAACGATAGTGAGATCTGAGAAAAACTGCGAGCGGGATCTACTTTTCAATCTAGAAAATACTCCAAATAAAATCATAATCACATTTGAGAAATGTGAAGAAAATGGAATGCTCATTCAGTGTTCCACAGAGTAATGGCAGCTGACACCAGAAATTGATTGCCAGCATTATAATATGTATGTCATACTCATAAGAGACCCGAGAAGAGGTTTTTGTAAAAAGAAATATCGAACAGAAAAACATCATACTTAAGTTATGCTGAGAATAAATCAAGATAAGTTTTCATAATTACAAGGTTTCTTTTCCATAATTCTAACTGTTTCACCTTAATTGCGCTTGTTTAAGTGTAAACAAGGTTTTTCTAAAGTGATTGATGAGTTTTTCATGGTCTTTGTTTTCTTACTTAAAATTTCATATTCCTGGAAGTGCTTGGTCAAAGCGACACATTCTATTTATAGAATAAACACGTTGATGTAACAGCTTTGTGCTTTCTAGGGTTACCAAGAGCCTACGTAGGCATAGAATAACAAATGTCCCGCTCGCAGCTAATGTAGCGTTTAAGATGCAACGCCTACAATACTATACAGTAATAGTGTTAAGTAAGATGGTTTACTGTTTATATTAACTGTTCACATCGCGGTACAAACGCGATGTACAATTAAGTGCTCACACGAGATCAGGGGCAGTAATTAAATTAACACCATTTACCGACCAATTGCGAGATTTGAGCAATAAATTCAGCCAGATGGTCTGAAATTAAACCGAGAGCGAGTGCGGGTGTCATTTCCTTAGTTATTGTATACAACTGTTCCTTATTGTTTACTACGTATTCGAACTATTCACCTACTAACATTTAAACCATTGTCATGTTTGAATAGCTTGGAAACTTAAGTGCTTGTTTGCATTAGTATTATTTTTTATTTGCGCATCCAATTTCACTGTTATTGTTATGAATCTCACCGATAGCACTAACATTCTGCTATTTCATGCTTTCTGCATATCAATGTAATTTTCTCAGCTTTTTATGTGTTTATTAAAAGAAAAATCTTAGTTAAATTACGCACTGTAAACAGAAAGTGTGCATTCTTCATATCCCGAGTGCAACGTACTCCATGCACCATTAACTTTGGTTCCACATCACGATCATCTGTCTCGTGGTCGTAGACAGCTCCTGTTAGACCTGATGAATGTATGCCTAGTGCGTCATGCTACTGTCCAATTAGCATTTATAACGTTTATTAGGACACCTTGGTATTCATAAAACGCACCTGCAAGTTTTTCCTCCGATTGAATTCATAATGTAACACGCTACTTCAACCGTTGACTGAGTAACGTAGCCATTTCCTTTTTTACAACTTTTTAATTGAGTTATGTATGCGTAATTATAATTACTCAATCCTTAGCCATTAAGGTGGGCACCGACCTATACTACATCGAATACATAACATGATTAAGTTAATGAAATGCCATTCTGTAACACCCGCATAAGTGCCGATAAATAAAGGCATTGCACCCACAGTCGGCATTATACTCAAACAATACGACATTAACGACATGGTTGCACTTTACGTGCCAATACTTGCACCAAACTTTGTTCAGTGCGGTCTTTTGCGTGCAAAACACTAGTTGTGTGCAAAGTTGGACGTGCTTTCAGGATGCTGCATAAATTATGCTTGGAACTGAGACTTTGAAGTTGTTTTCATAACACGCCGCTGAAATGCGAGCAATATTTATATGGCAGCTGACCCGACAGACGCTGTTCTGTCAAATTCTCAATAATTCATACAAAAACCCCATAGAAAAAGGACGTTTTCTAATTTTCGGGTAGACTTTTAAAATTTTCTTTCCATAAAAACTTCATTCGGTCTATTACGAATATTTTAAAACAAAAATATTGCCAAATCGGTCCAGCCGTTCTCAAGTGGTGCGCTTACCAACGACCATAATTTAATTTTTATGTATTGTATTGTATATAGATTTATTTATAGATTAAGTTCAGAGTTGTTTCCTCGTCTCCAAACCTTCACGTATTGTAATTTATGCGCTATCATGACTACCCAGTACCCACCCGTTTTTCCACCACCATTGCTTTTGAAATGACTAGCTTACTAACGATGAGAATAATTTAAAAAAAGTTTATCAGTACAAAATCTTGCTGGTATTCTTTTGTGGTAGTATAAGATCAAAACAAGACAAGCTCGAAAGAATATGAAGAATTGCTCTCCTAAATTCTTGAAGTTGAAAAATGTTATCTATTTGCAGCTTTCCCGAGCAGACATTTCTGGAAACGATTTGTATGAAATGTAATGGCTGATATATTTTTGCTGTAAAACATAATAGTAAAGAGCGCAGGTGCAATCTGTAACAGGTATTTACATCGAATACCGCCCGTCTTATTCACTTATGAATGACTAAGGATAATTGAAGCGCTAGCATAAATGTCAGTGCACACAGGAACTTTTTATATATGCCTACAATTAAATGCGCCTAACTATTTGAGAACGTGTCGCACCTGCCCATTTTGATGTAGTTTGTACGTAAGTGAACATAAGTGAAGTACGGAAGGCGCGAGAGCAGCTGGCAACCGACGAAACAGAAACATGTACCAGTAAATATGTATTTAAAAAGGAAACGCACCGGTCATTATTTACATATAATTATACTCATACACTTAAAAACAACCAGCAAAACTTGTCGTTGTAAGTATAATGATGATCGTTCTGAGGTTCTTTTTTAAATAATTTCTTCGAGGAAACACCAAATTGCTATTGTAACAGTAAATTCTTGCTAAAGCTCGTCAAAACTCCTTACTTAACCAAGTTACTTATACGTATGCTACTTAACAAAATGGTTTTAGTAAGACCTATAACTTTGCATACTTGAGATCCTTTTAAAGGTAATGGACTTATCTTTCTGAAGCTGAATGTAATTCAAAGAAGGTAGTATTCTGTAGAAAGAACAGAAGATTAAAGATTTGTGTGGACCAACCCCAAATAAATAATTGGAATAACGGCAGGAAGAAGATGATTTCAAAAGAACAGAAAGTCAGAAAGTGGATTCCGCTGAGTATTGAATCAAATGACTTTTTTACATTTCTATTACGTATTGAAACTTGGAAGTAAATGATGCAAAACCGAATATGCCATTAAAAGTTAAAAACACCTCACGGTTAAAAAATTCTTAGAGATAGATAATATTATAGGGACGGAAACAATCTCAAAAACTATTAACTAGAAACGCGTATTAAAAAGCCATCGTGAGAGATAATCAATTCGCATCGGTCCTTTCGCCTTATGACCTTGCCTTGGCTATAAATAGTCCACACCATGGCCTCGGAAGGAAAGGGTCTCTGAAGGAAGGTTGTAAGCAGAGTCCTTGGATGTACTAATAATATATATTGTGATCCAGAACCCTGCCATAATTACGTTGAAAAACTGCCATAATTACGTTGAGCAAGTCTCAACGTAATTATGGCAGTGTCCCGCCTGATGGTTCCCTGTTGCGAAACTGAGCTAGCTAGCTGTCTAGCGTCGTCGCAAGCCTGATTCTAAATGCGTTTAGAACTGTTAATTGTACCATACTTAATAAAGAATATCGCAGGTGTGCTGGAAGAGATTTCTTTAGAAATAAGCATCACCTTTGTACGTTTTTTTTCTGTTCTTTTCTTCTTGTCTGTTTATTATGTGTGTACATAAATAGTTAAATAAATAAAGAAAGCCTTTCCAAGTATTTTAACTATACGTACGTATATAAAAAAGAGGCTTGGTCCCAGAACATTTACGTTCCGTACCGTACGAGATATCACGTTGCGAAATGCCGCAGCGCGCCTAATAAGGATCCCTATTCAACAATATACCACGTCATGCAAGCTACAAAACGTTGTTTTGTCTCCTTCCAACTGTACGATAAACGGGGAGAAGGAATATGGCTGTGCATCCAAAAGTTGCTAGCACCTACCTACCTCTGTTATTATATTACTCACGTATCCTTGACGTTTGTTGTCATTGTTCTGACTAAAATGGACCGCGCATTGCGGTTTGAAATGGCAATCTGGAGAATTACATTTTGCAAGAACTATTAGTGTTCTTGTTAGAATAAGCTTTGTATGGACCACTGGGTGTCTCTGGAAGGATAATGTTGCCTTGTCCGAGTCTGACGTTGAATGAAGCAATCTCGCATTATCTGCTTTTCTCAGCTAAAATTGTTCTAGTCTTTCCGAGAATAAAAGTTGTATAAACTTTGCATTCAAACGATAATAATTATGAATTGAGTTATAGCCTTATCAATCTCTTAAAGAGGCTAGGTTATCATGACTTGACTCCAGTTAATTAATTAAACACTTAAGTACTCGATTGATTCAATCCAGTATGTAACAATACGTACATATGAAACTTTTGCCAAGAGGAAGGAAAACCATTATTTACAAAGGTATTTGTTACATCATATAAATAAACTAAAGTGTATCAATCATGTTGTTAACTGGGGTAATTATAGAGGTGTGAGTAATTTACATATAATTCAGTTTTATTGTAGGCATACCATTCAGTTTTTTAGTCAATGCTTACTTCACTTCTTTTTTATTTACCATCACAGACCAGCACAGCCGAAAAGGATACTTTACTTTCGTTTGTTCCCAGCAAATAATAAAAAACAATGCAGTCCCTTTTGAGAGGGCGTAGGAACAGGGCATGTAGTGATTTCAGGAACATGGACAACGAAAATTAAGAGACTTGCAACCATAGAGAAACTCAGTGATTGAACCCCCAGTGTTGTTGTTATTCAGTAGGTAAGGAGACCCATAACCAACACTGAACTGAAAACATATTGTAAACGCTAATTACACGGCCCATTGTTTTATTCGGGTACCATTAGGCATAAACAAATACATGATATTTTCATAATAACATGGTTTACACAACGTAGAGTACCAATTTATACACTAACATAAATTGGAATCAGTTGCTCCAAAGTTCGAGGTACAACAATGTTCTTATTAATTTATGTATTATAAATCAGGAGATCTAATAAGGCAAATAAATTGATGGTTCCATTGCCCTCAGAGGATGCAGCATGCGTTATCGTGAGCTGCGCATTCTCACGCGACTCGTGCGAGTTGTGACCGTTCTGATTGGATGATTGACACACACGTAATGGTCGTGTGGGGTGGCTGAGATAAGCTGCATTCTATTTATCATTTTTTTCAATTATTTTTTTTTTACTTGGATGTGACGGTAGTCGAATATAACTGTTGTTTTGTTTTGTTTTGTTTTGTAGATCTACCCACATTACGGGCTGACGGTTATTCTAACACAATTAAGTGCTCTCAAAGATGGTGCTTTGCAAACCCAATGGTAAATGATGGTCTCCCTGTCTTCAATAAGTTGTCTGACACCAATACACAGCCAAAACTCTATCAAATATGTATAGTAGAGGTTTTAGCATCAAAGATGGATCTTCAATTCAGTTCAACTGCACTTAGACAAAGACTTCACTAGAAAGTGGGAGTGAAGAGGTCATTATCATTACGTTGGATAATGAACAGCTCGGAGCACTTGCTCCAATGAATATTCTACGGGAAGCTATTGTTATCTCTGATTATGTGCACTTGCAAAAATATCGTTTAATTTAAGTTTGACCTAGATTTTATAAGCAGATTTCATAATTATAATTAGGTTCCAAAAGTATGCAGACCGTGTAATTAATTTGAAAAGGAGGTTATTTCGCAATTTTCCTTCAAAGTTTCAGCTGGTTTACGTAACATGTTTAGAGGTAATTCATCAATATTCTTGAATGTCCTGATGCTGATCACCTATCTTTTAAGCGTAGAAACTCTGGTGATACTTAGAACTGGAGTCTATTCAACAATGAATTTGCAAAGATAATATTCTAAGATTAAGAATTAAAGATATCGTCACACAGCGTTCATTACCTACCAATGTTTGCTTTGTTTTAAATATGTATAGGTATAGTTGGTGTTTTTTACAACAACCGTCATGTCTATCAAGACTATCATAAGACACTGCGAACTTGCGTAGATAGCTTTTGGCAGTAGCTAACTTAGCCCAGACAGGTTTTGCCTTTTTTGAACGCGGTATATTGTGTAATCTTTAAAGTTTTCACTTGTTTTCGTGGTCAATTTCATATTAAAATAATTAATTGCAACGTGAACTGATGTAACATTATGCTGCATGAGTATGACGCGGTAGTTATGCGAGTTCCGTCCTACCACATATCCCAACCGCAAAATCCATAAGTATCGTGAAGTAGGTAAAACAATAACTCGATTGTCCATTATATTATTATTGGCTGTTATTATTAATATAGTATTTTAGGGCTGGTTCGAGACTCAAGAAAAGGATGCCTGGAAGAATTTGGGAGAGGCCTTGCCCGAGCACACAAGTGGGAAAATGTCGGCTAACTAAAAAAAAAAGTAAACGTTTTGGTTTAAGTAACATTTATTGTTTTTAGTCATTATCAGCTTGCTTCTTTCACGTCTCGAAGGATCAAATATAGCATTATACAGAGCAGAGTCCAGCCTTTTGCTTGTTGGGGAGGCAAAGGCACAAGAATGTTAACATTTATACCATGGGTGCAAAGGTGCAAATTCAAATTGGCCGATCTGAATCACATTTGTTCTATCGCCCCCTTACTTCCTGATTTCAAGTCTAATTCAGTATAGTTTAATACTGGATTGTAGAAGCTATAGAGGTATAGAACGTATTCGGTGCTGTTTTGTACCAGACTCGGCCCGTTGATATGTTTATTAGTTTTATTACGTAGCTGGTATTTATCTCATTCTCTGGCTTCCCTGGGTAGCTTCATGTTTAAACATAGAACAAGTAACGGTAAGTATTTACATACATTGATTATGCTTGTTATAAAAAGCAGTGCGAAAATATTTCCTGCAATGCGACAAATTGCATAGGGACTACGCAAGGTTGTTATGCGTTGCAATATCTGATCTACATATTTTTACGAACCGTATTTTTTAAAATTCTTGTTTCTCTTTTTCCCAGCTTGAAAGATCTAAAGGCCTATGGTACTTAGTATTTTTCAATACGAGTGTGCGCATTCAGCATCATTTTTTTCAGCACGGGCTCCGTAACGTATTTGTAACCTCAATGACCGATTGTGAAACTGTCCCATAACATTTTGTTTTGAAATATCTGTCACATTTTCTCGTGTGAACGCGGAACAGTTTGAAGCGTGTCAGTAGCATGAAATACTAGAGCTCGAAAATGTCACATTATTGATAGGACAAGACATCGATTTCTGTATATACTGTGTCAAACAGTATGAGTAACATACCTAATAAGGAGCGAATGTTATTGTACGTTTTGCTACGTACCGGAAACACGTACAAACGGAGCCGAAAAGATACTAACCGGTCGGTTAGGCCTGTTGGGAGCCGTTTGCTACCGATTGTGTAGCCTTCCCGACAGTCCCAACTAAACGGACGTGTATGTCCGGCCGGTAATAAAACCATCTAAATATTTCCTCGCCATTTATTTATTGATCTTCAAGGCTAAATGTTCTTTAGAGTAAGACATGCAGGTCTTGTATTGAGTATCGCTTCCGCAAATCGCAAGTAATTCGTTCCATAGGGCTTCCCCTATTATTTGAATTAATCGATTGGATCTGTACTTGCGATAGGCACGTAGATAGGTACCTACCTAGTATGACTAACAAATAATTATCAGCTCGTAAGATGTCCAGCACGTCAGCGTGTTGTACAAGTTACAATAAATTACGTCTAGTTACGTCGGTTTTAATGACGATAAGGATATTATTTTTTCCTACTAAGTAACAAGTTAAATAATAAGTTCTTATTACATACTGAGTTTAATAATAATCATGCATGAAGAATTAAAAGAAAAAGTGTGTCATGACGTAAATGACCAGACCATTGCAGTGGGGCATGGGGGCTCTCATACCGATCAAAGACAGACACCAATGCACCAAATACGCGACATTCTGAGGAAGAAGGCAGAGGCTCATTCTTAATGACTCCTTCCGTAATGCCGATGCCGTTGGTCGGATGTTGTATCTAACAAACACAATAATACTTTTGATAAGTCTTAAAATAGAGGAAGGGTACAGTTATAGGATACAGTTTCGGTGGATTGTTGATCGTTATTTACTGACGATCGAACTTTTTATGAGCCAAATGCCGAATTTTACTTTGACATTTTCCTCGATTTTTATCAATTGACAAAAATCTCGCATCGTACCTTGAGTACCTACCTACCTAATTCTGTATTCAATCTAACTAATGCACAATGCATGCAAATGTGACAGTGGGCGGTAACCTTTCAGCACGCGTGTTCAGCGTGAAACGTTTACGGGGGAACGGACACCCTCGTCTTATTATTTATAGCTATTTATACTTTCATAAATATCATGTGTTCTCGGCCACATGAAACTCATTAGGGAGACATTTCAATTCATTATCATAATTATCATATCTAAGGGTAGCCTTTTTAGGGTTCCGTACCCAAAGGGTAAAACGGGACCCTATTACTAAGACTCCGCTGTCTGTCTATCACCAGGCTGTATCTGATGAACCGTGATAGCTAGACAGTTGAAATGTTCACAGATGATGTATTTCTGTTGCCGCTATAACAAAAAATAATAAAAAACAGAATAAAATAAATATTAAACGGGCTCCCATACAACCGACACGATTTTTTTGCCGTTTTTATAGATAATAGAACGGAACCCTTCGTGCGCGAAGTCCGATTCCTTTGTAATACTATATAATATATATAATTATTTTATTACTTCTAAATGAAATGAATAAGTACTGTCAATATTTCCATAAACACTTGACAAACATTTTATTGTATTTGCTGACAGTGTTATCAGTGTGAGAACTTATCAATATGACATCATGTAATCTTATCAAACTTATCAGAGTACTATACAGGATGCTAAATGTCAATATACCACCCGCTTGGTAATTTTTTAAATGTTTCTTTTATAAAAATAGTGGGGAATATTGATGTAGTTGATGGATGGAGAGGGAGAGGAAGGCCAAAGAAAAGATGGATAGATTGTGTGAGGAATGATATGAAAGAGAAGGGAGTGAATGATAGCGTGATGTCTGACAGGGGAGAGTGGAAAAAGAAAATGTGTTCCAGACAAGGAAATAGAAAAAATAAAGCCATGAAATATAAATTAATAAAATCATCATTTAATAATGCATAGTAAAAACACAAAACAAAGTAAATAAATAACTATACTGTGATTTATATGTATTTATAAATCATTAAAAATAACTATAAAGCGTAATAATTATTGCACATAGATACATGATAATGTCAGTGTATGAGTATACATGTAGGTAACTGCTATAACTTTAAGTACTGCACTATCCACAGCCTGGCTTGGCTTGGAGGTAATTTATTTATCTGATTAATTAATACACTAAAAAGAGGTAAGTAAAGAAGAAACACTGATTACTAATAGGGTAAATAAATGAGACTGTAGGAGGTAAAGATACTTATTTAAACTACCAAACGGAACTTCGACAAATATTGATAATTTTGAATTAGTTTACTGATAATTTAATATACTCACAGTTAGATACTTGAAAAATTTAATAGTGGCGTTTACTCTAGTAGTTGCATTTATTACATAATTTAAGTGATACCCCCAAAAGGTTGAAATAAAATTATTTTGATGGTTCTATTAGACGACAAATACTTATCTCTGAATCAGATAAAAGACAAAATCTTTAAGTCGTTGACGAAATGTAGCAGTAGTGATTCATGGACTCACCCGCTGCAGCTGGAGGGAGTGGTTGTAGCAGCGCAGGAGTTTGTCGACGAGCGGGCGCACGGAGCGCCACGCTCTCTCCTGCGATATCCTCGACGGGTCCGCTATAGCCTCTCGTATCTCCTTGCCCGCACCCTTATAGCACTGTATCTCTTCAAGTATCTTCTCCGAATCTAACAACACCCTCTGAACCTCCTCGTAAACGGCGCGCTCCGTGTCAGTGGGCGCGGCGTTCTCGAAATCCAAAAAGATATCGTAACGCGGCGACGAACAACAATTTGAGTCATCCCGAGACAAAAGACTCAACAATTTCCCCATCGTAAAATAAATAAATCACAATTTATTACAAAATTCTACTCGAAAGCGAACACTGCATTGCCTATTTCATTAACAGTTTCAAAAATGTCACTTAAATCACTAACTTTGTACTTATAAATAAGATTTTTCGGAAATATTAAAGCGTTTTTCTCAGTTTTATTAATAAAATACGCCCAAATTGTTATAAATAATAGTAAAATTAACCAACGGAGCTTCGCACGAAACCGACGACCGCGGCGGAACAACTGTCATTAAAATATGTGTTGCCAATATTCAATAGTTGCCATGAGAATAATAATAGATAAACTATGGAATAATGCTGATGCCACACTACTTCATAGTGCTTGACAGCGATAGACATGCTGGTTTTAGTCGAATATTGGGTCCAATTAGATTGAACATTGTTACTGTACAGTAACAATATTCAATCCATATGTCTGGCGTATCGTATCCGACAGGGACCAACACTGCGATTTTTTTGGCGCACCAGTTTGTCATCGCAAGACTGCTGTGATATGAGCATTTGAGCTAGGCGCCAGTCTAGTGCCTCGTCTGCGTTATTTGAAATGTTTCTTGGCACACAAACTTTGAAGAAGTGTTTGATTCGTTCGTCTATCAGAAAAGATAAGTCAGTGCCGCGAGCCTAAACCGCTATGGTTATATTTACCGCAGTCTTGGCTCGCTGGCGGATATCAGCAGCTTAAATATTTAATCTTGTCGTCTGTGACTTCAAAACAGCAATAATTAGACTAAATTAAGGACGTCCTTAATTTAGTCTAATTATTGCTGTTTTGAAGTTTGAAGAAGAGAATTTGAAGTCGTTGCCGCTGCCTGTGTACTTAGCATTTGTTTTTATATTTGTAGGTACAAATATAAAAACAAATGCTAAGTACACAGGCAGCGGCAACGACTTCAAATTCTCACGTCACACAGTTAAATCGTTAACGACAAATCTGCTGCCAAAAATTTTCTGTGAGGACGTGTTTTGAAATCGCCAGCGAGTCGCTGTGTGTGTACGCATTACAGTATGGTCATAAAATTTTTCTAAGTTGAATCTAGCCAAAAATCATTTAAATTAAATACTGTACATTTTGTTCCCAATCCTGGTAAAAATTAACAAACATGATTTTGAATATTTTTTTAAATTTGTTACGGGGTAGGTTGCCTGTACCTACCTACAACCGCCAAATTTAAAAATACATTCTCACTCACACTCACATATCCCCATGTCATATTTGGTTCCTAAAAAGTAATAGGGTACTACGCAGCCCTCTGCTCTGCTTCTGCACTGCACTAGTTCGGAACTGCCAAGTTATATCGGCCGTATTCGCATTCGCATACGGCAGTTTGTTATAACCTAATTCATGATGGATTAGTAATAAATAAAAAAAGCAGGAATGTTACATACTTTATGAATTATTTATTCACTTTAGAATCCAGGGCTTGAAATACCGTTAAAAATATGGTATCGTTACAGCCTTCTGATGCGGGTATCGTTAACTAATAAATAACGTTATATTATTTACCGTTATATCTGGCACATTTTACCGTTAAACATACGTAACGTTAAAATCTAAGGTAACGATAATTTTATCGTTATAATTAGTTTTGTTACCGTCGCTCTCGTCCAATTGCAAAAGAATGTCAGATTGCATCGACGCTAAGACTGCCGTACGACTATTTGCGCGTTTAATAGATATTGGTGCCGATTCTCTTGTACACCGAACTAAACTAACTAAACTATCACTAAAATTCCTTACTTTTTACTATGAGAATTTTAGAGCTATTCTGCCAAAAAAAATCTCTAAATTTAAAAATTATTTTGACAGAACTAAAATCGAATTTGACAATCGCGACTCCACTTGGTACCTACTTGTTTGCCTACCACGTGATTTTTTTTGAGCCGGAGAAGCGCGCAATTTGGTCGTCTCGACGTATTTTTATATGGAATTTTTCACTTTTTGGAAGAAAACAAAAAAAATAAATTACCAATATGCAGAATATTACGGGTTTGCGGGTTGCAAAGGGGGTCAAAATTTTCATTATTTTTGCGATAGGACACACCGTTTTCGAGATATAAGCAAAAGAAAATAAAAAAATGATACAGTACCGTTTTGCAACTGAATTCGAGGTGTCGCTTTGAATTTTAGTTCATGACATCTAATTTTATTCCACACATTTTTAATCGTGATTAAAAATAGTCAGAGTTAGAGGATTTTAGATATAGAACAAAAATTTTGGTTGAAACGTCAAATTCAGAATAGCATTTTCACTAAATTAAAACTCAGTGCCATCTTAGTGCTGTCAAACTAAATTATAGTTAAGTTGTGTCACTTTAGTCTATTTTCAGAATAGGAAATCGTCGTTTGACAGGAATAAACTAAATTTTAGTGATTTTTAGTTTAGTTTAGAGAATTTGTGACAAGAGAATCGGCACCAATATCTTATCATTGCTATTCTGTGTTGTGCTTGTACTTGAGAATATACTTGGTTGGTTGGTCCACCGTGTTCTGTAAGCGCGTACGACTGCCGTGAGCGGTGAGAGATATGAAGACGACAAACGAAATGGCAACAGCGCCGACAGGGTGTGAGAGTGAGAGGGGCGCGCGCGCACGCAGGCCGCGGCCGCCTTTGAGGCGGGCTGGCAACGTCGCTTAAAATAACAAAATAATACCGATAATTTTTTACCGCTATTTTTACAATAACGTTAAAAATACCGGTAATTTTTACCAAAAATGTTAACGTTATTATTATGTTATGCTACTAAGTAACGCTACCAAATTGTACCGATATCGAATTATCTCTACGGAAATACCGTTACTTAACGTTACTTTTAATGTGAATTGGTATCGTTTTCAAGCCCTGTTAGAATCACTTTTTATTAAGACGAAACTCAATCTCTATTTGAAGCTAGGTATAACTACTCTTAAAGTATAGAAACTAGGTACAATAGTTTTAATCAAATTGTACACTCATGATGTAGTATACACAAAACTTTTGTCATAATTATGTTTTTTAAATAGTGTAAATTGTATACACAATGTGTAATTTGAAACAAAATGATTAATGTTAAAGAATTTACTTAACACAGATAGTCATAGATAACAGTCCTAGTCATAATATAAATTATGGAATGTTGCGGTAGCACAATACTCTTTAATAACTTAAAATTATTACAATGTGGGAGCACTTGTGCAGTGGCAAACCACAATCCCATAATATGGTCAGCAACAAAAATCCATACAGTGTTTCTTGGTTTATCAAAATGAATGACACACTACTTTTCCTGGAATTGTTAGGAGCTTGTATTAATATAAATACATATCTTGATTTTTTTTAATTAATGTGTTTAATTCTGAGATAAAAAACTTGAGTGTATAATTTTATATGGACTTTAGTTGCTGACTGTACAACACAATCAAAATATGAGAAGAAAGTTTGCACAAGCACTTAACAGTCACTTTTTTATACAGTCTTGTATTTTAGAACCATACTATATAATGCTAATATCAAAATTGACACTTTCCTCTTATATATAATCATAAAGTAGGTGACCTGAGTTAACTGACACCAATATCTAATAGAGTAATATCACAAAAATCACATTCTCATTATAACCAAGTTATAACTGAGAGATAACTAAGACTAAGTTTAAAATTAATTTTCAATGCTTGGCACAAATTACACGTATATAATAGTGGAATCACCACACTAAAAACTAAGTACACCCGTGCGCATTAACATGGCATCTAGCTCAATGACGTTTGTAGCTCCCCCACTTCCCCGCACGGCGACGGTGGGACGCGGCGCGGGTACCGGGGGGAGTATTGAGTTCCGATCCAGGTGCCACGTTAATGCGCACGGGTTTGTAGGTACTTATGATTGAAAAAGAAAGATAATTATGTCAAGAATCAATCATTTTTCTGTCTATTAAAGCGATTTTATAATCACTGTTAATTATAAAAATAAAGGTGCTTTTCAGCATTTATGAAAACAAAACAAACAGAATAAATTGGTGACATTTATAGATAGTGCTTACACAAAGACATGCCCCACTCCGTTCCACTCCATACTAAAGAACAGTAATCACAGAGTGGGGTGTGCCTTTGTGGATGGCACTATCTGTAGTTACCTCTTCAAAGTAGGTAATCAATATAGACACAAAGAAAAAAAATTACATAACCATAATGGGCACCTCAGAGAAGGGACAGTGCTGTTGTTCAACCCACTTAGTAAAGGCTCTGGCTTTTGCTTTTGCTATTTTCATAATCATGAAACAATTATACTCTGCCCCCTCAATTATTATATTTTTATCATATTCAGGGACTACTCCAACACTCCGGTATTCATCCATAAATTTGTCTGATTCTATAGGCGAGGTATGAAATTGTCCCCGCCATAATTCACTAAACATTTTTGTTTTGTGATTATTTTTACCATATTTTA
This sequence comes from Lithophane semibrunnea, assembly GCA_947363905.1. Classification (NCBI taxonomy): domain Eukaryota; kingdom Metazoa; phylum Arthropoda; class Insecta; order Lepidoptera; family Noctuidae; genus Lithophane; species Lithophane semibrunnea. The sequence goes on from OX376201.1 coordinate 12,335,250, forward strand.
CTAAAGATATAGAGTCATTACTACTTGTGTTTTCCTGTTCCAGTATATCATTAAAAGCATAGGCGCTATCTGTGCACATAATATCATCTGATAATGTAACCTGCATTTTATAGAAATGATATTTAAGTAATTGGAAGTGAAATTTAAAAGCATTTTGGCCTATCAAACACACAGGCTTCTCTAGACATCTGATGAATGAATTGATAGCATTATAAACGTCCATATTGAAGTCAGCTTCATGTTTCAAGAGAGTCAAGTTTAATCCAGTATTTGCAGCACTTGTTTGGTTTACTTTCTTCTGAGGGTTGAAGCACATCCGAAGCTTGTGCTGCACTCGGGGCGCTATTTTATCCGAATAGAGAAGGTGCACTCGTTTTACTGCTAACATACACAGTTCGGTAATTTGTACGTCGCCATGGTCATCGCCTGGAAGACTGCTTGACTGTAGATCTAAGAACACGTACGTTGCTATCGGCATGATAATAATTTATGAGGTTTCAGCTATTGTTGATCTGATTTTTTGTTCTTGGAGTGGCTCTTCTTTGCCAGTTGCCGCCAAATCACAATCGCAGTCTGAGAAGCGCAAGGCCAGTAAAACGCGAAAACAAAAGTTTGAATTACCTATCCACAAGACTTCAATATTACCGGGTTGCTGGAAGGCGGTAAAAAGTGACACAACATTCACATCAAGAAACAGAAACAAAGAAAATGATGAAACCACAGAGTTCAATACCATGGATGAAACCAGGGCTTGAAATACCGTTAAAAATATGGTATCGTTACAGCCTTCTGATGCGGGTATCGTTAACTAATAAATAACGTTATATTATTTACCGTTATATCTGGCACATTTTACCGTTAAACATACGTAACGTTAAAATCTAAGGTAACGATAATTTTATCGTTATAATTAGTTTTGTTACCGTCGCTCTCGTCCAATTGCAAAAGAATGTCAGATTGCATCGACGCTAAGACTGCCGTACGACTATTTGCGCGTTTAATAGATATTATCTTATCATTGCTATTCTGTGTTGTGCTTGTACTTGAGAATATACTTGGTTGGTTGGTCCACCGTGTTCTGTAAGCGCGTACGACTGCCGTGAGCGGTGAGAGATATGAAGACGACAAACGAAATGGCAACAGCGCCGACAGGGTGTGAGAGTGAGAGGGGCGCGCGCGCACGCCGGCCGCGGCCGCCTTTGAGGCGGGCTGGCAACGTCGCTTAAAATAACAAAATAATACCGATAATTTTTTACCGCTATTTTTACAATAACGTTAAAAATACCGGTAATTTTTACCAAAAATGTTATCGTTATTATTATGTTATGCTACTAAGTAACGCTACCAAATTGTACCGATATCGAAGTATCTCTACGGAAATACCGTTACTTAACGTTACTTTTAATGTGAATTGGTATCGTTTTCAAGCCCTGGATGAAACAAACAAAACCGGACGTTAGAAATTATGGTGTTACCAAACCAATAAAAAAAAAAACAAATCAGTAGACATTTTGGTTACTGCGCACGGTCGGGACATACACATTAGTGTCACACACGAAGTTAAAAGAAAAACAAGACTGTTTATTCCTGTACATAGTGCGATACTTAAAATTTTATTTTATTTACATGAAAAAACATGTATCAACACGTGTTGTCTCATTATGTAACAAAAGGCGGTCGACCGTCAATCTGGCAATACTGTAATCTGGCGCTAGCGGGAAGTTTGAATTGATGGAGATGTGCTGTGTTACCAGCATCTTTTTTCTGCTGTGCCTGGGTTTTTTATTGGTCCTTTTTATTATAAAGTACCCCTTTTTATGGTTGCGCTTGTTAACACTTTTCTTTATTAGACGCCTTATATTATTTAAAAAAGTAGATCCAAACAGTGGCTGGATAATCTAGAGAGATTAACACTACAATTAATTAACTCTTGAGAATTTACTATAAAGTAAAGGATTTTTTACTAACATTTTTGATTTTTTTACTATATTCTTAGTACTGTCTGACAGAGATGAATTTTAAAAGATCAGTATTTTATAACAGATACAATATACATTTTTGATAGTAATTAAAAATAGGTATCTTACATTACCCACATGTTAAAATTTCACATTGGGTTTTAGAGTGTGAGACAATGCTTTACAAAACTTTTTTTTAAACAAAATAAGCTGTTTTAACGGCTAGGTACTGCATTTGTATTATGATTTCCAATACTGCCCCAGTCCTTTTTGGCAAACATGGCAACAATGGTGGAACAACAACATTAAAAACCAAGTATCATTAGGATACAAAGCGATAATAATATTAAGAATAGCATTTCCTTCCGTCTATAGAAAGAATTTTCAATATTGGTACTTCAGTCAATAAAATAAACAATAAAGTACTTAGGTATCTGCATTTTTGTTGATTAAAAATAAATATAAGTAATGAATATTTAAACAAAAAGTATTCATTGTTGCATGACCATAATGGGCACCTCAGTAAAGCGACAGTGATATTGTTCAACCCAATCAACAAACTTTTGAGCTCTTGATATAGCAATTTGCATAATCATGATACATTGATTCTCTGCCCTGTTACATGTCAGAGTAGAGTGCGTTACTCTCCAGTAAATATCCAATAATTTGTATGATTGATATGATTGGATTTTCAAATAAAACTTTTTCCGTAACAATAGATGGTACTTTTTACCTACTTGCTTGCTATCAAAGATGTTCTCTCCCCCATTCCTTAAGTTTTCTGCTTCCAGTATATCAAAAAAAGCATATGCGCTATCTGTACACATGATATCATCAGATAATTTAACATCTATTTTATCAAAATGATATTTAAGTAACTGGAAGTGAAATTCAAAAGCATTTTGGCCAGTCAAACACACAGGCTTCTCCAGACAGCTGATGAAATAGTTGATGGCATCAAATACATCCTGATTGAATTCAGTTTCATGTTTCAAAAGAGTTTTGGTTAGTCCAGTCATTGATCCACTTTTTTGGTTCAATTTCTTGTCAGGCTGGAAGCACATCCGGAGCTTGTACTGCACTCGGGGCTGTTGACCTGGTTCCGTGTCCAGCAGGTGCAATCGCTTCACTGCTAACATACACAGTTCGGTGATTTGTACTTCGCCATGGGCTCTACCTGGTAGACCGCTCGACTGTAGATCTAGGAACACGTACGTTGCTATCGGCATTATTGAGAGTATGAGAGATAGGTACCTATTATCTGAAGGCAGATTTTGCACCGCATAAGACGCAAGTACCTGCTCTGCATAGCCGAATGCAGCAAGTTTCAATGAGTCTCGTACCTATCGCATTCGCAAGTAAAACTTTTATAGCACTGGTCGTAACTGTTCTTCTTTTTCTGTTCTTAACGTGGCTCCTGGCTCAGAAAAATACGCGCCAACAAAAGTTTGCCGGTGAATTCAAGGTAAACCATAAACAATAACAACCTGCATCCCATAGATTACATAGATAGAGGATCAACGTAGGGCTAGCTAGCAGTTATAGCGAGCCAACTATTGCTGATTATTATAATTATGTAAATCCCTATTTGTTAGGGCCGCAAATCATATCATAGATCAACATAAAACCTGATACTGACCTGCAAATTGCAAAAAACGTAAGAAAATTTAAATTTCGTTGGCTACCTTAGCACATCCCCCGTAATGTGGCGGACGTTCTGCCATCTATAGTTAGTTGAGTTATAATTGTAGTCGTTTGCCGTAAGATGGCGCTGCCTACACGCGTCGGCCGGGTCAATGGTAAATAGAGTCTTGATCGTAAGTTGATCCTGAAAACACGCGCGAAAGGAGAATGGGCCGTTCTGCCCTGAAGCCCAATAAAAATAAGATATACCAATGGAAAGAGCTTTTCAAGGGGAAGGAACCTTTCCTACTAACACGACTTTTGCCAATTGTCAGTCAGTTCGGAGTAAATGACCTAAATGGGTGTGATTACTTGGGGATCGAAGTTAAGGAATTTTCTTGGCCCTATAGCGATAGGATATAACTTGGTTTGCTACCTTTACCTTCAGTATATATATATGAAGCATGCATGTTTGCTCGAAAACATAAAGAGCTATTTAAAACAGCAGAGGAAATAAGTTCTCGAAGTCGGTGTGACCAATACAGACTTGTGCTGGATGTGCTGCCTAGATCAGCGAAATATACCTAATAAAAACTCTCAGGCCATGTGTGTACGTCTGTATAATAAATTACCAAATAAGTTTAAAACATTAAATTGTAAATTATTTAAAATCCAATTATATAAATGGCTCAATAATAATAATTTCTATAGTATTAATGATTTTTTAAAGTGACTTTCAATGTAATATATTTCAATACCTTAATGTATTTGCATGCTTTAGTTTTAAGCTTAACATGTTAGATCTAATATTTTTAATAACACCTTGTATACCATGTTTTATGCAAATAAAAAACATCTTATCTTATCATTGGCTTTAGCTTTTTGAGGGGAACTTTTGCTACTAGCATGACTATTGCCAATTGTTAGTCATTTCGGAGTTAATGGCATAAATAGGTGACTACTTCGGTACCGAAGTTAAGGAATTTTCTCAGCCCAATAACCATAAGTTAAACCTACACCAATGGAAAGAGCTTTCCAATGAGAACCTTTGCTACTAACACGACTTTGGCCTATTATTAGTCAGTTCAGAATTAATGACCTAAATAGGTGATGAATTTCAATTACTCACATTTAGAGCTCTGTTGCTCCTTTCGTCCTAACAATCGAGAGAAGCGTCATATCACGAAATATTTGCTTTGAAGAGATCCTTTCCATTGGTATAGGTAGGTACCTATATCTTAACGCTATTGGGGGATGCGGCAGGCTTAACGAAGGCTTAATGATCACATTTTTCATTGTTTTAGATGAAAACCTGTCAAGAAAGCGGGACATATTGTGTAAAAAAAATCTGATAAGATTTCAGGCATTATTTATTTATTATCATAAGTGTATAACATCGACACGTTGCCATTAAACATACGATTTACAAATAAAATTCTTTTCTATAATATTTACAAAATTCCTCCCATCTTTTGATACACACCTATTTAAATAAGATTTAATGAAGGGCTTTTAGCAAAGACGGCAGTTTCAATGGAACATGTGTTTAAAATTTATGTGGATGATAAATGAAACCAATAGGTACATAAAGTAGGTACTTAGCGATAGTGAACCTCGTAATAAATTGCTTTGCATCCTAAGGCCGTTTGTCCACCACCACGTCAACGGGACGTCAACGAGAACGAGATGACGGCGCCGATTCTAGTTTCAATTTACTGGGAATTGTTGCCAAAATTAGTAAAGTAATAACGAGGTCGGCTATACCTAGGTACTTAACTGTATAGGTAAGTTCCCTACCTATCTTACACATGTAGCGGCATGTTGTCGACGGCTATACAGGATGCCGTTGGCGTGTGCCGTTCGTGTGTACCTACGGGCAGTAGTGGGCACTAAAGCCGTGTCTACCTGAAGCCGGTATAACATTGGTTGAAATTCGTTTTACGCATTACATAAAACTTGTATCAATCAATCAAGACTCTAGGTAATCTAGGTAGCTCATGCTTGAGTCATCTTCAAGGTACCGGCCTGAGGCAAACTTCAAGGGAAGTAGGTAGGAGAGGAAGGTAACTAGCCAAAAATCAGGGGATTCATAAAAGGGGGTATCTATAATATAAGTGATTATTTGAACAATTTTACTCTAAGTATCAATGTGAGAAAAGTAAATTAACGTTGCGACCTAATACTTAGATTGTTTTGCTATACAAAAGTAACTCAAATCCTATCCTAGAATCGCCAGTTCCATAGAAACTGATACTTTGTCCTGATCTCCAAGCATGCCCATGAGCAATAAGGTTAAGACTATTACTATACTTCAGTAGGTAGTGTAGGTACACAATATATCGAATAATTTTAATAAATCAATTAATCCAAGCCCTGTATAAAACATTACCTACCGATTAATTCAGAGAAGTGGACAGAGCGAGATTAAATTACTTAGGTACTTACTGTTGTTTTTTTACCAAATTATTTTCACTACACATATGAAAAGATAATCTATGAAACTTATTAAATATAATTATGCATGAGTCCGTATATTTTTAAAGATCAGTCTAACATTCGTTAAAAATTTACAACTTCCATCTAACGTTTAGTTTATATCTTTTTTTAATGTTTACGATAAGGCTACGGGCTGGCTGATTCGTCCTGCACCACAAACATAAACACGACAATGATGACCGATATATCTCTGTATTTATCTTACTTAAAATTTATCCTTATATCCCTTTGTGCAGCAATAATTGATTTCATTTATGTATTTCATTAAGGATAATAAATTATTTGATAACATACACACGATCAGACCCATATTTACAATACCAGATAGATATTAATAAAGTGCTTCGGTTTGTTACAACAGGTCTTCAAGAAATGGGGGAAAAACAAGGATTTTTTTAACTTAACAGTTGTGTACTATGGATGTAGTATCTACCTACATACGATCACATTTTCATATTCCATTACTCTTAGATGTCATAATGGCAATTGATATGCCAAGCCAACTCGTCACAAATGCAATGAAATATAAAAGGTCCTATGAGTAGAATAGCAAACAATGGTGTTCGAGAATGATACAGTTCATAGACAACAATAATAGGTACAAATAACATCTACTTAAATTATCTACAGTCGCTAAAATTATAGTCTTAATTAATTGGTGTAAAGATCCGTCTTAAACCCTACTTAAGTAATTAAAATTGTTGATTGCAGTTACCCTCAACATAGTTCATAAATCACTCTACAATTAGGATCTAGTCGAATTATCACGCTGTCACCAAGTCTATTTATAATTTCGATAATCCTGTAGTGCCTACTGCAGACTATACCAGGGAAGTACACAATATTTGAGTAGCAGAGTTGCTACAAAACATTTTGTTTTGGCTAGCATTAGATTTATACATTATTTTTCAGTAATATTTCAGTACGTTCCCGCCACGCCACCTCAAAATTGTTTGAAACAACTCTGTGGAAGAAAATGCAAAGAATGGTGAAATGCATAGAGCAGTACAATTAGATTCATGTCAATTGATAGGAATAAAAATCAATGGTAGAAACAGGTTGTTTTATCGTTTAGGTACAGTCACGGACTTTAATTGATGAGCCACCAGGCACTGTTCGTATTTTAGCCGTGTAATGCAAATCGGGTTTATTCGGTCCCCGAAACGGAAATTCATAATGTCTTCGTATTAGAAGAAGAAAATTATATTTCATATCTTTACCGGTTGGCTAAGAGAGAGCCAAAACTTCAAACTTGACAGCACAGTAACTACCCTAAGTCAACCAATTGCATGTCTAGCAACAGTAACCTAGCAACAATTGTTTAAGCGATAGTAACGTTAGCGTACGGAGAAATATTAATAGTCATTTCGACAACTTCGAAATTAACGTCTCTGACATCGACATTTCAACTGTCACTGTCTTCAGTTAAGTTTTCAGAATAATCGAGTTAGTGAGCTCTGATTCAAAGGAGGTCAGTATCAAATATACTCGATAAACATTTTATTTATTTTTATCATTGAGAACTATTAGTCAACCTGTATGGATAAGACGATTTCCGATTATAAGTAATTTATTTGTCATCTTGTTTACGAGCATGCGGTTTGAGTTCGTGAATGTATGAAACTGTAAAATTGAAAAGTTTAAAGGTGGCTCATCAATTAAAGTCCGTGACTGTACATAGCAGCTAGATGGATTTAAATGCCAACCAAATGCGATAAAATAGAAAATGCAATGACAAAGATAAAAAAAAAAATTTGATCGTAGGTTCTAGGGCAGAAAATTAACCTATATTAATACCTTCGTTTCGTTGGTTACGTTTGCACTTGCAATCAAAAGGAGATCAAGCATTAAAATATATTGTAGGTATCTCATCTCAGGCATCAAAATCATTCTTCACCGGGCATTTACGCTTATCCAGACAATAAAGTTATTTAACAATGAAAGTGCCTCAATTTATACAAAGATACGTCTTAACCTTAGGATCTTGGGTCAATCAATTTCTTGTCCAGACATTTTTTTAATAATTTTTGGAAAGATTTCCGAGCGTGCTATTATGAAGTGTTAGGTACTGGTAACCACTGACATCAATGAACTGTCTTCAGCAAATTCTATTAGCAGTTGTTAGTCAAGTAGAATAGCCTCTTTGTTGACTAAAGGTCAATTTATAAATTGACCTTTAGTTTGTCTAAACTTCTAAAGCACTTGTGTATGTTCATGAATACACGCTGTTATACATAGTTTAGCTTTAGCGGCCATAATGCTACCGAATAGTTTGACGGTATACTGTCGTGCGTCCATTTTCAACGTGCATAGATGTCGTGGTTACGTGAATTACTTGAGTTGTAATAGATATAGGTACGGCTATTAAAAGTATCAGGAAGAATGATAGGGTTGGAAGTCTTATAACTGTACATGGCGAGGCATGCAGCCGTAATTTATCCTACTATGCATACATTTGATTTGGATAGATTCAAGGCAGGTTTCTATGGCGACTGTTGATAGCGCCAGTGTCA